>CM054128.1:13572668-14100132 GCA_028751855.1 Ambrosia trifida | reverse complement strand
CCATTTGAAGGTGTCATTGATACCGCCAATTGAGTTGGTGTGTTCTTCAATGTTGCCGTCATGATCCCGCCAATCCATTTTCATGCATTAAAACCAGCAAATGAAAATCAGTCTTCACCTGCAAAGCATGCAGCCTATAAGACACACTCACAAGGTCTCTAGCATTGCATGCAATGGTCTTGTAAGTTGCAGATGATTTGATAGGCAAATAGTATTCTTGGGAGTGTAAGAATTCAGGCTTTGAAGGTTATAAAATGGAGGTTGAGGTGAAGAAGGAGCACCACCCACATCCAAGAACACACCATCAACACAACAATCTCCATCTGAAACACAACAATCTTCATCTGAAACCTTTGAAATTCATAAAAAATCATACCCACCAAATTCCTCCCACCATGAATCAAAACATGAACTTACACCCTGGTCCCCTAAACGACGATGTGTTGTATCTTCGTGATCGACATCGTGCCTTTCACGTTTTCATAGACGAGGAAAACTTCAATGGCGCCATGATGGTGAAGCGCAGCGATAGAGGAATATGGAAGTTATTTCGTGACCGCCCTGTTGTAGGACGGGTTCGTCACCTTATCGATGCTGCAGGGTTTGGTGGCCTCATAGATTGTGGTTACCGATACGTTGACCACTCCTTGACAACAGCTTTGGTGGAACGATGGAGGCCCGAAACTCACACGTTCCACCTTCCATTTGGTGAAGCTACTGTGACCTTACAAGATGTTAACGTCTTGTGGGGGTTGCCTATTGAGGGAGCTGTTGTGTCTGGGGTAGATGATAATTTGTCTACTGCCGACGCAATAGCCTTGTGCCGACGATTCTTAGGTGTTACGCCTACACAGGCCCAAATGTCCGGCAAGTCCGTTTTTGGTACTGTTATTCTTGATAAACTAAAGCAGGACTTTGTTGAAGCAGAGGCTACGGATGAAGAGTGCATTTTTCGTGCTCGTCAAATCCTTTTCTTTTTGATCGGTTCCACCTTACTCCCTGATAATAATAATAATAGAATAAATGTTTTTTACTTGAGATTTTTACGAGACCTGAACCGTACAGCATCTTATAGCTGGGGCAGTGCGGTTCTGGCTTGTTTATACAGGCGGCTTTGTGATGCCACCCAGCCGGATAGGAAAGCCATGACCGGACCCATGATGCTCCTTCAAGTATGGGCATGGGAGAGGATCCGATGTCTCGCGCCACGACCACCCTCAAACCGGTTTGATTATACTTGCCCGATAGCCGCTCGGTATATATCGCAAATCCCAGTTTGTATATACTTGCCTGCATGGCATCCCTTTGTATTTTTTTTTTCTGAACACGTTTTTTAACATGTTGATTTTGTAGGTGGCGAGACCGGCGGTTAAAGTTCACGGAGGTGGCCCAACACTGCCTCAAGGCATACCGTTCACAGCTACAATCGTTGAACGAGGAGATGGTATGTTAGTAATTATTTTTAGTTTTTTGTATGTATTAATCATGCATTTATTGTGTTTTGTTACTGACTTAAGTGTTTGTTTTTAGTTCAACTGGACCCCCTACAACTCGGTTTTGGACCGACTACCGGCAATGTGCACAAACGGGATGGAAAGCTGGAGGAGTTGCTGTCCCCTTATAAGCTTCGGGATCGTTGAGCATCATTACCCTCAACGGGTTTTGAGGCAATTCGGCATGGTCCAGTACATACCTCCCCAGATAACCTTAGCCGTACCCACGGCCCGGCTTGCAACACTGCATGCCTTGGGGCGGCAAGGACTCAACGGGGCAGACTGGATGACTAGGCATGAAGCCTACGTCAATGCATGGAATAACCGTCGTAACACGGTTATCCGCTCTGAACTCATAAGGACAGCTTCAACCGAGCCCGGTTATATGCAATGGTATATGGGGCGTACCGTTGCATTTATTGGAAATCCGGGTGCAGCACCGTCCCCAGCTGGCGGTTTCCAAGACGACGGTGCTAGAATCCAGTTGATGGTAAACCATTTTTACGTTCCTAATTCATACATTAATTATTTTCGCAATTTGGTGTTTCTAACTAAAAATTTTGTTTGCTGCAGAGGGATGCCATGGGTGATATTTACCGGTCATCTCAGGAGGCCTTTAATAATCCTCAGGCATTCGCCACGCAGCTTGAGCGCATACAAAACACGGCGTTTCACAGTATGATGATGTCACAAAACGCCGGACACTTACAAAATCCGACGCATCTTACCATGGACGCCGTTGACTTGTCGGCACCTGCACGGCCTCAAAGGGTGCGCCGGCGACGCGCTCCCCGTCAGGTGCCGGAAAACGTTCCGGAAAATGAAGACCAAGCTGGTGGAAGTCACTCTGACGCTGGGTTTCGTGCATCTGTTGCGGCCAGCAACAATCAGAACCAGATCGGGGGATATGTCCCGCAATTCATGGACAGTGGATTGGACCAGATGGGAACTCCATTTGGATTGGGTGGATCAATCGTGCAGGGAACTGGTCATGTTGGTGGGTCCGGTGGCAGTCAACCGGGGGAGATGGGTCCGCTAGCTAACTTTCGTGCAGGCGGAATTCCCATCGGAGATAGTTGGGGGTTTCCTTCATCACCGGCTTACGTGACGCCTATTGGACAGGGGTTGCCACGGTTTGATCACGACCTTTTTAGTGATTTTCATTACCATGCCCCGCATAATTCGTGTGATGAAGGACCTTCAAGCCGGCCAGGACCATCTACCACGCTGAATTTAAACCTCTTTCCTGATAACGAGTACGGTAATGAAGGAGCCCCACCCGCCAACCAACCACCCAGGAGGCAATCTGAACGTCTTCAGAATCAGGGACCCTCGAACGATCTGGACTGGTTTAACCAGTAACATTGTCGAATTCAAGTCTGTTCATAATTACCTGTTGTAACATTTTTTATAACATTAATTATTGTTTTGCCTTATAAATATATGAACATTAATTATTGTTTTGCCTTATAAACCCACACTATGTTGAAAACGGGCCAGGCTGCCCTCTTTGGGCCTCTGTGCAGCCTGGCTGGGCCAGCCGAACAGGTAACCTGACTGACGGACGCGTTGCCCTTGGGTAACACACGGGCGTCGCACGAAGTCCGGGCGGTTTTTGGGTCTCCGGGGCCTGATCCCGGTGGCCCGAAAACGGCTCGGAGGGATCGATTTATTTAAATCAAATAACACACAAACTTTCCATTTTTGGAATGTCTCAAACAAATAATACAAATATGATAGATTTATTTAAAACAAATATTACAAATTTATTTAACAACTGTTTTTCAAAATTAGTCACTCAAACTATACAATCTACGGATTTACAAGACAATATATTTTCCGAGATCACCTATTCCAATATTCTACCAGCGTTTTTGTTGCATAGTTCATTAAGTTTCTGTTTCGCACCCAGAAGCTTGTCTTTTCCAGTCAGCGGGAACTCAGGACCGCATTCAGATTCAAACTTATCTGAATTTGATCCAGGAGAACATGGTTCTACCCGTTGAATATGTGTACCAAATCTACAGGTACCCAATGTTCAAACCAGCCTGCCATACGAAAGTAGTATGGTGAAGAATCGCATCATCCGTTGCCGGACAAGTCGCTAATGACGTGATGTGATTCATCAACACCGGATGGCGTGGGTTTGCCTGGAAAGTAGACCCGCCCAACGATCCATAACTCTCTAATATTTTAAACTAAACCCTCAATGTTGCATTATACACGTGTTATACCACGTGTAGATGTATTGAGAGGTGTAGTTTAATGTGGATGTAACACCGATCCAAAGACACCGCTTTTTTGGACCCCAGAAAAGCGATGCCAAGCGGGGGATGAAACGGCAGACGATGCTGTTAAGCATGACTCATCCCCGCCGAAAACAGTTAAAACTCCATGTGAATGTAACATCGACCCAATATCAATAAAAAACCGTACCCTCCAGAACAATTGAGATATGTGGTGTTGTAAATGGGATTGAGATATGTGGGAATGATAGAATATATTTGTGTTGTAAATGGGATGGAGAGAATTGGAAGCTGGTCGAGTCCTTATATAAGAAATGATGCCTCACTTTGAATTGGCGGCATCAATGTGGAGGTTTGGTTTGGCGGCATCAATGTGTATATCCCATTTGGCGGCATCATCTTTAATTCCTTAGATGCCGCCAATCCACTTCCTTACATCACCAAATTCAGTTTTTTCCCCAATACCCCCCAAATGTAATTTGTAAAATGATAAGTCTACTATTTATGTAAATGATTCAGAAAAAACGGGCTTTTTTCCCGGGAAAAGGTGGAAATGACGGATTTGCCTTTAACGTGTGGGTGGATTTGCCTAAACAAACACCATATTTTTTTTTTATGTATTTGCTTTAATAACGTCAAACTAAGAAAAAAGAGGGGTTATTTGAGCTATGTATTTTCTATTGTAACTTCTTATTTATTCATTTTCCAACACCTATAACTCAGTTTGTTGATTGGCCTAAGTTTTCTTTAAGATGCTTGAGTTCGATCTCCAATAGCTATATTTGGGGGACATAATGAGAAATGAGGGATGACTTCTGGTCTATGGTCAGAAGTTCGAGTCCTAATCGCGCCCGGGTTTTACCGGTTCTCCACAACGGTTCTTCGGACGGGTAGGGGATCGGGTTTTCCCCGACTCGGGAACCGCCATCGGGAGGGGCTCCCAGCAAGGTAAGCCAATTTGCCCAAGCCCCCTTGTGGGAGTTTCGCGGTTGTTGTGTTGGCCGTTTAAAAAAAAAATTCTTATTTATTTATTTATTTATTTATTTATTTATTTATTTATTTGCGTGGTAGAATGTTCATGGGATTTTTTATTATTTTTTTTACAAAAGTACCCTATGCCTTTCATTTTGTAATCATATGCCCATGTTATTAAGATGGTGTTTGGGATTGCTTTTTGAAAATTGATTATGTGTTATGCTACAGAATGGGTTAAACTGTTTTTAGATTATTGCATTTTGGTAGTCTAAAAATCCATTTCAAAACTTAACCCCAAATACTAAAAACTGATTATTTGCGTTTTGAAAACGCAATAATCCAAAAATTATTTTCAAAACTCAACACCAAACACCCAGTAAGAGTATTTGAAAAAGGAACTTTAAGTTAAAAAACATAAATATTTTGAAATTTGAGAACCCCGAATTGTAGCCTTATGGTATGATAAGATGTGATGCGGTTGAGGGGCTATACACTCGAATAGACCGGTTTAAAAAAAATCAAAACTATTCATGAAGAACAAGGCCGTGAATGTCGTTGATGAAAAAAGTCCATAATGTTGAATATCCTGGAATGCCAGATGTTGATCGCGAACGTCAGAGAGAGGGAACGATTGATGAAAAGAAGAACTACTTGAGTAGCAAGAAATGTCATGTCGACCGTCGATGTCTCATATTAGTGGCTAGGTTAAATTGTTAAACAATTGAACTTCTTTGTTTATGACCAAGTTTTCGCAACCCGCGCTTTGCGGCGGTATCAGTAAACCAAACAAAAAATAAATGTTAAAATGTTGGACCATGCATGTGCTTTGTAGATCGTTACATACGGTTTTTTTTATGTAAAGACTATAGCATTGGTTCGTTATGCTACGGGCTCTTGCCATATGCCATAGTAGGGAAATGCCAAGTGCTTAAAAATGATTTACATCGATCAAATGCCGTTACCGGTTATTTAAATCTATCTCGTCTCATATTTTAAAGTTTGTGTGAATTAAAACTACACAATAAATATTCATCGATCTCCTAGAGTTATTCTAGCATAAATATATAAAAAATAACACCTTTTTATAAATTTCTTATTATTTTCTACATTAAAACTATCTTATTCTCATAGTTTTTTTTAATCTCTATCTTTATGAATAAAACAAAAGAGTATAAATTAAAGTTTTACAAATGAATAATTATTAAGTGAAAGAGCGTTAATTACAATTTTAACTCACTTATATATTAGTTTTCTTTGAACAGTGATGTCATGTTTTGGGCATTATAAATCTATTTCTTAAATTAATTTAAAGAAGCCAATGATGTCCAGCCCAGCTGGTCGGAGGTGGGAGGGTTTACTCCTTAGGGAGGTTCCCGCCCGGGCTTGGTCTCAGGTTCGAGTCCCCTCACTCGTACTAAGGGGTGAGAAATTCAACACCCGCATTTGGTCTGGATTCGAACTGGGGTTGAAGGGTTGTGCGTCGTTTGGATTCTCCGCTGAAACACACCTTAAAAAAAAGTTAATTTAAAGAAAAAATCATAGTCCAACTTTTATACCCGCTAAACTTATTTTGTGGTATAGATTTTTTATTTGTCGTTTTTATTTATATTGAAAAGGATCTTGAACGAATACATGTATTTAATATTTGAAAAAATGATAAATGTAAAACAGTGAGTACACACAAAACAACTCATCAAATAGACAAATACTATCAAACATAGTTTACATTTGGAACAGTTCCAATATTTATCTTGAACCAATAAATGTGACTCATCAAATACCATCATCACGTTTTTATTTGACTCTACAGAGAAGAAACCATTAACCATTACCACATCATCAGCACCACAACCACCTAGCCGCTACCGTCGCCACCACAGCACCACAACCGAAGCATTGCCACCACAACACCGTTGTCCGATTTTTTAACCACATAACTCTGTAAAACCTAAACTCTTCATCATCCATCATCAAAGAACTTGTTCTTGTCCTTCCGTGGCACCATTTTAGAGGGACTCAATTAACTTGCTGGGTGGCAGAGAAATAATTTTGAAAATGTTAAGACGGGTGATAGCATGGCCAGGGATTTTGGTGGCGACGAGGGTTAAATAGTGTGTGAAACAATGGCAAGCGACGGGAAACGTTGGTCGCAAGAGACACGTGGTTTGGGTTTTTTTTTTCCAAAACCGCTCGACGATTTCGTTAACTGTAGAGCCACAACGGTATTTGGTTGTCTTGACAGTTCCAATATGGTGTTGCTAACCGTACTCGATGTTCTCCGTATATTCTTCTCAAAATTGTGTATCTTAATGTATTTGTTTGTTTGTATAAATATGTAGGGGGTACATGCATGTTCGAGGGGATGCGCCGGTTTCATGCATGACAGTTTTTGTGACAGTCGTTAGTTAATAGTTGCCAATGCCATCATGGTTTCGCTATCCAACCGTTGCTTATTCACAGGGATGCGATGGTTGTACGAAGGAAATACGATGATAGTAAAGGGCTAACGAAAGTGGAGTTTAGACGGAATTCTGGAGGCCGGGAGCGGTTATGGTTACGGGATAACGAAAGTGATGAATGTTGTCGTTAAGTTACTATTTGTAGTATATATAATGCGGTGTTGAGTTGGGTTTTTAGTTGAATCAATTTTTTAGCCTATAATTTCAAAGCGCACATAATTTGAAGCCCTTTTGGCCTTATTCTCATCCCATGTGTCCATATGGCATAATAGCCGAAGCACTAGCACTAGACTCCCACATACAAGAATTACATCGATGTGTGTTTTGTTCTTTCTTTCTTTCAAGAAACAAAACTAGGAAATTGAAAAGTGTTTCCGATGTTCTAGACTAACTTTTCTGTTCAGTTAAGTGTATAGCAAAGGAGAACAATCTCTTTTATTATACGTTTATGTCACTTACAAATGAACCAACACACATGTATAATCATTAAGCGGCAATGGCTAAAACATTGATTTAATTTAGTCTAAAGAGCATGGGCGGACCTAGTTAATAACTAGGTGTTGCGTCCGTTGTTGTTCAACTTCGCGCGCGTAGTGGAAAATTTATTTATTTTTTTTACGAAATTTGGAAAACGTTGCTACTAAAATGAAAAAATGAAAAACTTTACTACTGAAATTCATTTTTAGATCCGCCACTGCTAAAGAGAATTGATAGTTTTCATAACTAATCTTCCTAAAATAGTTTAATTTATTGAATGCATTTGTTTAGTGGTTTTGCAGTTGTGAACTAGTATTGTAACATGTGTAGTGTAGCGGTATCAACACAATATTTGCACTTGGTAGTTGGTATAGTTGTGCCTTTCAAAAAAAAAAAAGTTGGTATAGTTGTAAAAGAAGGGCAAACGATATTGAAGTTTAGGGGTTTTATGATAATTTTATTAAAGTTTAGAGAAATTATTATTATTATTATTATTATTTTTGTTAAAAAAGGAAAGTTGTAAAAGTGGAACTCGGTATAGAAGGATGCAAAATAATTTTCATGTCGAATCATTTAAATTATCTATCTATTAATATATATAAAAGAATTGAACATTGCTGACGTGGCGTGCAATGGTGCCTTCATCCTCTCCATGAAACTGCCACGTGGCATCATAATTGAAAGATTTTAATGTTTTTTGAATTATTTCCTTTTTTAATTAGAAAAAAGATAAACATAAAACCCTAAATTATCTCTCTATCTCTCAATTCTCAATTACTAAAATTAAATTGAGTTATTTTAGGAAAAAAGAATTTAAAAACAAATTTAAATTTTTCTCTCTTATGTTCCTCCCATAATTTTTAAACGTTAATATCTTTTATATTCGAGATTTTTAAAATAAAAAAATTACACCAAATTAACGAGCGTTTTATTATCTTTCCAACGAGTACCATAGTGCTATATAAAAATCGGAGAAAAAAACGACTATTTTTTGTGAGGTTATGTTCATACAGAAAAAAAAACACAAAGTGTTCAGATTATTCATTAATCATGTTTTTTTTCTTTTAAACCAGGTTCTTATCTACGATGTTGAAATTCAGCCCAATCGCCATGCTATCATTGGAATTTTACTCTTCTAAAGATGGATAGGTATACTTCATCAAGAGAAGTTAGGAGAACGAATCACGCAACACTGCAACACATGGTGTCACCTTATAACAATGTTATTTTTTTTATTTATTTAATTACAAGAGTAATAATTATTACTATTAGTATCAACATTATTAGAAGTGTTATATTTTTCAACCCCCATCATGAATTCTACATCTATATAAGTCAAAGTCAAATTGTAACATATTTTAAATTACGTGAAGATGATTATATGTTGAAGGTTATCCTTTTAATACTGCATTATGTTTAACATGGTTTATGCTTTTTATTTTTTTTAACTTTTTAAATAAATGTTTTTTTAACTAAGATTGATTATGTTTAAGTTATTTACGCTTTTCATGATTTGAGTTTTCTTCTTTTATCATTTTTTTATTATTTTTTATTAAATCATATTAAATTTTTCAACCCCGGGACCTTCCCGGGGTAATCAGCTAGTACTTATTATAAACCAAAGCCATTTTAATGACATGTCACTCAAAGAGGGTATTCTCTTCATTGAGTATGCCATGTGTCATCCTATGTGGCAAGGCCTTTATTTTAGAAAAATAATAATTTAAAATTTAAAAACAAAATTAGATTTTTATCTCTAATGTTTTCTCCCATAACTTTTAAACGTTAATATCTTTTATATACAAGATTTTTTAAAGAAAAAAATTACACCAAATTAACGAGCGTTTTATTATCTTTCCAACGGGTATCATAGTGTTATATAAAAAACGGAGAAAAAAACGACTATTTTTTTATAACCCGACAGGTATTGTGTCAGGTTTGGAATTAGTTTAAAAAAAATTGTGGGTTTGGGTCGGGCCTGGGATTAGGTGATACCCGACCCAATTACCCTTTTTTTTATATTAGAATATAATGACTTATGGCATAGATTTGTTTAATAATAATAATAATAATTATAATAATAATAATAATAATAATAATCATTAATCATATATTGGCAGATGTCATTTTCATAGTTTAGATACTTCTAATTTTATTCACTTTACTTAGATTTCTCAACCCGGGACGCTCCCGGGGTATAAACTAGTAAATTACATATGTGATCCTAAAGTTTCAGCTAATGTTCGATCATGTCGAATCTTCACATCGATTTGGATCTAAGAATTTATAATAAGTTGGCACGTGTTAGAATCTTGAGCAGGGGTCACAACTCAACCATACATCCCTCTATTTAAAATATTCTTTCGTTTCCAGATATCTATTAATAATTCCAATAGATATTTTTCGTTCAACTTATGGGCTTGACTATTTCACCACTTCTTCAATTCATCCCATGTGCTTTTGTTCAAAATAAATGTGATTTATTGATACGACACTTTTAAGGATGTGTATGGTTTGGTTCATTTTGAATATTAGCCTCAACCGAAACTAAAACCAAAGTTATCAATTAATCGATCTTATTAAACAATCGATTATTTGGTTCAAGTTATATGGTTAGATTATCGGATTTTAGTCTGGTTTAGTTAATTTTGGTTAACAACAAAAATCAAACTTTGATTAAATTTTTTTGCTTATATTTATATCTTTTATACATCAATTTCATCTTTTTATATCTCTATTTCATATACTTTAAGCAAAAATTTTAACCAAAGTTTGGTTTGGCTATTAACCAAAGTTTATAAAATGAACTAAAAACAACAATCTAACCAAATTGACTAAACCAGTTATTTAGTTGGTTGATAAGATCTATAGACCGAAAATGTCGATTTTTTTTTCGGTTGAGGCTAATAACCGAACTGAACCGAACACAACCATGCACCATTAGAAATGTCTGTGCTCCCTACTATATCGCGCTGACACACTATTATGAATATAATGGTTCCGCTTCAGTTTGATTGATTTCGGTTAACTAAGGGTACACAAAGGAAACGATAACCGATTTTAAGTTAAATCGGATGTTGGTTAATCCAGTTTTCAATTGATTTTAGTTCAGTTTTGTCTCTTTTTTTTGTTTGGCTTCAGTGAACGGTTTAGTTATTGCTCACTCCTAGGTATTGTTAAAATCACATAACAAATAAAAAAAATTAAATTAAAAAAAATAACAATACTATACTCAAATTAAAGATAATAAAATGCTCATTTTTATGATGTATTTTTTTTTTTTTTTTGGTAAAACTATCAATGTATGAAAAAAATATGACTATTAAAAAAATTATAGAAGATAGTTTGCTTAAAACAAGGAAAATAAGTTTAATTATAATTTAAATAAGTAAAAGTTGAGTAAAGTATAAGAGATTAAAGTGTAACTAAGATGAGGTATTATATTGTAAAAGTGTTTGAATGACTATTTTACCCTCATTTTAGGGTTGTTTATGAAAATAAAGTTCTTAATTTTTTGGTATCTTAAACTACCATTGTCTCATGCATTATAATATAGTATAGATAAGGTTTTGCGTGTTTAAGATTGCATTTTTATGTGATTTTATAGTTTTGTTCACACTACTTTGATAAGATTTGCGTTTTGCAGTACGGAGTTTAAGGTGTATTTCGGAGCTTAACGAGACCTTGGAATGGAGCTAGGTGGATACAGGATGGAAAAAGGAAGAAAATCAAATAACTTGGATGAGTCTATCGGCGACTGGCTCCCAAGCCGTCGTTGACGCTTCCATTCGCGTCAGTAGCCTCGTCTACAGTAGGTACGTGCATCGGTAAAGCCAATCTCATCAGCGACTAGACCCTTTTGCGTCGGCGACGAGCCGCTTTAACACAAAACCATTTTTTTATGAAAACTTAAGAGTTTTAGTGGATCTTCATAGGATTTTTGACCATTGACTCAAAAGAAAACTATAAGGAACAATTTTGGAGGATCTAATCATCATCTTTCACCCTCCTAACACCTACATATCATTCAATAACACCAAATCATCAACAATCATCATCATTCAGGCGCTGTTTGTTTTTTAAGAGGTAAAAGATCTGCAGGAGAAGAGGTGGACCAAAGGTCTACAGTCTGCAAGAAGAAGATTGTTTGTTTATTAACGTCTGCAGTGTATCCTAAAACAATTTAAACCTACACCTGACTGTCAACTTTGTCTTCTACTCGTCTTCTTGAAACCCTTAAAAAACTCTCTCCACATCTCTTTCATAATCTCCATTGTTATTCACATTCTTCGTCACACAATTGGTTTAAAAAGGTTCAACTTCACGATTCTTCTTCCTTTTTCAACACACTCGCACATGTGAGAACCAAATCATTTAAATGTTCAGATAAACCACAAGCTTTTTCATAATGTTTTCATTTCCCTTATTTCATCATCATCATCATCATCATCATCATTATCATCATCGACTTTTAAACATATCAAAGAAGTAATTGAAGTGGATAATGTTGGGCATGGCTAGGGCAGGAGACTATATTTTGGGATGTCAGCTTTTGTGGGGGGTTTTCCTAATATTTTTCAAGGATTGGGAATATAGTCGTAAAACCTTCTTTTGGAACTTAATCGTTTGGGACATGTATTTCTATAATAATATACTGATTTCGACGTCTAATATATGATATTTTCTAATTAAATATGTATGTGATAATTTTGTCTTTGAAGCCCTTTTTTTAAATCAGGCCACCTATTTCCGTCGTTAACGTGGTGTGACACAATGTTAACAAACAACCTCAGACACCACATCACCTCAAAAATACTCTAATGCTAGTTGTAAGATGCTTCAAGAAGATAGCAAAGGTTAAACATTGAAGACAAGTACAAATGAATGACAAAAGAGTGACCATTTACACACGGTTATTCATGAGGGACTATACACTGCTTCATAAATTTTACAAGTCAATTTATAATTTAAGGTCATATTTAATGATGATTGTCTTTAAGATGTAACATTTTAACTGGTTACACTTTAATTGGTCATATTCATGGATTGGTAGCTCGAGCCCAACGCGAACCAATACTTTTTACACGAATCCAACATTACTCATACTTTAAAATCGTACAAGACGCATGAACCCCAAAACAATACGTACATATGAAAGGGGACATAAAAATAACCTTGTTAACCCTGAATTGTACTCCTTTTTTTTCTTCTAAATCTCCACACATTCTATCCGTCTAAAATCTAAAAGTCGGTGGCTTTTCCATCTACCCTCCTGATCTTTCACCACTTTACAATTTTAGTCCCTTAGCTTTAAGCTTTTACCACATTGCAATTTTAGTCTCTTGGCTTTGTTAATTTTAAGGGTTAATCTATCAAGTTTCTAATGTTTCAATTTTATCCTTGTACCATATATAATATACGTTTTAACCTATTATTTCTTTAATGATTTCCGTTCGCTAATTTCGTTTTTAAATAAGTAATTTGCCGTTGACCACCTTGAGTTTTGAAAGTTTCCAGTTTACCCTTTCGTCCTTTTACTTAAAAAAAACTCTTTTTTTGTGCAATTTTTTATGTACGTGTCATTATAAATTCAAGTTGTTTTACGTTTAAACGTAAGCCCTTTTTTGGGAAATGAGTCAAGTCGGATACAATACGTCTTCGATACCAAGTGTGGTTAAATACAATACATTTTAATTCGATGGTATAAATTTGAGTTACTATGTATTTCGAGCCCTAGCAACGCAAGACGCATAAAATTCAAAATATATTATTATTATTATTATAAAAACATAGTCTTTTATGTTTGAACATCACCTTGCTATTTTCACTTTACAAAACACTTATGGATTTTTTATGTCAATGAGTTTTTTTTTTTTGTTTCTATTTTTTTAAAAGCTATAATAAACTCTTTTGCGTACTTACGGTATAAATTAGATTTATTTTATGTTTTGATTCAATCACAATACTTAATCCGAGTAGCCATACGTTTTCATAAGGTTAGCACGCGTAAATTATTTTATTCAATATTTGCAAGAGGCCAGCGAGTCATCTTACTAGTTAGTGACTTAGTTATCTATCACAAACTAGGTTAGAGTCCCGTGTATACACACGGTAAACGCCCAAGTCAAATGAAAAAAAATTCTATAAAGATTGTATTATACGTTAAAAAACCCATATATTGAAGCTTATAGTTTTAACAAAGAATTCAATTGTGGAAAGCAAAATGGGCTACAAGTTTTAAACAATATAACTGTTTGTCGTAAACAATTAAATTGATCATATCAAACCAAAACTCGTTATTGATCACCAGGTGTCATTATTCACAAGCAAGTTAAAAACAAAGTATTTAAAACGAAACAATTACTAATGCTAAAGAATGCATCATGGTAATAAAAAAATAAAGTTGAGTATAAATGAAAAATTAAATTAAATAAATAACTGATGAATTTACCAATGTAGCAAGCGTTGTGGCCGAATGTTCTCATTGTATAACAAAACAATATAATATGATTAAAGAAATGAAAGATATTGAATGATTGAAACTTTTTTCAACTAAAACCCATTACCGTAATACTATTGTGTGTATCGAACAAAATACTAAAACCGTAAAATGTCTAAATTAATACATTCTATATTATGTAAATAAAATAAATAAATTAAAAGTTACATAAATTGTTCATAAACCTCCAAAAATTTCTTTGTAAACAATACTTAAGATCTTTAACCCGTCCCTATTAAATGTGATATAAGTAATACTAATATCTTCAATTCGTCCTTATTCTTGTACTACACAGGTTAAACAAAAGATAAAATGTCAAGTAAATAAGATACTCATAATATCATGATTATATGTGATATACGTAATATGCCAAAGCAAACATGAAGCAAAAAAGATGTGTTATGAATCCGTGTGTGACACTAAACCGGGAAGAAATTTATATGAAATTAAGAAATAAAATTATTTTTTAAATATGTATTATGTTTGATGATGGTAAATTTACAATTTATATTTTAATATTTAATATTTAATTTTCCCATGTCATACAAAAGTTACTTTTAATTTAGTAAAATTGCAGTTGAAAATCCGTATGTAAGTTAATTGCAGTTTCATACAGTGCCGTTAGATATATATTATAGAGTTTCGTTGAATGCCGTATGATATTATCATTACTTAATAGTTAATTCTTAAAGTATTATTTTCAGGTTTGATTGTCGAGCTTTTTAAGAGTAACTGTACATATCTTAAACAACATTGACATAAAAAAAAGTAACATGAGTGAAATAAGTTTTATGACCAAGCAATTTAAGAAACATCATTGAAAATTATTTTAACATATTTTAGAAAACTGTTAAATAGCTTTAAATTATATTTATTACTAAATTAAATATCGTATTTATCTTATTAAATTTGTGACAAAATTTTCATTATAACGTTTATCATTTACTAATTAATAGAGAATTGAATGATTGATTGATTTCTTTATCGCTAATTAAAATTGAATGTGGATAAATGTTAAATAATACATAAATCTCTATTAATTACAATTTAGCTCAATTCTTTGACGTGAATTGGTCAACAATGCTTAAAATTAGCAAACTAATTGCAATCATGTTTTGGTTAGCATTTCATGACTATTGAGTAAGGGACAAGTCTTTGTAAACATAATATTATAACGTTTATGTTTAAAAGATTTTTAAAAATCCACCTACACATTAAATGTTAATAAACCAATGTATTGTATACCACAAACGTTGTGTAATAAATTATATTTTATGTTTATTGAAGCTAAGTTAATAAATTATATTTTATGTTTATTGAATTTTAAATTCAAATCAACATAACATCAACTTAAACATAAATAATATTATAATCCAAACACATTAATTTCATTAAATTTATTCATTACCAAACTAACTTTTAAAGATAATATACAATATCACAGACTAAACATGTTAGAATCGTTTTATATATATATTTTTGATATTTCTTAAATATTTTTCAAACGAAAATATTAAAAATTTTAACGAATTTCAATTTTTAAAAATACTATATGAATTTAATTTTGATTGAAACTAGGTAAAAATTTTCCTAATATATACATGATATTAAAATTATTAATAAATGAATTTAACTTTTGACAAAAATTACCTAAAATAGATATGATTTTTAAATTAATAATAATAATATTAGTTTTTTCATCTAAATTAAATATTGTATTATTATCATTTCCGAATTATTGTGTAGATGATTTGTTGAAGGTAAAATATGGTAAGAATATCGACATTTATATGGTCGTATTAATTATTAATTTAAATCGTGAAGTTCAAATACTTTTAATATACTATATATATTTTAGAAAACTATTAAATAACTTTAAATTATATTATCATTTCCTAACTATTATAGAGATAGATTATCATTTTCAAATTATTATTATCACTTCCGAATTATTTCCAAATTATTGTGTAGATGATTTGTATGAGATAAACATGGCAAGACCTTCGAAATTTATATGGTCGTCTTATTTTATTCATTTAAATTGTCATTTCCAAATTATTTTGATATTTAAATGAAAGATGTGTATTATTATTATGATATACAAATTATTTTGAGTATACTATATATTTTAGGGAACTGTTAAATAGCTTTAAATTATATTTATTACTAAATTAAATATCGTATTTATCTAATTAAATCAAATAATGATGATGATGAGAAGATGGTTGAGGTAATCAAATAATAATGATGAGATGATTGCGATAATGATGATTAGGAGATGATTGAGGTAATCAGATAATAATCCAGAGATGATTGTGTTGAGTAACTTAATATGATTGTCTCCTAATCTAAAAATGGTAAAACATTGACATTAATAAAGGTGATCATTGTATTTAATGCTCAAATTATGATGATGAGCCATTGATTGCGATAATTGGCAAATATTGAATTTGAATCAATGTGTATATATTATTGTAAAAAAACCATATTTCATACCGGTATACAACATATTGGTCTTGAATCGGTTTTATTTGAAAATTATTAATTGGATATTTATGTCTAGAATCTTAGCGCCCAAGTCTTTTAAAAAACCATACCATTATCTCAGTCAACTATAATAACTTTCTTTCCAAACTTTCAGGCAACAACTTAGGAAACATATCAATCATGATTAATACACAATTAATAAGATCCGAACCATAAAACATGACCCAGCTCCATATGGATTTCCTAAGCAGATTAAACCACTAACAACATCCAACAATCTTTACTCGTCCAGCAAATAATATGAATCTCAAGAACACTATGATGAACATATGACTATTAAAACACATCCGAAGAACAATACAATCATACTCGGCCCAAACATTAACAATGCAAATAATCAGTCAATTCTAGGCAACAACTTAGGAAACATATCAATCATGATTAAACCACTAACAACATACAATAATATTTGAATATTCAGATTAAACCACTAACAACATCCAACATCATTTCGGTTGACATCAAATAATATGACTCTCAAGAACACCATGATGAACATATGAATATTCAAAGACATCCGAAGAACAATACAATCATACTCGATTAAAAAATTAACAATGCAAATAATCAGAAAATTCTAGACATAAATCCTCATAACCACAATCGAAAATTATAACATCAAATTACAACAATGAATTATAAATATTATATCTCGATCAAAATAATATGAACGCCCCACTTACGGTGTGCGCATATAATGTATATATGTGTGGCCCTTGGGGGCAAAAGTAAAGTTGCACTAGTTTTAATGTTATTTTACTAACTTCGTGAAAATAACATTAAAACGACGGACGGTTAATCATGCATCATGTGGTGGCGTTGATAGCCAAAAGACAAAGGGGTACATGCACTGACCGGGTTTGTCCCGATTGCTAAGTGTTTTGTGCCTTATGTCCAAGGCTTGATACCAAACCACATCGAGCCGGGGGTCTCATTGGAAGCAGCCTCTCTATTCTTAGGGGTAGAGGTAAGGCTGTCTACATCTTACCCTCCTCAGACCCTACCTTAGCTTTGCTATAGGTGGGATTAACTGAGTATGATGATGATGATGATGATGATCAAAATAATATGACTCTCATGAACACCATGATGAACATATGAATATTCAAAGACATCCAAAAAACAATACAATCATACTCGTTTCAAACATTAACAATGCAAATAATAAGACAATTCTAGGCATAAATCTTCATAACCACAAAAGAAAATTATAACATCAAATTACAACAATGAATTATAAATATTATATCTCGATCAAAATAATATGACTCTCAAGAACACCATGATGAACTTATGAATATTCAAACACATCCGAAGAACAATACAATCATACTCGATTCAAACATTAACAATGCAAATAATCAGACAATTCTAGGCATAAATTTTCATAACCACAATCGAAAATTATAACATCAGATTACAACAATGAATTATAAATATTATATCTTGATAATAACAATAACATAA
The DNA here is from genome assembly GCA_028751855.1 of Ambrosia trifida. Taxonomy (NCBI): domain Eukaryota; kingdom Viridiplantae; phylum Streptophyta; class Magnoliopsida; order Asterales; family Asteraceae; genus Ambrosia; species Ambrosia trifida. Next base: position 14,081,969 of record CM054128.1, on the reverse strand, counting down.
CATAACATAACATAACAAAATAATATAAACGTGGTAAAGGTATACTTACAACTTGGAATGCTTCCACGATCGAAGATGTTGAATCAGTTTGGAAGAATAAAAAGATATGGGTTGAATGGAGGAGGAGGATAACAAACTTTCATAGGAAGAATTGGGTAGTTATGAGAAAGGAGAATAAAAAAACAAACACATTTTATATAGGTAAAATTCAAAGTCTCATTTCACAGTTGGATCCATAAGGACCATCTCTAAGGTCTCTATTCGACCCGAGTCTACTCTTTTATTATATAGATAGATAGATTCACAACCCCATTACTATATATATTAATTCATAACTGACAGTGCAACAATATGTGAATACATGGCATATTCGTAATTTTGAGTGTCATTGAAGGGCAAAAAGGCAGTTTTGCGTACCTGCTAGTTTACATTTAAACCACAAAGCTAACCTATATCTCATCATTCGTCCATTAACTTCCTAAGACTACCCGGAGTGGGGGGGGGGAAGAGGGGCGTGATGCGCCATGCGGCTCTTGTAGGACCCGTGTGTGAAGGGTGAAAATTATGGGGAGTGGAAGAAGGGGGAGGGGGAGGGGGAAAGAAATAATATTATATTGTGTTAAAGTTAAAAAAAACTGACCAATCAAAAGCCTCCACCTCTTTCCAAGCTCCGCCCCCCGCCCGTGAAGTCTTCCACGCCAAAGAGGCCACACCCAGCTTCATGTCCTTTGGCGGTGGTGTAGATGGCTAGAAGAGGGCTTCAACCCCCCCCTCCCACTAGTCTAAAAAGATAAGATAAGAATCTAGACTCTATAGCAGAGTTAGACCATGTTAAATGGACCAAAGTTAGCAAATAGGTATAAGTAAAAGGACCACTTTTATAACTTCCTTAAAAAGATGATATTACGCGACGAGCCGATTGAAATTATACAGAATCTTCAGTGTTCTCATTTCTTCAACCTCTTTCTCGTGTCTCTATAATAATAATATTATTATTAATCTAACCCATATCAATCCAGATTCCTTCTGCATCTTTTTCCTTCAAATCTCCTCCATTTTCACACACCATCAACACCCATATATCCCAATTCCGATCATCAACCCAAAAAAACAACAAAAAAATTCATCCAAAACAGATAAATCTTTAATGGGTAAATTAATTTCGCCTCCTGAACTGGGTTTAGACTTTACTTTCAAACCCAGTTTTGTTCCTAAATCAATCACTCAGTTTTTAGGGGAAATGGGTAGTGAATCAGAGAGGGTATTGAAAACAGAGGATCTTGTTAACAGATTAGAAGCAGAGGTTAAGAAGATCGAAGCCTTTAAACGGGAGCTTCCTCTTTGCATGATTCTCATGAATGATGGTTTGTTATTTATTTATATCAGTTTTTTTTATGCTTTTGTGTTGTGGGTATTTGATAAAGATTGTTTATGTTTACTTTGATTGGTTGATAAGATATGGGTTGTTAATATTTTTTATGGGATTAGATATGTCTGCCAAGTGTTTGATGATTTGCTTGAATGGAACTTTATTTGTTTTTTTAATTTTTTTATTATGTTTTGTTTTTTTTAGCAATTGGGGTATTGAAAGAGGAGTTAAGGGTCTTGAAGAGATTGGAAAGTAAGCCAGTGCTTGAAGAGTTTATACCACTTAAGGAAAGCTGTGAGGAAGAGCCAAAGGTTGAGAGTGATTGTGGTGATAAGAAGAACTGGTTGAGCTCTACTCAGTTATGGAATGTTGATCAGAGCCGTGTTTCGAAACAGAATTCGGTTGATCAAGCGGTTCGAAAGGTATAATTTAGGGAAAAAGTTATTAATGTTGATTTAGTTAAGGTTATGACTGTATGCAATGCAACACTGCGAGTTTGTGAGTATTCGTTTATGAATTTATGTGTTTGATTTGGTTATAGGTCGCCGAGGAACGACAAAATGGGATGATTGATAATTCTTGTTTTGGGAATTCGCGGTTTTCGGTTTTAGATAAGGAGGAAACACCTGTGTCTGGGCTATCACTTGTTACTCCTGGAGTTAAGAATCCAGTGAGGGGAAACCATTTCCTCAAGAAAATTGGCGCTGATGATAATAATAATAATAATAATAATAATAATAATAATAATAATAATAATAATAATAATAATAATAATAATAATAATAATAATAACAATAACGTGGTTGTTCCTTATACGATACCAGATGTTAAATCGGATGTACAGATTGGTACATCACAGCTGCAGACATCTAGGAAACAAAGAAGATGCTGGTCGACAGAGTTGCATAGACGGTTTGTCAATGCGCTGCAGCAGCTTGGTGGTTCAAAAGGTTAGATCATAACTAGTTTAAGTTCATTTCGTTGTAAACGTGTTAGAATTATAATTTATTAGATCATAGTTTGAATTTCCTATGAAACTTCAAGATTTGTATATGATTTTCATGGTTGGAAATTGATTGGTTCATGAAAATTCTAAATTGAGATTGGTTCGAATTGTCTTGCAGCTGCAACGCCTAAGCAGATTAGAGAACTTATGTGCGTAGATGGTCTCACCAATGATGAAGTGAAGAGCCATTTGCAGGTAAGCTTTCAAATTCAACAATTTCTTTTTGCACTATCTTTTATTATGTAATGTTCTAAATACTCATGTTTGTGCTGTTAATTGTAGAAATATCGTCTTCACGCAAAAAGGTATCAGTCGAGTTCATCCAATGTTGTTATGAGAGGTTTATGGGGCCAACCCCATGATCACTATGTTGAAAAGCACATAACTTCTCAATCTGGTTCTCCAGACGGGCCGCTGCTGAACTGCGCCGTCGGTGGAACATCAACCACTGGCGGCGACAGCATGGATGATGGAGAAGATGAGAAGTCTGAGAATAATTGCTGCAAGAGTTATCCACACACATCAGGGAAAGATAATGTATAGATTTTTATATATCTATATAGACAAATAGTATATTGAGGGGATTAATGAATGTGGGAGAGTTTATAAAAAAAAGACTAAAAATACAAAAAAAAATATACACAGAAAGAGTGAAAATTTTGCAGGATTAGTTCATTTATTTTACTTGTCTTGATATGGGTTGATACCATTTTCTTGGATTTATGTGGGAGCATCATGATTCAACAATGCATTATTTAAACATGTTATTCCCAGTTGAAATCTTGAATCTTTTGTCTGACTTTGTTTGGAGTGATACAATTGAATCTCACAAGGGTATTTTGGTAACTTCATAGTGCCAATGTTTATGTGGTGTGTGTAATATTATAAGGTTATTGTATGTATTTTGGTAACTTCATATTGACAATGTGTATGTGGTGTGTGTAATTATAAGGTTAGTGTGTGTAGTAACATGCAAAAGACTGCAAGAGTGAGTATGGAGCAAGAAATTGGCTTTTGAGAAAGTGGAAAAGAAGTCTTTTTGCATTTAGGAAAGGCCATCCTTATATTTTAGAGTACTCTTTTAGGTCAAAGATATCTAATAACATATTTTATTAATTTTTTGGTGAAATATGCCAAATTTAAGGCACATAGTACTATTATTAGTACTATTAAAATGTTTTTGTCAAAGAACGCACATGCATATCTAAATGTATGCAACCTCTCTATTCTTAGAGGTAGGGGTAAAGCTGTCTACATCTTACCCTCCTCGGACCCTACCTTAGCTTTGCTATAGGTGGGATTAACTGAGTATGATGATGATGATGATGTTTAACGAATCGAATAATGAATTTTTTAATTAATTGAATCGAATATTTCAAATGCTTATTTTCTTTTACTTGAATATGTATTCGATTCAATATTTGAAATTATAATTCGAATAAATTCGATTTAATTCAAATTTAACCTAAACAACAAGTTATTTTACTTTTATTTTTAAGACCACTACAATCTTATTACTTTTTACTCTCATATACTAATCTACAAAATTAATAAACTACTAATATGTCAAAAGAGCAAAAATTAGAAGTTAAGCTGGTTAGTGGTAGAGATGTAAGTTAAGTTAGAATTTAGTAATACGCAGTATGGCCTATTGAGCATTTGGTTTTAACAGTGTTATAAATAATTGACTTGTCAGCTATGGATGTAATCTATACTTTGGTCCAAATTAAGAAGTTATTTTTTTTAAACAAAAATACGTATAAATTGAATTCGAATTTCGAATCGAATTGAAATCATAAATTCTTATTCGATTACCGGACTTGAATTTCGAATTTTATAAAATTGAATACGAATTTTGATAATTGAATTCAAATCGAATCAAATTTCAAAAATTTCAAATCCGAAATGAATTCTGAACACCCTTAGTACCAACCCCTAATACCAAGTAGATTAGAAAATGGTCAAACAAAATTCTACATCGCTTTTTTTATTCATAGATACGAGTTGTTTATATTAAATACACAACTTTTCAATATTTAATGATACGTAAGATATAAAAAGTGTTTGATGTATTGGTTTATCATTAAACAATTTATCAAAGCTTTCTTAAAAAGTGTATTTGAGTCCAAGTGACACTTTATTTATAAATTTGAAAGTTAAAACAACTTTTTACTATTCAAACCCTGTTTAACAGTACTAACCGACAAAATCAACAATCAAACATTTTACCACGTTTTTTATGTACCGTCCATTCAACAAAATAAAATTTGGTCCCATTAAAAATGTCACATTATCATCAATTTTAGAACATTTTCAATAATACATCCATAAGTTGCAAACCGCCCAATTTGTTGTCCTCTTCAAAAGATACCTTTTAACTACCATTCAAAAAATATATTTGTAGTTATCCTTCATGAGAATAATTTAATTAGAAAGAAGGATTCTTTTTTTTTATTTATTTGTTGGATGAGCATAAACTCAACATCATCAATTCAGTCAGGCAAGATTCGAGATCTTTATTTTCATTTTTTTTTCTAAAAAAAATCTAATAGGGTTTTATACAAAGTGATATGCTAAAAGCGGTGGTTTGAATGAACCAGATAAAACAGGTAGAATATAATGATACTTATCCACCATTTGTTGTCGAACCTGTATAAGATTGGACCCATGTTGCTTAAAACTAGATTGGTTGGGTCAGGAACCGGACCTCTAGATGCTTCGGTTGGCATGGTTGAACCAACCATTTTCTTTTTACGATTAGTGATTAGTAGGGGTGTAAACGAGTCGAGCTTGGCTCAGTTCGAGCCTAATATTTTGAGCTCGAGCTTGGCTCGAAGTAATTTTTGAACAATTTTAAAGAAGCTAAAAGCTCGGCTCAAGCTTGGCTAGAGCTTAGCTCGCCAATGTTAAACAGTAGGTAATACTATAAATAAAATAATAATAATAATAATAATAATAATAATAGTATAAACTTTGTTTGGGCTCGTTTAGGCTCGCGAGCCTAAACGGTCTTTGTATTAAAAACTCGAGCTCGATAACTAAACGAGTCATTTTCAAGCTTTTTACCGTTCAATCCCAAGTAGTTCTCGAGCCGTTGCACATCATTTACACACCTAATGATTAGATAGTGAATAGTTAATTTAGTGGCTGGACCAGATCTAAGGGTGTTTGGGATTGCCTTTTGAATTTGATTTTTAAATTATTACGTTTTGAAAATGCAGATAATTAGTTTTTAGTGTTTGGGATTGCGTTTTGAAAACCCAGATAATCAGTTTTTTAGGCTACCAAAACACAATAATCTATAAGCAGCTCCACTACTGATTTTTCAAAATGCATAATCTGTTTTAAATAATCAAATCCCAAACACCCCTAAGTAAAAGTTGCGTCTTCATTATTTTATATTCATTTATATAAATAATATTGTATTATACTTTTTAATATAACGATATTTATTTCATTTTTTTAATTTAATCTCTCTATATATATACATATAATAAACCAAAGCCATTTTAATGACATGACACTCAAAGAGGCATTCTCTTCTTTGAGTGTGTCATGTGTCATTCCATGTGACATTAAGATATTTTAGAAAAAAAATAATTTAAAAACAAAATTGAATTTTTCACCCTCATGTTTCCTCCCATAATTTTTAAACGTCAATATCTTTAATATACAGGATTTTTTAATGAAAAAAATTACACCAAATTAACGAGCGTTTTATTCTCTTTCCAACGAGTACCATAGTGCTACATAAAAAACGGAGAAATTTTTTTGTGGGGTTTTGTTCATACAGGAAAAAAAAACATAAAGTATTCAGGTAAATCATTAATCATGTATAGACAAGTCACTAATTATGTTTAAATCAGTAAATATGATTTTTTTTCAACCAGAGCCGAATAGGTTAATAGAGTTATACATTGTTTTAAGTTAAGTATCAATATTAGTATGTTAGAGTTGTACATTTGTTTAGTTTTTAGGATATGTGTTAATGTTAGAGTTACATTAAAGTTTTCCATTCTTTTAGGTTAGGTGTTAGCATTGGAGTTGTACATTGTTAATTTGTTTTAGGTTAGATATTAATATTAAAGTTATACATCAATCTATTTCATATATAAAATTGATGTATCATATTAAATTTCTCAACCTGGGACGCTCCCAGGGTATAATCTAGTACATACATATTTTCATGAGTTAATTACGACGTAATTCATTTTAAGTCTAGTCCTACTAGTGAACTGGTAGGGTGGTATGTTGAATTACTGGTATGGTTTTCAAAGCAATGCATTAAATTTCTTTGATCTATTTTTTTTAACGGCCAATAAAAATTTCTGCCCGACTATCTAGGGGAGTCCCCACACTATGGACAAACCTCCACGACCAACCTAATGGAGGGTTCATACGTACCTCGGGCGGCTGGCGTAGTCAGGCCCGCCCATGCAATTCCCGAAACCGGAGAAAACCCAACCTCTCACCCGCCCGTAGACACGACAGTGAAGGATTGATAAAACCCAACGGTTTGGAGTGAAGGATTGGTAAAACCCAGTGGTTTGGAGTGGGTAAACCAGGTTTTTTTTTTTTTTTTTTTTTCCGCTCAACCCCCATACGAAACCGAGTTTGTATGCGACCCTAGCCGATTTGGATGAGTCCGGATGTTAATTCATTGAAACTAGTTTGAAGTCCAAATTGTTAATTCACTAAAAGAACGTTCGGGTTTAAAACCCGGTTTGAAAAATAAAGTAATTTGTACGCCTCTAGTTTAGAGTTTCTTTTAAATGAAAATATATTTATTGAAAAATACAGTACCTTTTATTTATTTATTTATTGAAGAATCCTACATAGGAAAAATACAAAAAACGATAAATAATTGTTTAAAGATTTTGATGAATCGTACGAATCGTGAACTTGTTCCTTCATTAACAAATTATACTTCTATTATTATTATTATCGGTTGTGGCCTTGTGGGTTCTCTGATTCCTTCATGAACACCCCACTATCTTCTTTTATAGATTAACCTATCGAATTTGAGGAAACTAAATATTAAAGAAATCATATCATCTATCTTCTGTAATATATAAATGAAATTAATTGTGGAACACATAACACCTTAGAGGAGGCGGGGCGGTTCGTGATAGGCCCGTCGTGATGGCTTGGTGGCCGCGAAACATCGCCCCACCTAATAATATCACGGCCGCGAAAGGAAATTTCGTGATGGCCATCACGTTGAATTAGCCGTTGGCTAACGGTCACATGACCGTTCAATTTAATAATTTTTTTTTTACCAAATCACTATATATACATTTCTATTTCAACTCAAAATACACACAATCAAAACAACATACAATCAAACTCTACAATAAAAAATAAAAATGGAAGGATCTAGCAAGAAACAAATGGTTGCGAAACGAAAGTTTAGACCAAAGGTTCGGCCTAACTTAGGCGAACCGGCTCGATTTTTGAAGACGCACCAATAACCCCACAACCTACACACCAATTCTATCAAAACCAAAGTTTTCAAAACCTTATGTTTCAAACCCAACAATTCTCGCTTCCAAACCAATATCCACTGAATTACCCACAACCTAACATGCCAACCCAAATCGCATTCGGAGTGTTTCAAGCACCTCCTGATCCGATTGATCTGCCTATGTTCGACGCTATGAGGTTCGCGATCCACAGAACTATACGGTCCAAGATTCTGAGGAAGAAGATGATGATGAATATGAAGAAGAGGTTGAGGAAGAGGAAGAGGAAGAAGAAGAGATACCGGTGCAAGCAGGAAGAGGAAGAGGAAGAAGTGGAGGAGATACCGAGCCAAAAGAAAGAACTCCCTGGTCGCAAGAAGAAGAAGTGGCGTTGACCAAGTCGTTTTTACATATTATCGAGGATAAACGCGTCGGAAATCAACAAAAAATGACACCTTTTGGCTGCGAGTGAAGGCCCACTTTGAACAACTTACCGGTATGACGAGAAGGCGGATGGATCAAATAACCGACCTTGTTAATGGCTCGCCGACCTTCGATTTTAATTGCGAAAAGGGGCTCCGCCAAGGTGACCCTTTGTCTCCATTCCTTTTCTTAATTGTGATGGAATCTCTTTCGTGGTTATTGGAGAAAGCTAAAGAGTTCGGCGTCTTCAAAGGTATTAGTATCATAGAAAATGAAGCGGATATTTCTCACCTTTCCTATGCGGATGATGCTCTTATTCTTAGAGATTGGTCGCGCGAGAATATACAAAGTATTGCAAGAATACTTCGGATTTTCTACCTTTGCTCGGGCCTCCGTATTAATCTCCATAAGTCGAATCTATTTGGGATTGGTACGGAAGACAATGAAGTTGATGATATGATGGAAGTTTTGGGTTGTAGAAGAGGAGGGATTCCTTTTGTCTACTTAGGAATTCACGTGGGGGGCCAAAATGACTCGTATAAGCAATTGGAACCCGGTTATTGAAGTTATAAAGAATCGTCTTGTGGCTCGGAAAGCGAAAACTCTATTGATTGGAGGTCGCTTGGTTCTTATTAAATCGGTTCTTGAAAGCTTGCTTGTTTATTACCTGTCGCTTTACAAAGCTCCTAAGGCTGTGATCGAAAGCATTGAAACAATTATGAGGCGCTTTTTGTGGTTGGGGACTAGTGAAGAAAAAAAGATTCCTTAGGTTGCGTGGGATGTCATAACTACTCCAAAGAAGCAAGGTGGTTTGGAAGTGGCTAAGTTACAAGAGGTAAATGATGCTCTTCTTCTAAAATGGACATGGAGATTCAAAAAAGAAGGCACTAGTTTGTGGAAGAAAATTATATTGGGGGTGTCACGGGTCAAGTAGGCCTTGGGCTATATTACCATGTACCGCCTCGACTAGTAGTTGTTGGAAACAAATTGTGAAAGTGGGACAGAAAAGACTCCCAAATGGGTCGGCTCTCAATACCTATTTTGTAGGTTCGCTTGGTGATGGTTCTTCTATAAATTTTTGGGGAGACATTTGGCTTCGCGAAACACCCCTTCGAATTATATGCCCACAATTATTTAGGCTTGAAAAAAAGAAATGGGTGAAGGTTTCGGCTCGAGTCCAATTTGCGAACAACGTCAAGCGATTGGAGTGGGAATGGAGGACACCTCCAACCTCTTACACGAAAGTGACAGAGTTGTTTAGCCTCCTTGGGGATATTCATGATTTGGAATGGAAAGGTGGTCATGATGTTTGGAAATGGAAGTTAGAAAAATTAAGATGGATTATTCACTGTTTCATCGGCTAAGAAGCTGTTCCCCGAAAACTCGTTATTTGCTTCTAGCCAATCGATAAAATGGAAGTGTTGGGTCTCGTTAAAATGCAAAATCTTGGTTTGTAGAGCTGCTCGTAATCGTTTTCCTACCACTTCGGAACTTATTAAGCGCGACGTGAGTTTGCAACAAACCTCTTGTGCCTTATGTCATTCGGAACTGGAAACGACTATTCATTTCTTTACCGGGTGCGGATTTTCTTATGAAGTCTGGAGTAGAGTTGAAGCGTGTTGCCGGTTTAGCCCCTTGCTTGTCTTCGATGTTTGGGATATGGTGCATGTAGCCGAGAATCCAGCTAATTCGAAGGAAGCGAGGTACATTATTAGAGGTATTATTTGCACTACTATGTGGGCGTTGTGGAACGAATGTAATGTTCGTATTTTTAACAACAAGCTTCGCCGTTCGATTGAGGTTATGGAGATTATAAAGTCGACGTCGTTTTTTTGGATTCGGAATAGGTCTAGATGGAAAGATATAGATTGAAATAAGTGGTGTAAATATCCTTTGAATTTGTTGTAATTTCATTTGTTACCCAGGGATCCTTACTTTGAGGACCGCTCGTGATGTTTTGAATAAAGTTTTCCTTTAAAAAAAAAAACAATTCACTAACGTCAAGCCAACTTTACAAGCAATGTTAAAAAGTTCATATTAACACAAACATAAAAAACTAAAGATGCAAGTTTTAAAATAAATAAACAAACAAACTTTTAAGCGCCAAGTGCGGAACATACACCAAATTATTACTACGAGAAAACCATGCCAATTTCTTCGCTAATATAAATTCAACCCCTTCACTAAATATCTATGTTACAAACAATTCACATTGTCCAAACAGATCCATATAACTCTTTCAATCTTTATTCTTTAACATTCTCAATAAATAAAACAAAATACCAACAACAATGGCACAGGCTCATCAAGAACAACACAATGTACATAAAGATTCATCCAAGAAAGATGAAAAAAGAGAGCTTTCCAATTCTTTTAAATTCAATGCACATGCACCTGAATTTGTACCAAGCTCTCATACCCAGATTCCGGTTTCGGGTTATTTCTATCCATGTTTTAATTATGTTGGTGTTGGTGTTGGTGTGGGTGATGGTAGTGGCTCTCCTGATTGGATTTATGTTGGTGGTGGTGATCATGATCAACATGTGCAGTTTTTTTCTAACCCGGATGTTGTGATCCCTGGCTATTCGAAGAATGTGCTTACTGAAGAGCTTCAACAGAAGATTATTAAACAGGTTGGTTTTGTTGTTTTGGTTTATGTTTGGTTTTTGTGTGTTTTGAGGATTGGAATGTTGAATGCATGTTTACATGCATTGGTTTTGTGCAAATGAGCGTTGTTTTTTTTTTTTTTAACGGTCAACAAAACTTTTATTTAAAACGCTAACAAGACGCTAGCAAACCAAAGTCCGGAAACAACAACCAAAGAAATAATAACCCGGCATATACAACAACCGAAAATTACAAAACAAACCAAACTATCCCATCTTGATGGTGTCAAATCTACGCCAAGCATCCCACGACATATCCGACATCCTCCCCCTATTTGTAATCCACAAGTAACTCATTATCTTGACCTCCTCCAGCACTCTCCAAAACGACAACCGGCTTTTGATTATGAACGAGATCATTCCTAGCTTTTCAGATACTCCAAAGAGTTGTTAAAACAACCGGCAAATGAGCGTTGTTAACAGGGTGTGCATGTAAAAAACAGGGAAGGAAAACAGCCGTTCAAAAAAAAAAAAAAAAAAAACAACAGGGCGTGCATGAAACCGAAATAAACTGACCATAACTGAATTAACCGGCGTTACCAAACCGACGGTTTGGTTTTATGTTTTTTTTTTCAAGAAAAAAACAATTTGTTTGGTTCGGTTCGGTTCAGTTTCAATTATGCTTCTACCCATCACGGAAAATAACCTATGGAACCGGACTCATATTAACAAATGGTGTAGCCCAAAAAAATTAGGCCCAAATGTGTAATAAACAAATATCATTATCTAACAAAAAAGTGTAGGCCCAAATTAATTTTGAGCCCAAAATTTCTAAATCCAAATAGCAAAACAGAAAACCGAACACAACCGAATCGAACGCAACTCATTGTGAAACCGAAACCGAAACCAAACGGTTTTTAAAAACTGAATTTTCAGTTTTTGATGCGGATTGAGGCCAAAAGTGATCCAAACCGACCCATGTACGCCCCTAGTTGTTAATATATTTATAAGATGTTTATGTGAATAAGTTATGTTTTGGACTTTTGTTGGATAATTTGGTGTCTGATTTTATGTTTTGGTTTTACTTGAAATAATATGTTTTAACAGGTGGAGTATCAATTCAGTGGCCTGAGCCTTCTTGCAAATGAATCCTTGGTTAAACACATTAGCAAGGATCCTGAGGGATATGGTGAGATCATAAACACCCTTGACTTCATCTATGGGTCCTATTTATATAACACAACATGAAATAACATTACATCTTTTATTATCCATGATGTAACAGTTCCTATATCTGCTATTGCATCTATGAAGAAAATAAAATCATGTATCACTAATAACCAATTGCTTGCTCAAGCTCTTTGCTCGTCGTCTAAGTTGGTAAGCTCTTTAACGTTTGATCGATTAAAAATATAGTTCCTTGGTCTAATAGACTAATATAGTTCTGGCTACTTTGCTAGGTTGTAAGCAACGATGGCAAAAAAGTTAGGCGTAAATACCCCTTCACGGAGAAAGACAAAGAAGAACTGCAGGTTAGTCAAGTTGTGTACCTTTTTTTAAACTATTTTTACAGTGTTCATAGAACCTTAGTTAATGATGTTTGATTTGTTAACTGGAATGCAGGCTCGTACTGTCGTTGCTGAGAATTTACCTGAAGACCATTCTCATCAAAACCTTGAGAAAATCTTTAGTGTGGTCAGAAGGTAGATTTTGTGACCCGAAATTCGTTTGAAGTATAGCTCATTAACTTATGTAAATATGCTCATTGTGTAGCGTTAAAGCCATACGTATTTGCCACCCTCATGAGCCTAATTCTTCGCGCTCTAGGGGAGATTATGTTTTTAGTAACAAGGTATCAGCCCACAACTTGATGATTTGATCTTGTGCATTTGTAACTGATCATCTGTTCATTGGTAAAAAATCTTATTAATCAAGCACACAAAAAAATTCCTTTTGACCAAATTTTAGGGACAAATACTTCCATTTCGCAAAAAAAAAAAAAAAAAAAAAAAAAAAATCATATGATCATGACTTTGTGATCACATGTCCGAACGACCCATAAATGCTTCTTTAACACAATTTATCTTTGGTATGAAGCTTCATGCTTTGGTGGAATATGAAACATCAGAGATGGCTGAAAAAGCAGTATGTTTCCATTACCAACTCTTGAACACCATTAACCCCACCCCCATGTCTTGAAAGCGTTGTTTAACGAGTTTGTTTTCAGGTTGAAAAGTTAAACGATGAAAGAAATTGGCGAAAAGGGCTCAGAGTTAGGTTGCTCATTCGACGTTCAGTATGTGATCCAAATGTGTACTAAAATATATCTATTGGTTATTTGAACATAAATAAACTCTTTGTTTGATTGTTTATAATTCAAATACACAGCCAAAGTCTGTTTTAAAGAGCAGGAAGTCTGAGTTTGATGGGTTACTTGATGATGATACTGATGAAGCGTATGATTTGTCCGACGAATATTCTCCAACTAATGTTACAGAACTTGCTGTCGACAACAATGTAAGTGCTTAGATACGGTTTATGTTATATGTTTAACCCGTTATAGATCAAACACAACATGGATAGACATATTCATAAGCAGTGTATACCTTGCTAATGATCAAGAAATACATGATACTGGGGTGTTCATCGAATCAAATAACGAATTTTTGAATTATTCGAATCGAATTTTTCGAATAATTTTTTTTTTGCTGAATTCGTATTCAATTCGAATTCGATTAAAAGCTGACCAATTCGATTCGAATTTGTATTCGAATAAAAAACTATTCGAATTTGATTCGAATTCGTATTAGAAACTCGAATTCGAAGCGAATTCGAATAAATTCAGTTAAGGTTAAGACTTAAGTCATGGGCTTTAGTTACGCTTGGGCTTGGTAATAGGCTAATTTATGACTTACGTTAAATTTATAGATTAGCCCAACTTCTAAAGTTATGTATGTATGTATGTATGTATATATGTATGTATGCATGTATGTATGTATGCATGCATGCATGCATGCATACATACATGCATGATGCATGCATGCATCATGCATGTATGTATCATTTTTATTCGAATTTCGAATCTAATCGAATTTAAAATCAAAAATTCGTATTCGATTTACTGCACTCGAAATGAATCGAATTTGAATTCAAATTCTTAATCATCGAATCGAATTCTTGATAATCGAATCGAATTAAGTCCAATTTTGATTTTTTTTCGAATTCGAATCGAATTCTGAATACCCCTAATGATACATTGTTTATCCCAGAATTCCAATAATGTGTATTTTATGTTCAAGAAATAAATATGAAGTTAATCACATAAAAATGTCCCATTTCAACTCATGTAAAATATACACAGTGATGGAGGTTTGCTCACACTATGTTGGTAAGATGCATGAGTCACTAAACCAAGTATAGTGATTAGGGAACTATTTTACTATCTTGTCACTCAAATATCAAATACATACATAACATATAAATATTTTTCTCGTTGTCACGTGACACTGGTCCCTATAATTTAGGTTTGCCTCTGTTAATAACATATACTAAGAACTATTTTACTATCATGTCACTCAAATATCAAATACAAATATATCATATAAATATTTTTCTCGTTATCACGTGACACTGGACCCTATAATCTAGGCTTGCCTCTGTTAATAAGTTATACTGATTAGGGAACTATTTTACTATCAAGTCACTCAAATATCAAATACAAATATATCATATATAATTTTTTCTTGTTGTCACGTGAAACTGGACCTTATAATCTAGGTCTGCCTCTGTTAATAAGTTAGCTAATATTGATATGTTGTTGATAGGCTGAAGAGGGTTCGAAGAAAGGATGGGCCCGAGGACGTGGGAAGTCAAAGATACGCACATCGAGTCATAATGGGCGCGGGGTTCTTGCGCAATCGCCACAATCAAGTGGGTCGACCCATTCAGAAACAACATTATCACCTAAACTGAGTCCTAAAGGGCCAAGAATGCCTGATGGAACAAGGGGGTTCACTATGGGAAGAGGAAAGCCTATGGCTATGTCTCCTCCTGCCTTAACCACCACACCATAAGATTTGTTTGCATTTTGTCAAGGTAGTTCTATATAGTTGATAGTAGTTTTTATTTATTTTATGTTTGTAATAATTTGTATATTTTGATGTTTTTTTTTTTCTTTTTTTTTCTTGGATGATAAACGGTACATGATATGCGTTACAGTTACAAATATTTAATATTGTTATTTTTTACCTTACAAAATTATAAGATGGTTGTAAATGATCATGTTTCAAACATACAAATATATAATTCAGTCGTATAATACGTTGTCAAAAGATAATATAAATACATACGCTAGCGATAAATGGGTAAATACGGAGGGCGGTGTACATAGTACGTTGCCAATTCTGAAATATAATTCAGAAAACGAGTGTCCCTCCATAATGTTTTCATAAACATGGTGAATTATATATTAATGGGTGAGTTATTCTTTGATTCCATGGATCTAAGATATTGTGAACGAGTTTAACTCATGTCCTTTTTTTTAACAGCCAACAAATCAATCTCGAGCACTCTCAAGTACCCACTTGACAAAGGAGTACTCCAAGAGTAACCCGGGTCCACCAGTAATTTCACACCAGTTCCCGGGGAAAACCCGCCGCTCGAAGGCCTACTGCGGTAAAACCCCGCCCGTTTAACACATGTCCTAGCTCATCGATTTGTATACGTGTACATTCAACTAGTCAAATCTATCTCATAGTATACGGGTCAAGCATAGTGTCGAGGTCTTGCAAAGAGTATGCATATAGCTTAAATTCTTTGTTATTAGTAAAACTTTTACGGAATTACCATCCACCTTTACCTAAAAAAACAATTATAAAATGTATGATATCATATCAATGACGAAGCTTGAATCTCAAATTGGTGGGGCAGACTCATGTTGTTGTCTGCTTTGACCCCACTAGCACATGAGTTTGTTTTTTTGCCTTGGATTCCGAGAACGCTATGTTGATTGTAATCACAACTTTAATGAAGGTTGAGTTTGATTATGATGGGGGAAGGGGCCCTTCACTAGATTTTTTTCCTTTACTGATTTCAGTTAATCATGCATTGTTACGTCACTTCGCTGTTTACTAAACTGAAACACAGTTTGGAGGCAACACTCCATTGATTCTTTTATTTATTTTCATCTAAATTCAAAAAGTAACACTTTTTGTTTCAAACAGTAATTATTTTTCTAATGTTACAACCTGATGTGTTGCCAAATGCATCACATTTATATAGTAATTTTGTATAATTTTTAATCATTTAACGTTCGTAAATATCGTGTCTTAGATACTTATTTGTGTCTTGGTATTAAGCAGGTGTTCGTGGGCTAAAACGAGAGAAAAAGAGTCTAATGGGAGGTGAAACGAGTGCACGGATGAATAAGGAATAAAAAGAAAATAAAATCTGTCAGATCACTTATTCATGCCCCATGAATAACCTCAGGAGTTATTCATGCCCCGCGAATAACTGAATTGGGTTGCAAAATGACTATACTGCCCTTAATGAATCCAGCTAATTACCCTTGCTGCCCTCGCGTAATTATCACTTATTCGCGCCCCTCTAATAAGTCAGGAAGTTATTCATGGGGTCGCGAATAACTCTTCAGCCCATAAAAAGCCCATTTTCGCAATTAAAAACCTAGCAGCCGTTTGGGGAGATTATTATCGAGTTCCAGAGCTTCTAAGGGAGGATTTTGAAGACTTTTTGCAATTCCATTCATTCCGGTTGATGCCAGAGCAATCCAGAACAAGTTTTGAAGCCGAAATCATGATTATGCACGGCTAAACATCCTGCGGTTTCTCCGGGTGAACGATTTGGTTATTTTATCAATTGTTTTATGTTTGATACTTATTACTTGGATTAGATTTTGTGAACACCTTAATGTTCTTTGCATCTAATTGTATGTTTGACTGATCTAGATAGTTCGGTTGATTAATATTATTGCATTATGTTATCGTATCTTGGTTTTCTTGCACTAGGATTAATTTAACTTTGCAATTAATGTTATGATAGCTGAATTGGGTTGAACAATTTAAACAAAGTCATGTCTATGTGATTTCCTAGGTAGGGTATTAACATAATTCAGTTGATAATTACCAAATCAGAAACCCGGAGTGACCGTTTTTCATATTATTGTCTTTTCTAAAAAATCAATTGTCAATCCGTTTTGCAGCACTGCAGCACTTTTACATTAAACTTCATAAAATTAGTTTAGTTAATCTTAATTTAATTAGAAATTAGTAATTTAGCACTTTCCACAAACTCCTCGTGGTTCGACAACCCTACTCCCTATACTGCAGTCCTTGTAGCTAAGGAGTTGTTTTTAAAATAGTTTTTGATTAGCACTTCGACACGCGATCAAAATGGCGCCGTTGCCGGGGAGTGCGTGCGCTTAGTGTTTTTAGTTTTAGTTGTCTTTAGTTTTAGAAGAAAAAAAAACTTAAAAAAAAAAACAACAATTTTTTTAAATAGTATTTTTTTTTACTTTTGTTTTTTTTTATTTAGTTATTTTCCTTGTTCAGTACTACTCTAGTTTTTTTGTCTTTGTGTGTGCAGGTTATCATATTTGTATGCATCGAAAAAAACTGCTAAAAGAAACAAATCCTTACACCAATTTAAACTTACCATGAGTTACCACAGCCACCACAGTGTTCCTGAGGATCTACCTCCTCAGAATCCACCACCACCTATTCCACCTATACCACCACAACCACATTACCCACCACCAGTGCCACAATTCCAACCTGCCCGAAACACCCGACCAGTCGTACCACAGCAGGAACAAAACTTTGGAAACCAACAGCTGCATCGCATCCCTCAACAATTTGACGAGGGAAGTTTTCACAGTACATGGCAGACTGACTGGGATAGAGAATCTGAGCATGAGGAGTATGACGGCAGATATGCCGACCTCAGGTATGATGATTTTGATCAGGATGGGTTCGACTTGCATCCTAGGCGTCCAATCCCACATAATCAGGTACGTCACTTTAATCAAGGGAACCGGGTTGGAAGGCAAAGGGTAAATAACCAGGCACCACGAGGTGTGCCACGATTTGATGCGGGTGATATGGGGGATGATTTAGAGTTTGTAGATGGTGTACCACAGCTTGTTCAGAGGGCACCAGCTAGGGGTGGGGTAGATAGTCACTTTAGGCCAGTCATCATGCCTAATTCATCAGCTGTAGTGACACCCGTAGGTAGGAATGGTAGAGCTTTTGAGGTTAAACCCCATTATTTAGGTCACCTACCTGAGTTTTATGGTAAGAGATCAGAGGAGCCCTACTTACATATTGCAGCTTTTGAGTCTATTTGTAACACGGTAGGAGGGGCTGGGTTTACTAAGGATCAGGTTATGCTTATGTTGTTTCAATTCACTTTAAAGGATAGGGCTAGGCAGTGGTTTGCAACCCTGACCCCAGGTAGCATTTTTACTTGGCAAGAAATGCAGCATGTGTTTTTAGAAGAGTATTACACTATGAGTAAGACTTCTGAGGCTAGAGAAGCAATTAGAGCCTTTGAGCAGAATTCAGGTGAGACATTTCATGAGGCCTTTACTAGATTTAAGAAGTTGCTTAGGAAGTGCCCACATCATGGCATTGAGACTTGGGAGCTTATTAAAGCATTTTATGATGGATTATTGCCTGATGAGGTTAGGGATCTAACAGCTATTAGCAGTGGTACTTTTCTCACTAACGCAGTAGCTACAGATTGGGGGTACTTAGAGAGGATGAGTGCAACTTCTAAGAGGCAGACACAGTCTAGTAGGAAATCTAGATCATCTTCTGTTAAGGCTATTGATTATGACGCTGAAGAGAGGATGGAAAAACTTAAACAGCAGAATTTGATCTTGGAAAAACAGGTGGCCCAATTGAGAGTAGGAAAAAGTGATGAGGTGAAGGTAGGTAGTGCTTTTAATGTTTGTACTGAATGTAATGAATTGGGTCATATTGCAGCCGAATGTGCAGGTGAACAGGTAAATCAAGTCTATGGAGAAAGAAAACAATATGACATGAATTCGAATACACATCATCCTGGACTGCACAATCACCCCAATTTCAGGTATGGTAACTCGAATAACCAATCAAATCCTAATTTTTCTAATTCTCATGTGCAGGGTGGAAATCAGCAGCAACACTGGAACCGACAACAGGGCACTTCAGGTGGAAGCGATAATGAGTTAAATGTGATTCTGGAAGCTATCAAGGCAGTCCAGGAGGATGTTAAGGGAATTAGGAAGGATAATGAAGTGCGGGACAAAACTGTGGAAGCCTTGTCAAAACAGGTAGGCCAGCTAGCTGCTCAGATGTCAGGGAGAGACCCAGGTAAACTTCCTAGTGATACTGCACTAAATCCTGCTCACCAGTCTTCCTCCAGAAGTCTGCACATCAACGCGGTAAGTATTTTTCCCACCTCTGAAATAGGTAGTGTAGAGAGTACTTCACCAAAGTTTGTTGAGGGAGTGGTGGAGGAGTGTAACACTGAATCTGAGTCTGAACCTGAACAAGAAATTTTTTTCAAACTAGATCTTGAGAATAAAAACGTGAAGAGTGGGTCTAATGAGGCTAAGTGTGGAGGTGAGAAGGCGAAAAAGGTGCCCTTTCCTATGGCTTTAGTAGATCCTGCTAAGAGAAAAGATTTAATTAAACGGGACCCACCAAAGGATGAGAAGTGGGAAAATTTTAAAACTGTCAAAATCAATTTACCGTTGATTAATAAAATTGAAGAATTTCCAGATCAGGTCCAGTGTCTGAAAGAATTGAGTGCCCAAAAACGACGGCATAAACTTCCTAAACAGTTAGATTTAAGTGCCAGTGTGAATGCCGTGTTATTGGGTACCCTTCCCCCAAAACTCCAAGACCCAGGAGCGCCTATTATTGTTATACAAGTAGGTGATTTTCAAGTGGATAGAGCGCTTCTGGATTTGGGAGCTAGTGTGAGTATTCTACCAGGGAGTTTATATGATCGGTATGATTTTGGTCCATTACAGAAAACCAACACAACTGTGGTGTTGGCCGATCAAACTCCTTCATTTCCTAGGGGGATTGTAAGGGATGTGATTATTAAGGTTGGAGAGTTTTATTATCCGGTAGATTTTTTAGTGCTTGATTGTGTTAAAAACACACAACCAACTGTCATTCTGGGTAGACCGTTCTTGGCCACTGCTAAAGCCATTATTAATTGTGCTGAGGGGACGGTAAAGATGAGGTTTGGGGATAGGAAGATGAGTCTTAAGGTGTTCTCTAATACTGCTAATCATAAAACTAACAAAAGTGGATCTCCTGTGAAGGAGAATGGAAAAGAAAAGACAGAATGTTTTGTGATTGACAGGATGGAACTAGTGAGCAAGAATAACACTAAGAGAAAACGAAGGAGAAGGAAGAAGAATGTCAAGAAGCCACCTGAACCAGATAGTGAGAAGGAGAAATTGGCATTGTTGGGGCTAATAAGGAGAACTGAGGATGAGTTACCTGGGTGTAGGAGGAGCACACACTTAGAGGTGTGGGGACACAAACATCCCACTAGACCACCATGAGTAGATGTGTCAGGTATGTTTACTTGTAGAGTCTGTATAGTTGTGTAGAGTATTAAAGGTATGTTTTTTATTTTATTTTTAGAGTTTGAGTCTGTTTTTGTTTTTCTGGGAATGCTTGGAGTTTAACTTTGTAATCAGATAACCTCGCCTGTACTCAATCTCCATTCAGGCGGGATAGATCTGTACACCATCGGTGTATAAGGCATCCCAGAATTTTATGTTTTTATTTTTCTTTTGAGTCTTAGTTTCAGGTTTGTTTATCGGCCGCGAAAGAAATGCTATACGGCTCGATTGGGAGGAACCGACGAGACTCGCATGCGCATATTGCTTATCCAGGGGAGTCTGTTCCTTTTATTTTTGTTGTATTTTAGCTTTATTTCTGCTTTAGTTTATTCCCTAGTTCACATTGAGGACAATGTGTCGTTCAAGTGTGGGGGTGGGGAAACTTCGTTTTTTTATGTATTCTTGAGTCTAAAATAAAAAAAAATTGAAAATGTCTTGAAAATTGTTCTTAAAAAAAAAAAACATTCTAATCAGACATAAAAGCAGCTCTTTCAGTACATACTAGTTGTTCATTGATTGTTTTGGCAGTAGATCCTTAGTCATGGTCTAATTTGTGGAAAAGTAATATGAACCGTTTTCAGCAGGTATTTAAAAAAAAAAAAGTTTAGAATTTCCTGACTAGGTTTAACAAGCTATTGGTAATAAATGCATGCACACATCGGTAACCTATTTCCACACTTTGGTGAGATCTTGAGCCTACTAGATGATAGATTGATTCATATATATTTTCATTTGTTGAGTGTAGGCCAGATGTTTCTCTGTTGCAGAACTTGTGTGATTTGATACATGCCGAGGTTGTAGACTAGATATGCACATAGATGATAAAGGCAATTTAGGTTTCCCCATTTTCTTTTTGATACCCGTTTATTTGTTATGTGTTGACCCGTTTACCTAAAATCACCCTTAGAAGCCCATGTTGAGCCTATACCCTTTCATTTGATTAAACCTATTACCCAAATTGACCTGTTTACCTTTGTGTAATAAATTGATGACATCCATCGTGTTTATGTTTAGTTCAAGTGATTGAGTTATGTTTAAGCTGTGAAAAAAAAAAAAAGAAAAAAAAATATATATGAAAAAAAAAAAATGAAAAAAGAAAAAAGTGAAAAAAAAAAAAAAATAATAAAATATAGAAGTATGTGTTATGGGTCAAATATGCCCAAAGTTGCGTGATTATTGTATTATGGTGCTTAGTGAATAAGGATGGTCATTCAAGCGTGTTGAAACTCTTGTTTTTAAACCAATTGTTAGCCAAATCTACCCTACCTTTACCCGAAGCCCAAAACCCGTAAGTCCTTTAGATATGTGCATTGTCTATAGTTGAGGTGTGATTGTTATACAAGCCTATGATAACAGAGTTGCATGTTTGGTTTTGAGTGAATATACTAGCGCATTACATGCTAGTCCAGATATTAAACCGAGTGGAGTGAAAAATTGTGAGGGGTGTGTTGCATGAGAATAAAAACCGGAAGCACGTTAGACTTAGTCGGGAGAGTTCTGTTTTCAAAATTGTGCATCATGGTTGCCTGTTGAATTAACACATCTAATGATGATCTATGAATGGGGTATGACTTTGGACCCTAACTAGTGCATGGCGGGGGCGTTTGAGGTATTTGTTACTTGTTCGTGGTAAGGTTCTGAGCAGATTTGCTTGAGGGCAAGCAAAAGGTAAGTGTGGGGGTGTGATGTGTTGCCAAATGCATCACATTTATATAGTAATTTTGTATAATTTTTAATCATTTAACGTTCGTAAATATCGTGTCTTAGATACTTATTTGTGTCTTGGTATTAAGCAGGTGTTCGTGGGCTAAAACGAGAGAAAAAGAGTCTAATGGGAGGTGAAACGAGTGCACGGATGAATAAGGAATAAAAAGAAAATAAAATCTGTCAGATCACTTATTCATGCCCCATGAATAACCTCAGGAGTTATTCATGCCCCGCGAATAACTGAATTGGGTTGCAAAATGACTATACTGCCCTTAATGAATCCAGCTAATTACCCTTGCTGCCCTCGCGTAATTATCACTTATTCGCGCCCCTCTAATAAGTCAGGAAGTTATTCATGGGGTCGCGAATAACTCTTCAGCCCATAAAAAGCCCATTTTCGCAATTAAAAACCTAGCAGCCGTTTGGGGAGATTATTATCGAGTTCCAGAGCTTCTAAGGGAGGATTTTGAAGACTTTTTGCAATTCCATTCATTCCGGTTGATGCCAGAGCAATCCAGAACAAGTTTTGAAGCCGAAATCATGATTATGCACGGCTAAACATCCTGCGGTTTCTCCGGGTGAACGATTTGGTTATTTTATCAATTGTTTTATGTTTGATACTTATTACTTGGATTAGATTTTGTGAACACCTTAATGTTCTTTGCATCTAATTGTATGTTTGACTGATCTAGACAGTTCGGTTGATTAATATTATTGCATTATGTTATCGTATCTTGGTTTTCTTGCACTAGGATTAATTTAACTTTGCAATTAATGTTATGATAGCTGAATTGGGTTGAACAATTTAAACAAAGTCATGTCTATGTGATTTCCTAGGTAGGGTATTAACATAATTCAGTTGATAATTACCAAATCAGAAACCCGGAGTGACCGTTTTTCCATATTATTGTCTTTTCTAAAAAATCAATTGTCAATCCGTTTTGCAGCACTGCAGCACTTTTACATTAAACTTCATAAAATTAGTTTAGTTAATCTTAATTTAATTAGAAATTAGTAACTTAGCACTTTCCACAAACTCCTCGTGGTTCGACAACCCTACTCCCTATACTGCAGTCCTTGTAGCTAAGGAGTTGTTTTTAAAATAGTTTTTGATTAGCACTTCGACACGCGATCACAACCTAACAGCTACCTTTTTTTTTACCCCTATAAAACCCCATAATTTCTAATACCAAAATCACACCTAAACCAAAATCATATTTTAATCATATCGTAAAAATGGTCCTGTGGAATGTAAATGAGGAGACCGCGTTAGTGAGGGCGTATATGGAAGTCAAACACACAAATCATCCTCCCGGTTTATGGAGAGATTTGTTTTGGCACAACGTGTCGGTGGAATTCAATCGAATAACCGGCACAAATGACCTCAACAAGTATTCGCTCGTTAGTAAGTGGTATGATCTCTTCGCCAAGTGTAACCGATGGAACGCCCTCTTTGAAGCCACGATTGCGCGACACCCTAATCTTCAAGAAGACATGGCAATCCAAGTCACGCGTGCCAACTATGTGAATGCACACGGGAGTAACTTTAACCATGTTGCGGCATGGCAATTGTTGCGCGTTAGATTTAATGTTTAATGTTTAATGAAAGTAACCGTTAAAAGAAAAAAAATAAAGTTAAAAATTAATAATCAAAATACAAACATAATTAACCTAATTAAACATAAACCAAATTAAAATACTACTTAAACATAGCTAAAAAAAGAAAGAATTCGCAATTGACTTGGGCAAAGAAACGTTACAAATCACTATCACACCCGTCCAACCTCTCCTATCGATATCCCTCACTTTCGGTTGCCGGGCAAGACATTTCTTCATCTGAATAAATTACGTATTCGGCCGGGAGATCAGTTTCATAACCTACGTCCGGGGGGTTTTGCACCGTAACCGGTGGGTTTTGCACTATAGGAGGATTGACTTGTTCTGGCACTCTTACAAGATCTCCAACCCGTATTGCTCCTAGTTGTAGTAGAGTCATTGTGTAATCATGTGCGTAAATCAATTCTTTCTTGGACAAATCGTCAGGAAGTTGTGGCTCGTAATATTCAAATGTTGGGGGAGGCTGTGTAGTCGGTGGGTGTGTAGTTGGTTGATGTGTTGTCGGTGGGTGTGTAGTTGGTTGGTGTGTAACCGGTGGGTTGTTTGTATCTTGGCGGTTTGCACGGGATGATCGTCGTCGATGACACGTATTTGGAAACATATTGTCACCACCCATATTCATATATGTAGTTGTATAAAACTGTATGTGTGATGTGATATAGTGTCTATATAGGGTAAAATTATAAAAGGTCAAAAAAAAAAAATAATAATAATAACGGCCAAACAAAAAATATGTTGGTAAATTATTAGTTGGTAAAAAAATATGACCGTTTCATTGTTTACCAGCCCGTTAAATAGAAGCAGAAACTAGTTCACGGGACCACTACCGGCATGAGTGGCGGCAGTGTTACTCTACTGATAATAGGATACTCGTGATCAATTCTGGTAACACCCCGTCCAATAAGAAAGAAGATCCAAATGGGCCTCTTGCAAATGGTGAAGGAGTAATTAATGAAAGGTGGTTTGATAAACTATATCTTACAAACAACCTATATACAAAAGATCTAATGTTGTTTAACTATGTTAAGATTCATTTAACTACAAAAATCTGCATTTGGAGTGTATTATAATACTATTATTCATTGTGATTTATTTATTCTTTTATTGATTTTATATATTGTTCAAAACCTTTGTGTATTCTCTATGATATTTATTGTTTATTTCTAAAAATCTTTCTACTTGATTGGAAAAATATATCAATTTCAAAGTTTTACAAAGGAAAAAATGCAGTATAATATTAGTAGTTGGAGTGTTGCAAGTGGGTGGTGATATTGACCAAATCTTGGTCTACTTTAGAGAACATGAACGCATATAGATCGTTTGTTCTTCGATCCCAAAATTTCAACAAAGAAATAAAAGGATTTTTTATGCATAAATTACGGCATGTTTTGTAGTTTACGGGTAGTTCTTTCTATTTATTTATTTTATTTTTTGTAAGTGTGAAAGAAAATTCAGAGCTTAATTGTATTTGTAGGAATTGTAGGAAGACCGAGCTCACAAACACCAAAGTATATATAACTACGGTAAGATTATTGTATACATAAAATCTATAAACGGGTCTTAATGTGAGAAGTGAAGAGGATATTTTTTTTTTTCATGTTGTTAAAAATGTTCTTTTGGTCCTAATTACTTCATTAGAGTAATTATACAAAAACAAAATTAAACTTTTTTTTTTATTTAGAAAACATGCTTGAACAGATGGAAAAAAAAATTCAAAAAGAAAAAAAAAACGTTTATGTAAAGATGAAAAAGTTTATAGGTAGTAGATCATTGTTTATATAGCTATGCCATCTTTTGGATCTAGTGTTGCTCATAACTTATACCCTGACGGGTTAAATTAGGAGTATTGAATTTTAATAATTTCAACTATTAGCTATCAGTCGTCACAAGTTCTAACTAACGAAATGTGTGCTGACAATTTCACTTGTAGCGGACAATTGCTAATAGTTGGGATTATTTAAATCAATTACTCCTATAAATTAATATTCTGAATCTTTTAAAGCCTTACACTACGAGTAATATTTTGATAATTTTGAGAAATAAATTACATAACTTGATTAATATGATAAATAATACACTTTAAATAATACACTTTTTATTTTCTAACCTGTATTTTAACAGAATTCATCATTCATTGACATTTTTTTTAAGTTTTCCAAAAGCTTACACCATTTGAACAAGTTAAAAGTATAATTTTCTTTTTAGTTAGCAACTTTCATTATAACCTAGATAATTTAGTTATAGACTTATGATTGACAATTTTTTCTTTATTATATATATAAACAAATGGTAACTTTTGATGTGAGAGGAGAACACTATTTCGTTCGATACAATCGTTTAAAACACAGTTTCGTCATTGCCGACGTCAGCTAACGTCACGTACAACTCTTTAATGCAAACATCTTTCTCTTTCTAAACAGAACCTTACGTTGACCACTGTTTTGCGATTTTCTTTCGACTAGGTGGACGTCCGGTGGAGCTGGGGTTAGTCGGTGGTAGGCAACATCATGATGATGATGGGCGATGACGGAACGAAGATGAAGAAGTGGCCGATGAGAGCCTCTTCACCCTTGTTGAACCGGTGATCGGTCTTCAGAGGAAGAATCTTACGCACCGAATGCGATAAATGTTGCCATTGGCGGCGCCGGCTGAGATGGATGGTAGGCCGGTGCATGCGCCGGCGTGTGGTTGCGTGGCCGTACCTCTGGCTTCTTTCTTAATAATATCGCTACCAAACCACTTCCGATCTCCTTCGCGTCTTCGTCGATTGATCAGCTCACCAGTGGTTTCATCGACAAAGACGTTGTCGTCCCTGCTTATAAAAAAAGTTATAGGAGCAGAAGCTCTCTGCAATCAACGTATTTATTTTGCCTTCTCATGTCTCCCCTTTGTCCCCCTTTTCTCCTCTCTTCCATCAATTTTCTCTCATCTTGCACATTTATTCTGCTCCAATTCAGTTTTTTTTCAAACCCACTGTAATAATAATAATAATCTTTATATCATCTTTAGATGGAATAGATAATGGTGGTGGGACACGTATTACAAAAAGTGAGATACTTAAAGTGAGAGAAGGACAATAATAATAGGTATTTAGGAACCATACACCATATAATTAGGATTTATACACCCTGGTCCACATCACAGACTAACAGGAAGCTGTCACATACGCAAAATGTGATGTCACACACCCTCAAATGTGATGTCACATGATGTATGAATCTTAGAACCCATAATAATAATCTCAAGCATTTACACCTTGGTTTGGGGTTTATATATGGGTGGGGATAAGTGGTTTTATTTAAATCCATCAGTTTGTTACAAGGTTTTTTTAGAAACCATCAAATGGTTTTATTAGATGAATGATGGTTTGGTGGACCCATCTTAAAGCATGATACACACAATAAAAAACAAACTAACCCAAGTGATATTTCTTTTTTCTAGAATCTCTAATAAATATTACAGCCCTTTGTGTCTAGCTATGGTCTTAAAAAAACATATTTAGACGTTTTTAATCAACTATATGATTGTTATGTTTGGTGCATATGTGATAAAAAAAAGGTTTAAGATATTTATAAAGCTTTTAATGTAATTTATATTTTATGTTATACAACAAATTGTGTGTTGGCTACTGTGTTTTTTACATGGTTGCGTGAAAATCGTTCTTGCCCAGTTGGTTGAGCGCCTGCCGTTTAACCACGTGTACGACAGTACACATAGTACACAAGCTATTAAAATAACCATCTTCTTTGCTAATGTTAAAAAAAATGAATATTTTCTTAATATAGTCTCACTATCTGATCATATATAACGACGTTATCAATTAAATTCTTCTAATCCATGTAAAGATATTAATAAAATAATATATTAATCCATGGCGTGAGCTAGGTTTCAGTCAGGTGCAGGTCTACAACCACGCAACGTATGACGCAGTAACCCGTTCGCCCCGCCGCGGCAACGCGCGGCGGGTATAAAACTAGTTACAAAATATTAAAGAACTTTTAAGTCGGTAGTTTATTAAGTTGAATATATAACTTATAAAATAATTATTTTGTGTGTATGATTGTCAATCGTCATCCCGGCCGTGTTCCTTTATATTGTCTTTTGTCTCTTTTGGTCACTTTCTTTGACTTCTTTTAATCGTTTTGCTCTTTATGTTGGCTTTTAACTCCATGCTTTCTAAAGGGTTTGTTACCCACAAAGTGGCATGTGGCATCATGCCATGAATCCTTAAGAAACACATCGTTTCTGTTGAATTAACTCATCATGTTCTAGTTGAATTTTAACTTAGTTAAACGAGTAAGCCGAGTTAATATCAATTTTGGCTCATACTAATATAATGTGAGGCAAGCTAACTCGACTCTTAGTTTTCAATCCAAACTAGAAGTTGAGCTCGTGATTGGTTCGTAACCGACTCAAGTTAGCTCGTGGCTAGCAGGCTATGTGAGTCGTCTAGCATGTTTTATGTTATTAACTTTGTACGGTTTTATACTACAACAGCAGCAGCAACAACAACATTATAAGCGATTTTTAACTTGAATTAGGTGGACACTCTTATTGTAGACAATGGTAATTTGTACTAGAAAAAGTTTTGTGTGGTTTTAATCTGTAATTATAAATCTATGTGTCACACCCTGTCAAGACGGAAACACGGGCATGTGACTTCAAAAGGTTTTCAAGCATAAGGTTTAAGCAGCATATAAGATAATTCTTAATTGATACCAAATATTATAAATAAGTCTTACAAATTGAAATATTAATTGTCTGTAATGCGGGAATCAATATGACAAACATAAATTATTAAAATGTTTCATGACTTGACTCAAGACAGAGGTACCACGTAGTGCCCACTCAAACTAGTCTCTCAAATCCCCAAGCTCTATGAATCAATTACCTGAAAAACATGCGTAAAAGATTTGTCAACATAAAGTTGGCGAGTTAACGGGTTTAATGTACTAAATGCAAAGTTTGTGAAATTCGTGTGTGACCAATCAAAGCTAGCTAAGCCAATGATTACTGTGCCAACCATGAGTCCCATAACCAAACCTCTTGACTATTGTGCCTCGCGTATTGTACAATAAAGA
This sequence comes from Ambrosia trifida, assembly GCA_028751855.1. Lineage (NCBI taxonomy): Eukaryota > Viridiplantae > Streptophyta > Magnoliopsida > Asterales > Asteraceae > Ambrosia > Ambrosia trifida. The sequence continues at coordinate 14,053,055 of CM054128.1, read as the reverse complement.
CAACGTATAAATGGTAGAAAACTAACACTCCTATGTATGTAACCGGTTAGAGCGACTAAACAATAGATCTATTTAAGTATTCCATGGCTACTGTTAGCTAATGGTTACAGTGTAAAATGTAAGTACGAGGACTGTTGAACTCATGAACCGTTTTTCTCATTTTTCACATGGTAGTCATGATAGAAATTCACCCAAATGTAATGTATCTAGTTATGTAGCATGTTTATCCCCCAAAATAATAAAAACAGTAACGCGGGGCCGTGAAACTCAACTGATGTCCGAGTATGTGATCTAGCAAAGCAGAAATTGGAGTAACTACTGTCCCAATAAAGAGTGTCCTATAACATCAAGGACATCTTAAGTTGTGTGTACTTGCTGTTTACCATGCAAGTTGTTCACTCGACTTGTAGACCCTTGTACCATGTATATGTCGGACCATCATTTGTGCACGTGACAATTATTATGTATCTTGTTTGTACTTTTGTAAAGTGTACGGTTTCGTGAAATCCGGGAGTTGTTGTAGAAACACGTTTACTATTGACAAAACGGGCCCCACATGTTGTCATGGGTTATAGAATATTACCCCAATCTAACACGTGTGGTGAGATCATGTAAATACAAGTGTTTTAACATATGTCCTAACGTTATTATGTTAAAGGTGTGATTAACACATGTTGAAGCTATTTTACATATGTTCTTGTGAGGCCCGAAACTTTATTATAGAACTTTGATCAAAATCCGATTCTTGTATAACAAAGTCGACTTCCATAGACTCGTTTATGGTTGTAAAGGATGGTAATGTGTAAGTGTAAACACCATACCTTGTCGTATATCTATATATAAATTGAGGTTATGTTAATGTATGTGTACGTATATGTATGTTTAGTTCCAAAAGTCAATTTTTTGATAAAACATAAGACCCATATACAAATACATCCCTCGGCTATGTGTATACAAACAAATATGTCGATCTTGGTACAAATGTGTAATGTATATGTATATGTGCGAGTATATATGTATGAGATTGTAACCAAAACTAACACATTGTAAGTTCTAACTTTCTCATTGTCATTTTTAGATGTGTTACGGCCGATTATACATGAAACAAGGAACCATGGGTTGGGTGCACTAGATATGGCCGAAAGTTATTAGAGTTTCTGAGTGTTTTAGGAAATTAACCATCTTACCTAGTGAATCGAACTTGGAGAGGAACCGATGATATTTGCAAGCCATCCCACGATTCTCAAAGGTGTCCTTCGATTGCTTCTAGTGTTTGGCCGAATGGTGGAGTGGTTGTGTTATCTTTGATGGGTGTCGAAGCCAAAGGAAAAGAAAGAAAAGTGAGTGTGAGTGTAAAGAGTTAAGTGGTGTGTTTGATGCTCCATCCTTGCTTCCTTTTATACTCGATCAGTTCAAGGATAAGGGTAGGAATCATGTTAGTGTTGGCTATACAAGGTAAGTTAACTTATCTAGGATTTAGGCGATAGAAAAAGTGATATGTTTGTTCATGTATTAGAGTGAAAGTGATGAGAGTGCAAACATAAAAGCTCTTTCATCTTGGGGGAAGGTTCATGTGTGTTTGTAAGGACCTATTCTCGTATAAGGTTTGATATCTTAGAAATCTTTGTGTCATGTGTGTTTTGTTTGTTTCGGCCGATGACAAGGGTAGGAAAAAGGATTAGCTTTGTTGGTTAGTTTATTAGGGAAGTAGATCATTCCTAGGGAGAAGTTTATGTGATGATGTTAAGACCTTGTTTGGTGTAGTTATAAGATAAGACAAGGATTTTTCTTGCTTCTTTTTGTCCTAGGATGATTAGGAATAAGAAGAAATCAAAGAGGGTAGGTTGACTTATATTGGGGCTTGCTAATGGTTTGATCTTATACCCATTTTAGTGAAAGATTGGTGTAGGCAATGGTGGTTTTCAACTTTGTCTTATCCCTTACATATATACATATACGCGTACATATATGTGTGTAGGTATCCTGATTGTCTTGTCCCTATCATTCTAAGATATGATCACATGGAGATATATATATATGTTACTTGGCTTATCATACATGTGTGTATGTAATCGTGGGTGTGTGTATACATATGATTGGAGCATGTCAAGTCATTATCAAAAGTGTAAGAGTCTATGCTAGTATTGGTTGTAGGAATTGTCATTATCACCTTGTCTATAGTGAGTGTATGTCGCAGACATAGATGTGTAGGTGTGTAAGTTGGCTTTTCATGGATTACATCCTCATGCTTGTGTTTGAAGTATATACATACATATATATGGACTAAACAAGTTGATTTGTCTTGATTAGATGGATAGATACGGGTGTGTATATATATATATATATATATGAAAAAACAACGAGTATAACGGTGATTACGAGTAATCACCGAGGGGTTGATACTCTTGTCTACACAAGAATAATCCTTCACCCAAACCTATGGAAGAAATCGTAACCGAGAAATATAAAGTACAGTGTGAATGTGTGATGAAAGTGAACACAAGAGTTTAAGTGGTTTGGTCAAGTTCGACCTACGTCCACTGTGAAGAGCTAGTTGTATATTACTATGGAGTTCACAAAGTGTTACAAAAATAACCTAGCTCTATAGTACAAGTAATAATTTCGGGATCCTTTGCAAAGGAGTTGATGTCTTCTATTTATAGTGGAAATCGTGGGCTTTGGGAGAAGCCCACGAGAAGTCCTGGCTCGTCTGGGCCTTGACCGGCCCATATGCTTTTGGCCCATGAAATAGGCGGGAAGAAGGAGGCCCATGCTGCTGATGTCATCGGCAGTTGGAATTACCTTACCCGGCGGACACGTGGCATCATGCGATTGGTCACCGGCGGCATGTCGTTCTGACACAACATGGTTAACTTACCTGCTGGTGTCTGACATGACGTCTGGTAGCAGGTAAGCATGCCTGTACAGTACTGTAGAGGCAGCATGGTGGAAGCATGGGAGCAGTCAAGTCACTGTTCATGTCAGTGGTTGTTGGACCACTGCGGACACGTGTCTTTATCTGACTGGCGACGTCTCTAGTCTTCTGTGAGTGAATCTTCCTGACCCTTGATCTTCCCTACCTCGTACCACTGGTCAGTTGACGAATATTCCGCGTGTGGGAGGACGCACGTGTAGTCTTCTGGAGTGATGTGGATAAGACTGCTCCACGTGCAGATTGGTCCCTCTGGCGGAGTTATTTCCGCCTGATGGTTCCGCGGATTATTCTAAATGGGGATAGGGATGCCGCCTCCGCAAGGATTAGGCTCCCTATCCCTTCAAGTCCCCCTAGTCTAGGGCTTCTCATGTTCTTGATTCAGGAGTAGGTGGAGCACTAGACTAAATAATGTGTTAGTCGCGGGCGATAGCTCGTCTGCTTGTTGAAGGGTTTTGAATGTTTGCACTGAATGTTGGCGGAGAACGTCTTTTACTATTCTTCGTCAAGTTATTGCTAGGAGATGACGTGTTGCGCCTTGACCTGGAGAGGAGTTGGGCGGAGAACGTCTTTTCTCACTTTACGTCAAACTTCCACTGGAGGTGACGTGTCATGCCTTGTCCGGAAAAGGAGCATATGGAGAACGTGTTTTCTCGCTTTACGTCAAAGTTCCGCTGAAGGTGACGTGTCATGCCTTGTCCTGAAAAGGAGCAGGCGGAGAACGTTTTTTCTCGCTTTACGTCAAAGTTCCGCTGAATGTGACGTGTCATGCCTTGTTCTGAAAAGGAGCAGGCAGAGAACGTCTTTTCTCGCTTTACGTCGAAGTTCTGCTGAAGGTGACGTGTCATGCCTTGTCCTGAAAAAGGAGCAGGCGGAGAACATCTTTTCTTTTGACGTGAAACTTGCGCCAGCGTGATCATGACGTTGTAATAAATGTCTGAGTAGTTAATGCGGTTCCAGAGTTGGAATAAATATGGAATGATTTGAATTTAATGTGTCGCCAATAATTTGAAATTAATGTGTCTGGAATTCGAATGTGTCTTAACTTCTGATTGAGGCTTTGCAGAAGCCGAGGGGGCAGATATGTCAGACAGCTGTCTGACACGTTGACTGATGTGTGTCACATCAGACGTGTGCAGTCATGCCTTTTCGTTTGGTGTCAGACGCGTGAGGACCACGCGCGTCGTTTGGTTGACGAGTGATCAGGATTATGCCACGTGTTATTGATCACGTGGGTTGTGTCAGGCGTGTGAGTTGCCACGCGTCTCAATTGATGAAAATGTGAGATCTGGCGACACGTGTCAGTCATCCGGGAGGTCGCTAGCCGGTGTGCAGATGCACGCGCAGGTGTGGGCCGTTCGATGACTCTTTTGCCACGTGTCATCATCGTATACCTCCAGACGAAAAGGCGTGACGGTTGCTTTTCTTCAGTGGGGCCCATCGCAATTAATGTGATGTGAAATGACATAGTTAAGTAGGACGTGTACGGATCTTGACCTGGATTGTTGACGGGTGTCATACTAGGCATAATATAATTAGTGGTCAAATGCCAAATATAATAATCATCATAAAACTTTTTCAAAAATCATTAAGCAGAGGGAAAACAATGAGGATGTTGTTCTATGTTTCACCAACAGAAATTTAACAATGACGTTCCACAATTAAAAATCCCTGTAGGCGTTGTTGGTTTTTCTTAAAAAGATTAAACATCTAATATGAACATTTTCTACCCATGACCTCTTGGTCTAGTAGTATGGTGTCCCTCCTTACTTATAAGGTTATGGGTTCAAATCCTTGCAAATACAAGATGAGGTGGAATAAAGGTGTAATAAAAATTTGGCGTTCAAAAAAAATATGAACATTTTCTTGTCGATACCTAATTAAGCTATGGGGCCCGGAGACTGGACCTGAAGGGTGTGGAACTTCATTATGTGTGTGTATCTTTCACTATTAAAAAAAACCCTAATTAAGCTGGCACTATGGGCGTAGGACATGGATACCTTTTACATGTAACACGTGTATATGTTGTTTTCCTTTCTGTTTTACTAACTGTGCATGTAAATCCAAGAGTTATAAATGCAACAAAGATTCTATGAAATAATCAACTATTCATCCAAACAGTCAAATATTTACCTCATGGCCATGTATAGTGGTGAGTTAAATTCGATAGTTATTAAATTCGGTAGTAATATTATTTTTTACAAATATTCACTTTTTTACTTATAGCAAACGGCCCTGGGTTCTACTACCTAGTTTTGTGTAAGGAAACCGAGTTTGATTACGAAGTCTACCACCATATTGTTACTTTAAATCATGCGTTATGTTTCACTGTGTAGAATAACTTTCGTTTCGAGTTTTATAGCGATCGATGCCAATAGATATTTTAATTACCCGTTTATATTATATCATGCTGTTAATTTGTTACTTTAAACCACGCTCTATTAATAGTGGCCCGAGGGTAACCCCTGTTTTTTTTTCTAATTAACAGAGTAAATTTATGTGTTTTCGTTAGAAAATTTATATATATTGAAAAGCCTCGCTCTCCCACGAGAAAAAAATTTCAAGCTCCGCCACTTAGGCCTATTATTACGATGTGGTTATATTACATGTTCTAAACACGCTCTCCGCGATATAGCGATAGATATTTTACCGGTTATATTAACCCGTGTATCTATCTATCTATATAGCTATCCCCACCATAGATTATAATGTTTACCAACCAAGAGTGATGGGTATCTGCTTTTGAACGAAAAGAAAAGGAATAAGGGGAAGGCGGACCATAGATACAAACAAAAGCAGCCATAATAATGAGCACAACGCATGTGGGTTCCGAAATAGTGGACATAAATCCACTTTACATAAGTCTTTTTTGCATGGTTTCAAATTTTAATGTGTGAAGTTTTAATTTATGATATGATTTTCTTTATTAAGGTAAAGACAAAAATTATAATTATAAATATTGTTTGAATTCCGTGAACAATATAGTATAACTTCATAGATATTATCGTATTTAGGTGTAAAATATGTTGGTCAAAATATATTATTTGAAAATTCAAAATACTCTTGAGAAATAAAGAAAATACATTGAACAAGTATGGTTATATTCCTTCTTAATTCATCTATCTATAATCCATCTATCAATCTGGATTATAGATAGATGGGTTTGTGGTTGTGCAACCGATACTGTAAGCAGAATCAAAGAAGGTGGAAAAGCACACGAAAGCTTATGAGGATAATTAGCATGCCTTCATTCCCGTGACGTTGGACACTTTCGGCTCCTTGGTGTTAGAGGCGGTTCGTTTCTATGCAAGAGTTCAGCGGGTGACCCACAACAACTTTTCGACCTCCCAGGGGTGAGACTTTGTTTTCAGTATATTATGGTTTTTTTATTCAGAAAAAGGGTGGCGGCGTAGTTTGTTATCCGTCTACTTGCTATTCTTATGTAATTTACCCTTTAATTATCAATGAAAGTTTGATTTACCATTAAAAAATATGTATTTTATATAATAGATCTAAATGAAAATTTCCATTCAGGTTTAAAAGAGTCATTTCATTACAAATTTACAAGTACGAGATTTCTAAAGCTAGATAGTGTCGTCGAGGATCAAAAACATGATGGGTGAGTAAAGGGGTAAAGAGTCATTTCATTACAACTACATGAATTTTAAGCTAGATAGCGTCGTCAAGCTAGGATTCAAAAACATGATGGGTGTGTAAAGAGGTAAAAGAGTCATTTCATTACAACTACAAGATTTTTAAGGTTAGACAGCGTTGTCGAGGATAAAAAAACATGATTGGTGAATAAAGGGGGTAAAAGTGTCTTTCATTACAACTCCAACTATGTAGTACATGATATTAAATGTCAGTTGGTGTTAAGGATAAAAAAATGTGCAATGGGTGATCGAGCAAACAGGTAGGATTAGATATACATAGTTTCGTAAGAGTTATAGACAAAACTGTGAACTAGCACATATAATTTTCTTTCTATTCCACTTGTTGAATATGTAATTTAGGAAATATAATATATGCATGTAATATTATAATTTAATTTCTAACTTCGGATTAAATTGACTAGTGTAATAATACAAAAGTGCATTAACCAGTGAACAGTTTTCTAATTACATAAAAATCAATAAAATCAACTTCATCTTCTCCTTGAAACTTCACGTAGATCTTGAGTGAACCCTAAGCAACCTAGTAACCCTGACTTGTACGGCAAGAATGTCTTTCGCCTCATCTCCTCAGCCACGGCCCGGTTCGCGGTGTAATGCATTTCGTGTGCGGACATCTTCCTCTTCATCCTCCTCCTAGAAGACCCGCCTACCGAACCACCTCCTTCGCAGCTTCTAAAGCTCGAGTTCTTCGTATCTTGATCTCCTTTTGTTATCATAGCGTATTTCTTGATCGAATCGTCGCTAGTCGTTGCGCTTCCTTCGGATGTGCTCCGGAATAGTAACAAGTTTTTAAGGTTCCACTTGTTGTACCATGTGAAACCAAAGGGGTTTGATGATTGAATTGTTGAGACCTTTATTAGAGAGAATATATGTTAGTTATACTTTTAGAAAACCGGACATTTCTAGCGACAATATATGTCAGAAGTGCTTAGGAAACTGTTTTAGCTACATAGACAAAATTATGTTGTCATAAGCTGCCTTTCATGACAGTTTTTATGACAATAATATTTTCGTTGAAAAACTATTGCTAAAAGTAGTTTCCAACGAATACTATCGTTTGTACTATGTCGGAAACTCCTTATAGTTACAATTTATGACATAAATGATATTGTTGGAAAAACTGTCAGACGAATATTATTGTCTGTATTGCGTCAGAAACTGCCTTAAGTTTCAGTTTGCAGACGAAATATTATTTCGTCAGAAAACTCTTTAAGGAAACGTTTTACAATAAACATTTCCTACTCATAATTACCATATTTAGAAGCTAAAATCATATTATATTTACTTTGTAATTATTCTCATAATACTATAAATAGTTGATCAATAACACACTACCTTTTGATCTTCTGATCTCATGTCAGAAACTCCTAAAGGAGACAAGGACCGTGACACTTTGTGTCTAGCGTTGGTCACGGTCCTTTCTCTTCCACGTGGAGATATGTTTCGGGTTTGAGGTTTAGGTGTTTCTAAACCTCTCTCCCCATAACTCCTCGGTGGAACCGGCTGTGGTTCCAACGGTTTAATCTTTCCGCCATCGAATAACTCGTCGGCGTCCGAGATAGACGGCTGTTCCAACTGTCCACTAAACTCAAAAGCAAAATCCATATCATCCTCTTCTAAATCCTCATGAACCACTTTGTCTCTTTTGAACCGGTCGGTTGACTCGAAATCATAGGCTGCAGCATCCGGGTTGATTGTAGAACCATGATGATCATTGGTTGAGGTGGTGTGGTAGAATTTAGGGAATAATATTTTTGGGCTTGAAGGTGCGGTGGCGTAGGGGGAAGTGGAGGTGCTGTCGAAGTTGAATTCGGCGGCCGGAGACGGCATTAGCAGCTGTGGATCCATGGTGGCGATGATGGAGCTAGGGTGATGGGTGGTGGTGTTTATATGTAGAGACTATGGAGGAAAGTGTTAGGAAGGTGGAGTTAAGTCATCGGCCGCCTTTTTCTAGTTTCAATTTTTATACTATGATAGCATATAAAGATAATATAGTTTTATATTGAGTGTTTTATTAATATTATATACATATGTTACAACATAAACATGTAGCCTCTTTAACAATAAGGTCATGTTTATACTTGTGTTGAAAATGTTTATATATAAAATATCTTATTTAACCACCTTAGAGCATTTTCATCCCAACCATCAAACCACCCCCCATTTTTTAAATTTAAAAAAATACACTAAAAACTTATTTCATCCCATCCACCATTTTCTACCTCATCTCTATAATTTAAAAAATCCATCATCTAGCTTTTCATATATGAAAAGCTACTATTCACTCACATCAAATTATTGTGAGTGTATAAAAACGAGTAATATAATAAAATATATGTTTGTGAGTAAGATGAAGATAGTGGATGGGATGTGGAAGGTTTTTTTAAAATGAGATATAAATTTAAAAAAAAAATTGATTTTTAGTTAAATTATAGGGTAAAATATGGTGGATGGGATGTGAATGCTCTTAGAGCACTCACATCTCATCCATCAAATGTATGTGAGTGTGTCTATCAAATTATATGGGATGAATGTAAGTGGTTATGAGTGGAGGAGAGATAAAATATTTGGTGGAAGCACTGTTCTACCCTAAATATGAAAAGCTACTGTTCACCCCTATATTTTTTTTTTGAACAATCAAGACGGAACTTTATTCACCCGGCAAACGCCATAACATCATACATAAAGTAAACCACCCGAGTTCACCCCTATATATATTTTAATATTTTAGGTAAGTAGTTGTGAGATATATTTTAATATTTTAGGTAAGTAGTTGTGAGTGAGGAAAGAGAAAATTTAATGATAAAAGTATGAAAAAGTATTATTATTTTAATTAGGAGAGAGAAGATTTAGGAGTGGAGTAGTGATTTTTAGTGTAATTTGATAGATGAGATTTGATGGAGGGGATGTGAATGCTCTTATAGTGGAGTGATATGGAGGCTCAATGATAGAAGACCCATGGTTGAAAGGTCATGGGTTCGATTCTTAAGAGCGTCGGGTTTTACCGATTATTCCATTGTAGTGCTTTCGGGCGGGTGGATAGTCGGATTTTCCCCGGAACTTGTGGACTTGGTGAAACTATGAGCCCCCTTACATGTCTGGCTATGCCGGGTGGAAGGGGTCCTGATTTGACTGAGTAAGGACTTCGAAGGGAGTTCTTGGTGAATTTCGTTGGCCGTTAAAAATATATATATATCTTATTTTAAAACACAAGTTGATAACTTATTAATATATTAATTTAAAAATATGCTTATTTTTATTTACAATTCAAAATAAAATAAAAGTTTTGTATGTTTTGTAAATTTAAAATGTATTTTCCTCTTTGGGTGGAGGGAGTGGTTTCGGCAAAACCAAGTCGATGCCGATTCCATGTCTTGGTTAGGTGGCATGTTTTCATTGGGTTGAAGAGGATGGAGGATTGGAGGTTGACTTTTGATACAACGATGGTATGATCTTAAACCTTGTTGTCACAAATTGTAAGACTAAGGGGTAGGGATGAGCTCGGGATGGGATTGGTACCGAACTGATACCGATCCCAACAATACCGATACCGAAAAGTTCAAAAACTCAATATCGATTCCGATATCGAACACAAACGGTACGGTACGATATCGGTACGGTACCGGTATTTTACCTTAAAATACCGATACCGATAATACCGAAACCGAAAATCCATAAATATGGATACCGATACCGATCCCGAAACCCCTCGGTTCGGTATCGGTTCGGTACGGTATCGGGATCGGGACGGGACGGGATCGGTATTCGGGCTTGAATGCTCATCCCTACTAAGGGGTGTGGGTCGGCAAAATGGATCGGTAATGTGACGTGGAGGGGTGCCCCGTCGGGGAACACCGCCCCCACTGAAGGAAGATCGGCACAAACGGGGAAGTTTCACCGAGCTCCCCGTCCCATTTTTCGAGGCTCTTTTGAACGTTGGGAGAGAGAGAGAGAGAGAGAGAGAGAGAGAGAGAGAGAGAGAGAGATAGAAGGGTTTTAGAGAGAGAGAAGCCGGAGAAGATGGGTGGTGGTGGAGCTCCGCCGTATCTGTTGAAGGTTTTGTGGAGCTCCGGCGGCAGGTGGTGGAGCTTTTGTCTCACAGTGGTTTTGGTTTTGTTCTATAACACACACATACGTATATCTTTAATTGTAATGGATTTTTTAAAATATAAAATAAGTAATTAAAAAGGTTAAATAAAATAATAAAAAAAGGAAGGGGGAACCATTTCCCCTACAAGAGTACAAGGGGGAGGAGAAGGGGGAAATGACGTGGCGCTGATGTAGACAAGGGGGAAGGAAGGGGGAAGGGTGACCACACCCCATAACCTAATGGAAATCTCATACCAATTGAAATTGGCAAGTGTGGCAAAACCCATATCGCTCATTCAACAAGTGCGGCAAATCTCACATTCCAATTCATGCTAGTGGCCTATTGCTAAGCCTACTCCCTCCACCCTCAGATTATGTATATATTGCAAAGCCTATGAATGAAATGTGGAAATCACGGCCGTCTTCGAGAATACTAAAAAAAACTTAGGCTCCGGGCGAAAAAAAAAAATTGGGCTCAAAATTTTGTAAAGGGAATGAACTTAAAAAAAATGAATATGGTGATACAGCCAAGGATTGACCATTTGACCTTGAGACCTCTATATTAAATTAGCATGGTTTTTCCAACTCTACTAAAAAGATTTTCATGTATAAAAAACAAATATATATCCTAAATATAGAATTTAAGATATATATGTGTATATTTTTTTAAAAAGTTCGGGACATTTTGAGTGTCGGGCCCTAAGCCGGTGATCATCCGCCCCATACTCAGGGTCGACCCTAAAAGAAATGTATGGGCACTGCATTGGACGGCTCTATGCATGGCCGTCTTTGAAGCGAATTGCAAGCCGATTGACGAGTAGTGTAATCCCTCAAATCAAGTTTAGGTTTTTCTTATAAAAAAAAAAACCTAACAAAAATTGGGATATATTTTTTAACATACTTTATTTTATGTTCACTAGAGTAAATATATTAATTGTAACAATAAAATTTATTCTTTTTTTCTAAAAGAATTTAAGAATTTATTTTTTTTAACATACTTTATTTTATTTATTTATATATACTACACGAAAAACTAAATAGTTTCATATAATTTGGTTATTAAAAATAAATGTAAATTATATGAAATTTGAAAAAAAAAAAGTTTAAGATAAATGGTTTGAGAAAATACATAAGGAATAAAGGTGTTACTAATCATCCTTAGGCCGTCCGTTACGCTGTCTGTTGCGGAGGCGTGAGCGAACGGATTTTAGCACCGGTAGTCACCCCTAGCCACAACAGCCTGACGCGAACCCGGCGCGAGCGAGCACAAGCGATGGTGGTCGCGTGGGTTAACGGGAGAAAGTGTACTTTGGTCGCGCCGATGCTCACCTCTAGCCACAACGGGGTCAAGTGATTGATGGGTCGCGCCCGGTCGCTCGCGACTCCACAATGGTTAGTCTTAAGTGAAGGATTAACAAGGCATTGAGGAAGAAAGAAATCAGCCAATATCCATACAAATAAAATTAAACTGACTATTAAATTAGTTTTTATTATTTTCAGTAAATATTATTACATATTAACACTAAATAAATTAATAATTCTAGAAAGTTACATGTATGCACCAAAAGAAAAAATCCAAAAGAAAAAATAAATCCTTTTTTTTTTTTCAAAGCATGTGGGAATATCACTTTTTTTTAACAGTTAATTAAACAAGTGAATGATTAAATATTAGTGTACGATGTCGTCTTTGACTCTTGTAACAATTATTTACAATCTTTATATAAAATGCCTATTTCATTCAGAATCAAACGTGCAGGTTTAAAAAAAACTTGAGAGTAGATAAAATAAGTCGATATTTTATTAAATTTGTATTATATATATAGGCACCAACCATTTTTGAATAATACAAAAAGTTATCCATTTTGTAATAAATAATTGGTTGTAAGGCACGAGTTTGTTTTTGGCAACCAATGATCTACAACTAGCAGACAAAATATCTTTTGACTTATTGCCATCTTGGTTTCGATTCCTTTGACATTTTGTTTCTACCAAAAACAACTACTACTGCCAATAAAAATGGAGGAAAATAACATTAAAAAGCATAAGAGGGTAAGCCACACTATCACCAAATGAAGCTGGTAATGAGCATATAAGGCCGAATATCGATCTCGTTCCGTCTCGATTCCTATACCGTACCGTACCGAACCGATACCGAACCGAGGGGTTTCGGGATCGGTATCGGTACCCATATTTATGGATTTTCGGTTTCGGTATTATCGGTATCGGTACAGGATCGGTATGGTATCGGTATTTTAAGGTAAAATACCGATACCATACCGGTACCGTACCGATACCGAACTGATACCGTACCGTACTGTATGTGTTCGGTATCGGTATTGATTTTTTGGACTTTTCGGTATCGGTATTGTCGGGATCGGTATCGGTTTGGTACCGATACCGTCCCGAGCTCATCCCTACTGGTACCTACCTCACTATCCTCACGGAGTCACGGGAACATCGCACCGGATGATAAGGGTAGTGGGGTTGGTATGTTTCACGGGTTGTAGATCATGGCAGCTGAATTGAGAGTGAGGGTTTTTGTTTTTTATAGGTTGGGTGGTTGAGGATAGTGTTGGCTTTAAAATTGTGTTTAAGTGTAGTGAATCAGTAAGGGACGAAGGATTGCTTGGGCCAAGGGTGCCCCCCCCCCCCCCCCATTTTTTGGCACATTGGTATAAATTTGCGATTTGCGTAAGTAAATTAAGTCCGGCCCCCGTCAATTTACTACTACCGATCGAAAAAAATTGAGTCCCCCCCCCCCCCCCCAAATTTAAAAACCAAGCTTCACCCCTGAAATCAGTCAATTAATGTGACAATACAAAATTGAAGAAAATCAGGGTAGTGTCTCGCCCTATCTAATAAATTAATTGTAAAAGACCATAAAATGTTGTATAACATATTTTTTCCAACCTAAATGAGTTTTAGTTAAATACGTTTAATATTTTGAATAGTTCAAAATTTAATTAATTATTCTGCTAATATTGATGGAGAAATGATGAGATGATATAACGTGAGGAAGCCATATAATTATAAATTTGTTTTATTAAATAATCTATTTAAATAATGTTAGAATATCAGTACAATACACAAACTAATCTAGACTAATGCTATTTCTCAAGTATTTGCACAGTATACACAATATTCTATCTAAAAATTAGTCAAATTCTCCAACTATTTGTATAATATTCAATCAAAATCTTTTTCAAACTTAGAGTAATTTCCCAACAATTCATATAATATCTACACAATGCACAAAGCAATCTCAATATGTTGTGATATTTATTGTTCTAAGTGGTGAATTAATGAGGAACATAATCCTTGATGGAAGTCTTTACAAATCATGTTTTGGGTGAATTGCTGAAAACGTCCCTTAGTTTGGTGAAAGTTGCCACTTTCCTACATACTTGTGATTTTTTGTCATAACCGTACATAATCCTTGATGGGTTAGGATGTCTTGATGTTAATGGGTCAGTGGGTAGATAGGTAGATACAACAATTTAATGGCTCATCTGTCTATTAAACAGGTCATATTGTTGAGCATGAAATAAAATCACTTTGAATGGTTAACATGGATGGTAATAAGAACATGCAGGATGACAAACAGGAAGTGCAGGTTGATGATTCACAGGTTGTGCAGGATCAGAAACGGAAAAAGGTTGATCATTCACAAGTTGTGCAGGTTCAGAAACAAGAGGTTGATCTAACTGCTGGTGACAAATCCAAAGATGATGAGGAGGGTTGCTTCATGGTCAAGGTGACACATCCGAAGAGGAAGATGATCTAACTAGAGACTATGATCCAGAGGTTTTAAAAAAGGCTTATGATTATGACAGCACAGATTCGGACGAGTGGTACCATGATCCCTATGAAGGAGAGCATGCCACAGATTCGGACTGTTGTTCGGATGACGACTGTCACTGGAAGTAGTGGCAGATACAGAAAATTTTTATACGGGGGGCACAATACGGGTTGGTTTAAAATGGGTAAAAACGACGATAAAATAACTTAGTTCATTGAATATTTAAATGTAATAATGACATACCTCGATTACAATTGTTCTCTACGTGTTTTCATCTGCTGGAAACGCTTGATTACATCTTCATTAGTAACATTGAAGAGTTCATCCACTTCTACAGCACATAGTACACAAGCGTTAAAAAATATCACTAACACAATTGCGCAAACTTGACTTTACACGTTTCATCACCGAAAACCACATCTCCACTGATGCAGTTGCAAGAGGCAAAATCAAATTATAATCTAGAGTTTGGATATTTGTAAATTAAATTATAATCCAACATTATACAATTATTATAAAGCAACACAACTATTATAAACAACAAAAACACACAGTGCGTCACTACCTAACTTCAAATGTCCTAAAAAAACATTATCATTTAATCATATGAATTAATGATAAAAACAACTCACGGGAGCAGGGAGCGGGGAGAATGATCGTCGGTCCGATGGTCTGATGGATTTTGGTCGGACTTCGGAGAGTCCGAGAGGTTGTGTGCATAGAGAGGGCCGCCGTTAAGCGGTGAATTTTGATGATTGATCGGACTCCGAGCACAGGGGATTATTGATCGGACTTTGATGTTTGATCGGAATTTTTTGATCATTGGAGAGGTAGAGCACATAGCACAGGGCAAAAGATGGGAGTGCAGGAGAGTTGCGGAATTTCAATCGACTACTGCTAGGGCTTTTCAAGTTCAACATTGGGCACTACAGCACTGGGCTTTTCATTAAGGTGGGCACTGGACTTTTCATTAGGGTGGGCACTTGGCTTTGCATATAAAAAACAGGCCGGCGCAATGGATCGTAAGGTAGGCACCGGCCCACCACGGAAATAGGGTGGCACCGCCACTGACTGGAAGTGACATAACTTTGAATCTATGTCTCTGTTTTCCGTATGTCTGTTAGTGTGTTTTAACTTGATCTCTATCTATTATGTTTATATCTAGCATGTGTATTTTGCATCTATGTTTATGAATGTAATGTATTTTGTTGTACTCCATTCACTAAATTGGCATAATAAATCATCAAACAAAATCAGAAAGATGGTATACACAGATACATCAAAACATTGATTTTCATTAACATTTAACAATTTATTACATAAAGATACGACCTTTAACTGGTCAATTACATAAACAGATACATCAAAACACACAAAATGATGACCACAACAACAACCCTAAGCCTTCTGTTCTCAGCCTTCAAATTCCTGATCATGTCTTCTAGGTGTAATTGGTGTTCGTCTTTTTCACATAACCATCCAACGAAACCACATCCCTGTTGCAGCAATAAAAACGTCTACCTGGGTTTTGACTCGTCCACGAAGTACGAATCCTAGTTGTAGAGCCACAGGCACACCATACCATCGTTAATTGAGAGCATAAAGATCGATTCAGATTATAGGTCAAGGTCATTGTGATTGAAGATTTGGGGTTTATAACGTTCAAATTTGGGAGGGTCGAATTTGGCAAAAAAAAAACTTTAAAACGTGAATTGACCATTATACTCCTGACTTAACTGGACTAAGTTGACATCGTTAGTGCCAGGGACGATTGTGACAAATAATTGGAACCTATGTACGGTTATGACAAAAAATCACAAGTATGTACGAAAGTGGCAACTATCACCAAACCTGAGGGACGATTTCAGCAATTCACCCTCATGTTTTTTATAGGGAAAATGGATTTAATTACTCCAAACTATCGCCTATTGGCGGATAATACTTCCAACTTTCACTTTGGCCAATAGCACTCCTAACTTGCAACTTATTTTCTTTCATCACCCCTGATGTCGTGTGAGTGTTTAAGAAAACTAGACTTCTTTTCAACAAGGTCAAAGTAGTGGGGAGATGCCAAAAGCTTTAATGAAAAGATGAGCAAGTTAGAAAACAAAAAGACACTTACAAGTTTTAAATTTATAATTTAAAACGATAGTTGCTCAACGTTCTAAACACGACACAATAGGCAAGCACACCTATTGTATATAGTATAGAAATGTGCAAGTACCGAGTATCGAATCCGTGGACACGATTTTTAGTACTCAGCTTCCTAAAATTACTTAAAAAGACTTTTTTAAAATGCAAGGAAAAGTAAATGAGAGAGATGTAAACTTTTAAGAAAAATCAATAGCAAAACAATGGTGTTGATTCGGGATCGGATGGAACCTCGGTATGAAATAGTTATCTTTATTTTATAGTGGTGTGTTTGAGCGCACACTTATGCCTAACTTAGAATTGCAACTGCATTTTCTAGAGGTGATTGTTCTCGCAAAGCTGTACAAACGATTGTGTTCTTAATGTTATTATGAGGGTCTCCCGACCTGGTGAGCTCACCTCTTAACACTGAAAGCAAAGTGACTCGAGACTGTGTCGACTCAACCCCGAATTACCCGCCTCCCGGTGTTGCGATATAGACATCAAACTACTCTAGACTTTTATGAATAACTTGTCGGTGGCCGGAGCATGACCGAACAAATTACCACTTAATATCATAGAGGGGTCGTGACTTACCAGCACAAGTGTATCCCTTACTTGGTTTAATTAACTTATCAAAAAGTGACTGGTCTATCATTAACTGTTCGGCAGTATAATGATGAAATAAAATAAAGACCGTTTTATTTCAACACGAGTTCATCAATCCTTAACCCACCTCAAAGCTTCACATAGACCATGAAACCAAGATGTAAGATTAAAGATTAACTTATCATTCGGACCGAGTATAAAGACCGTACCTGACCTAAATGAGATATTGATAATAGAGGATTAAGTCTCAAAGTGTGTGTATTTCTACCCACAAGTGGACTAATCACTACTCATGGGCTTAAGTTCACAAGTGCATGGGTTATTACACACCATGGGTACACTCATGAGTCCTTTCCATTTCCTATCAAGACACTCACAAGACAAAAGACTAAGTGATTTGTTACTTAGACCATTAAACAAAGTTAGAATAGTAAGAATTATTAAGAACACAAAACACCACTTTAAAATAAAAGATAAACTATATTAATTCATACCAAGTGTTCATCCTCACCCTAACAACACCAACATAAATCTAGCCTAGCATGGTTGATACAACAAGCTCACAAGGTTGGGTTTGTGTACAAGACATGTTGGAAGGTGGTATGGAGATTTCAAAGGGTTTTGGGTGATTTTGGGGTCTTTCTCTCTTTCTCTCTCTCTCAAGGTGTTTGTGGAGTGATCCCAAGCTCCAAGGGAAACCTCTAAACCTCTCAAGGGGCAGAAACTTCGTGGAGAAGTGTTGGATTGCGAGTGGGAAGGGATGCCTCAAAATGTAGGGTGAAGGCCTCTATTTATAGGCATTTCAGCTCTTGCACGCCCTCGACAATATGAGTACCACATTGCTACAATAAAATTGAAAAAAAAAACTGTGTTAAATGAGTTTTCTTTTTCACTGTGTCTTATGATCGTTCATTGTGTTTAGTGTGCACGTGTGCTTTATAAATATATTATTTATGTTATTTTAGTCTACACATGATTTAGCTTCGTCCATTGTGTTTTTAGTATGCTTTCCATTATGTTTTACACAAATGGATTTTGTATTTATGGTGTACATTGTGTTTTATTATGTTTAAGTCTACTATTCATTATGTTTTAGTCTTCTGTTCATTGTGTCTTTAATATGTCGTCCATTGTGTTTTATAAGACTGTTCATTGTGTTTTATACCCTATTGTTCATTGCATATTTAATTGGTACTCATTGTGTTTTACGTTATCTCCATTGTGTCTTAAACGACTGGGTTTTCGACTTTTTTTTTACAAAAGTATAACAATATGGTACTCATATTAAAGATAAAAAGACGCTCAATTTTGTGGTATAATTCTTTTAAAAAAAATATGACGTATAAAAAGTTATGTACGTTTAAAAATGAAGGTGGAAATGACATGTGACTTGCATGTGCATATTCTTTTGACAAAATTACCCTTCCCATTGTTTAATCCTTTAAGGGAAAATGGATTTTAATACTCCCAACTATCGTCTGTTGGCGGATAATACTCCCAACTATCACTTTGGCCATTAGCACTCCAAACTTTCAACTTGTTTGCTTTTATCACTCCCAAACTATCTGAGGTCTAACCTGGTTAGTTTTCGTGGCCAAAATGTAAAAACCAAAACTTTGGGGCATTTTTGAAACTTTTTATTATTATTATTGTTGTTGTTGTTATTATTATTATTATTATTATTATTAGTAGTAGTAATATTATCTATATTATCTTATATATTATTAAGACACAAAGAGAGTTTAGAGAGAGAGAGAGAGAGACAGGGCGGAGCATGGAGGAGCTCCGACACCACCCCCATCATCATCACAGCCACCGGAGAGAGAGAGAGAGAGAGAGAGAGAGAGAGAGGGGGGGGGGAGCAGGGAGGAGCTCCGGCCACCCACCACGGCGGAGCTCCGATCAGTGTACAACCACACCACAAACCAACCACCACTATAACCTCAACATCCAGATCTGTTAGAACTAAAGAGAGAAAGAGAGAGACACCGAGAGAGAAGATGCAGAGGAAGGAGACGGTGACGCCGGCCATGGCCGGTTCAGACACCGACGACGACGACACCGGTGGTTAGGGCTCCGATAAGACATCGAAGAGGGTATTTCAAGATGATAACTGGTCATATCTGATTTTATAGGTAAAACCCCCAAACTCTCTGTTATAATCGGTTACGAGTAGATGTGAACTCGTGGTCAATTGTGATAATGGTGGGTTCTTAAGAGGATTAACGACAGAAAGGATGGTGGTTCTGATGGAACTTAGTGTAACACCCCAACCGATGGCGGAAACATCGGGATGTCACGTATTGATGATTGTTCAGTAGTTCATGGTAATACATATGTTTACATAACCCTTTATTACAATATTGAATTACATTATATGTCTTGAATGAAATTCTAATACATCAAAAAGCCAAACAAAGCATAACTTCAAATAGTCTCCTCATGCCAACTCTCTAGACTTCAAACATCATTATTACCTGTTAAGTTGTAAAAATGGGGGGGGGGGGGGTCAACTAGAAGTTGGTGAGAATACATAAGCCATGTCAAGCAATTAAGTTTAAGAATAAAAGTTTAGCAATTCATATGTCTATCGTAAGTTTAAGTCTACATGAATAAACATGAAATGTTGAATGCACATAATCAAACCTCCGACTAGTTTAGGTTCATCCCGTCATCCACGGTTCACCTTAATATTATGTTGGAACGATAACAATCACCCGCGCTCCCCATAAAAGATAGTCAACGAATCTAGGTGGGATTGTCAATCCAATAGATCTATTATTAAGTATCGCCGGCTTGGCCATAGCTAATGATTATATATGTTGAAGCGAAAGTCTAACTGTTGTTGTTGTCTAAATCATGAGGCATTAAAGTTTACAACTAGACATGTATGTAGAATTGCTTAAGTATAATGTTGCAAGTATAAAGAATTGCATAAACATGGTTACGTAAACTCACCTTAGCAAACTATTAAGTCTCGAGAAATAGAATATGTGTAGCCCCAAAGTTGCCAATTATTACCCTATGCATAAGGTAACAAATAAGTCTAAGTCTATCTAGTCTACAAGTATTTTTTAGGGTTTCGAATTTGGGGATAAGTATTCGTTTGATTAATAAATAAAATGTTTAATAAATAAGAGAAATTCGATAAATAAATAAACAAAAGTCTTTTTGTAAATTTTAGATTAAAGATGGTCACAATATAAAGTTTTAAGTATGAAAATAATTTTTATAAAATTATTTTCTTAAAAATAGAATATTTAATCTATTTATTTCTATTTTGCCAAAATATAACTTTAATATCTAAAAATATTAAAATTTTTGAATTAAAAATTGTATTTCTGTTCTAAATGGGCAGAAATAATTTATATAAAATTTTGGTGCAAAAACATTGAAAAATGAATTTATTATGATTTATTTATGATTAAAAGTAACAAAAATTGATTAAAAATATTAAATAAATGATTTTTCAAAAATAAAAATCATTTCAGAAATGTTTAATGTTTTACAAACTCGGAATAATTTTTGTGGAAATTTATATAATCGTTTTGATATATTTATAGAATTTTATAATTATAATTGAATAAATTTGTAATATTTATTATATATACTAAATAAATGATTTTTGAAAAACTAAAAATTGGATAATAAAGTTTATCATTTGAATAACATAAAATAAATTTTGTAGAATTTATAAACCAAGTTTAGTATTTAAAATCTATTTTAAAAGTAAATATCATAAGTATATGAAAGAAAAAGATAAAAAAAATGTGTGTGGTTTGTGAGGATTGAACCCACGAACCAAAGCTCCAACAACAGACACCCTACCATCTGATCTAGATCAGATATTCGTATAAATGTGTTTTTGAAATGTTTTTAAAGAGACACGAATTTGTGTTATCATCCCCAATAGTAACTATGAACCCTAATTCACCAATTGAATCAAACATCAAACGATAACCACATAATTGATGGGGTTATTGTTCGGCTCATATACAAGAACAGAAACAAACATTTAATTGATACTCATGAAGTTAAATCGATGCAGAAGGCTTGAGTCAACACAAAAGTCAAACTACGAGCAATGTTTGATTAACACGGAGTTTTAAGAGGAATTGAGAGTGGGGGTCTGTTTATCGGCCAATATAGGTTCTAGAGGAGGGTTTAATTTATAGTGTGTTTGTTGAAATGGAAGGGTTCAATGTTTGTCAAAAAAATACGCGTATGTATACAAATTGGAGTGGGTTTAGGCTCAATTCACGGGACATGATTGTAGGAGAATGTTTTTCGATCAACGAGAATGAAATGGTTACCAAAAATGAGGCCAAAATTCGTGGAAAGTGGACTGGGTTTTGACCATAGCTCGGGTCGGGTCTGGGGAATGACCGGGTAGGAGAGATGGTGTTGGGCCGGAAAAAGGGTTATATTAAATACGCATGAGGTTCTATCACCAAGAGACTTGCAGAGCAGTTGGTAAGGCATGTGGGGAGTTTGTGAAGGGTTCCAGGTTCGAGTCCTGGGAGGCCGTTTATTATATTTTTTTTTAAACAGTAAGGGAAGGGACAAGGGGGTTTTGGGCCGGGTATGGGCTGGATCAGAATTGGGCTAAGGGTATTGGACTGGATCAGTGTTGGGCTAAGGGTGTTGGGTTGGGTTGTAGGTTTTGGTTTAGAGGTTTAGTTATAGTGTTTATTATTATTATTATTATTATTATTATTATTATTATTATTATTATTATCAATATAAAAAAATATAAATATAAATTTGCCATGGTTATTTTTTTTTGTACAAAAGTAGTTTAATAAAGTGGTGATTTTACCTATACAAAAATTTAGGAAAAATTTGCGATGTTACACTTAGACCCGACCTCCGGCGAGTAAGGAGATGGTTAACAGTAGGTGGATCTGGTGGTTGTTATGATTTGGCAGTGGAAGGTGGCCGGGTTTGTTCTGATTTGGCGGTGGTGTAAGGTTTCCGGTGAAGGGTGGGTGGTGGTGGGTTTCCGGTGAAGGGTGTGGTTTAGAGAGAGAGAGAGAGAGAGAGAGAGAGAGAGAAAGGGAGGGAGGGGTCTGTCACAGAAGAGGGGGTGGGGTGGGATTTATAAGTTAAAGGTTTATTGTCAAAAATGCCTCTTAAGTTTTGTTTTTTATATTTTGGCCACATATAAGTTTTGGTTTTTACATTTTGGTCACAAAAACTAACCTGGTTAGACCTCAGTTAGTTTGGGAGTGATAAAACCAAACAAGTTGAAAGTTTGGAATGCTAATGGCCAACGTGATAGTTGGGAGTATTATCCGCCAATAAGCGATAGTTGGGAGTATTAAAATCCATTTTCCCATCCTTTAAACATATGTTGTTTTTTAGTGGCTTATCACACTTCTCATTTTTTTAGTGTTTGTATAATAACTCAACCCTATAATATAGTATAGATAGATAGATAGATAATACTACCTAAAACTTTAGTTTGTCATGATGGCAATTTAAGTCCCTAAGTGATGCCAATTTGGAATTTGAACACAATAACTAGAAAGTTTTAACAATCACCATTGATCCAACTCTAAACTTTTTTTATATAATTTTTTAAATAAAAAACACCATAATGAATTAAACCTTTTGGGATTGCTTTTTGAATTTTATCTTTAGATTATTGCGTTTTGAAAACACAGATAATCAGTTTTTAGTGTTTGGGATTGCGTTTTGAAAACGCAGATAATCAGTTTTTTAGGCCACAAAAACGCAATAATTTATAAGCCGCTCCACCCTTACTTTTCCAAAATGCATAATCTGTTTTGAATAATCAATCCCAAACATCCCGTTACACTACCACAAATTATCCTATATGTTTATTTGTTAGTGTCCATGAATAGTGCCTCTTTAGCTTGGGAAAGGTGTTATATATTATTGAGTTTAATAGATGTAAGAAATGATGGTATAGTGCAACTGGTTTGTTTGGGGTTTTGTTTGCTTTGGTTATCCGGTTCGAGTCCTTTGATGGACGGTTTTTGTTACCACCTTTTTTTAAATATGTTTTTTAATTAAAAAAAAGGTGGATGACAGGTGTTGTGCTACTATGCTGTCCACGTCTTTTTTTTTTTTTTTGACTGAGTCATTGTTGCACTAGGTGTTTGTTTTTTTATAAACCGGTTTATTCAAAAAGCAAAAAATCTTTGTCGACAATTTTCGTTCTTCATAGTAGTTTCAAGAAGCCGAATAATAGGTACCTGCATGTCTGATCGAATTCACATGTTGGGTTCTGTTACTTTGTGTTTTTTTAAAAATTATTTGTTCTAAAGAACTTGAGTTTAAAAATGGTTTTTTTTGTGTTAAATTGTAAAAGTAAATTGTTGAATTCATACTGTAGTTTCTGTAAAAAATTTTTTTTCCAAATTTGAAGCAGAATTGAGTTTAAAAATGGTTTGCTTTGTGTTTTCCTTTTTTTTTTTTTTTAACTTTCTTATTCCTTTTGAGTTATTTTATTTAGTTTAATTTTTCAATTAAGATTGTGTCCACCGGTTATTTCTTTATCTGTTAGAATACAACAACGACATAAACAAATAGGATCAAATGAGGTTGATTTTGGTTACTGCATTGTGTCTTTTCGGGTTTTTTTTTGTTGTTGCTTTCATACAGTTTAGACTTTACTTTTGGTTTTAAACATATAAAACTTTTAAAAGAATGATGTACTGTTTTTTCAACAGATTGTAGTGTTGTAGCAGTTTGTTAACTTTTTTTTTTGTTAGTGTGGATTTTGGTTGTCAGTTGCTTTTTGTTGATTAAATATATTTTTTGTTCATGACTATTATGTTCATTGTTTTTTTTATGCAAAACTCATAAATGGTGTAATTTTTTTTTATGCAAAACTCATAATCTTTTGATTGTTTTGGTGTTTGCGGTTGTTTTTTGCGGTTTATTTAGTTTATGCCGGAACTATACATTTTAACAAGTGTTTCACGTATATTACTTTAGGTGTTTAAGAGACGATGCGTAAACAGATATAGTCTATGTGTTGGGTTATGTTGTTTAATAAAAATTCTGTATGATCTTAGAGTTAACAATTTGTTTGGGTCATTGGGTGGGAAAGCCTTTTTGCTGATTAGATAATTGTCTTTTTTGTTTCGGTGTTTGTGTTTGGGGTTTGCAGTTTACTATCTTTTTTGCCACGGGTTTTGTATCCCAGAGGTATACATTTTAGGTGTTACAAAATAAATGTTTCATGGGTGTTACTTTAGGTGTTTAGCAGAAAACATGTAAAGAGGTATAGTGTAGGTGTTTACTTTGAAACGCCTTGAGTGTGTTGTTTGGGTATTTCAGCAGGAAGTATTAGTTAATCTGTTGTTATGTTGTTTATGTTTTGAATGTCTAAAAATCTGAATGATTTGGTTTGTGATTGATGGTATGCGATTGGAATGAATGGAGGGAAAGATGGAGGGAAGTTATGAAAGGAAGTTATAAACTTTATCTTTCAACACACTTAATAAAAACATAGTCTTGACCCTTATATACATATCTAACCGGTGTGAACATGGACCGGTTCTAGACCCGACGCGACTGTTGGATTGACCAACATGACCATTAACCAATATGTGACATAACCCATCACATATAATGTTTCTAGACTTAGGATAAAACCTAACATAAGTTTAAATAAAACATAACATATGTTTATAAATAAATGAATCAAGATTAATCATCTAACAATCTCCCCCCTAATCTTGATTCTTGCACTTGGCTTTAGTCTTCACTTGATGAGGATCTTGAGCGTTTCTTTGGGGGCAATGCCGAGTCTTCCCATTCGGCTCTCTTGTTCTCATAGTCCTCCATTGCTTCTTCATTGATCTCCACTACCAACTCTCTTCCCTTGTATTTGAGATGATACCATTCTAGCATCTCCAAATAACGAACATAAGTTTGCCTCAAATTCATTGTGATACCTTCCTTTGACACTAGGCTTGGCAAACCTCTTCCATATCCCATTGACATGGCCACTACCGTCCAATTTGCATCTCTTGTTACCTTCTCATAACCACCAAATACTTGCACCGTCTTGTAAAGATCCAACAAACATATTGGATAACCCGTCTCATCTCTTGGTGGGATTGGAGCCTTATTCTTCATTTGTAAGAATTCCTTCATAAACCAATTAACGGTTCTTTCAAACTCCAATTCAAACTTTCTCTTGTATCTCTCAACCGTACTAGTGATGTGAATCAAGTCCATAAACACAACACAATCTTGCAATTCGGATCCTTCGGTTGGATACATCACCGGACCTCTTTCCATAACACCTTCATATTGATCTTTGTTGATGGAAAAGTCGTCAAATGCTTAAAAATGGACGCTCTTTCTTTGTCTTCATTCGTTATACCCTCCAACTTGTCGCTTTCAAACCTAACCCGCTTGCCTTGGGCCTTTGAAACTTTCGCAAATTCTGATGTGGTTTGGCCGCTCGCTTCCCCTATGCTACGGCTCTCCTCTTTCTTTCCTTTACCACTTTGATCAAATGCGGGACACTTAAATGTGAAATGGTCATCTGATTCACATATGCGACATAGTATAATCCTTCTAAATTCTTGGATAATAGGCTTCTTGATGTAACAAACATCGCCTTCAAATTCTACTTCATATCCCTCTTGTGTCAATTTTTCAACACTTAATATATTCTTTCTAAGTGTGGGTATGTAGAACACGTTTTGAATCTTGTGTTCTTTTCCACAACTTGCAACCGCAACACTACCCTTACCACGGAAATATTCTTTCCTATAGCCTTTTGGGCAACCATCTATACCATATGAATTGTCTAGAACAATAAACAATCTCTTGGTGCCACACCCATGTTCTTGGCGTGTCAAACTAACAAACCACAAATCATCCCAACCCTTTTCATCACTACCCTTAACCATAAATTCGGTTTTACCAATTTTCTTAGGACAATTACGCCTATAATGAAAGGGTTCTTTGCACTTACTACAACACATTGTAGAGGGGTAATCGGCCATCTTTTCTTCTCTTTCTGTTTGCCGATTGAACTCCATTTGCGCCTCTTTTTTTCTTGATTCGGTATCCCTCACGGACACACTACTACTTGATCCAATGTTAAACGAAGATAATTGCATATTGAGCGAGTCTCCTATGCTTTCTTGGTTCGCCTTCTTGGCCTTCCATCTATGATTCTCAAAATCATACACTAGACTAGGGATTAGCGGTCCACATCCATAACCGCCCTCTGTCCCTATCTTCTTCTTGACTGCTTCGTTTCTTTCTACATCGAATATACCACAGGTCTTGATCGTTGGCTCTGATGCCATGTTTTGAATGTCTAAAAATCTGAATGATTTGGTTTGTGATTGATGGTATGCGATTGGAATGAATGGAGGGAAAGATGGAGGGAAGTTATGAAAGGAAGTTATAAACTTTATCTTTCAACACACTTAATAAAAACATAGTCTTGACCCTTATATACATATCTAACCGGTGTGAACATGGACCGGTTCTAGACCCGACGCGACTGTTGGATTGACCAACATGACCATTAACCAATATGTGACATAACCCATCACATATAATGTTTCTAGACTTAGGATAAAACCTAACATAAGTTTAAATAAAACATAACATATGTTTATAAATAAATGAATCAAGATTAATCATCTAACAGTTTAGTTAAGGGTTGTTAGGTTTTATGGTGTTCTTTCCGATGGCTCAACAGGTATATTAGTTAAGGTGTTTAAAAGAAAACGTGTAAAGTAAAACTGTTATGCTATTTGTTTTGAAATGTGTAGGTTGTAGGGTTATGGCGTTTCAAAGAAAAACACCTCAGGTGTATTGTTTAAGTATTTCAGCCGGATGTATTAGGTGTTTGCTTTGAAACGTCTATGCTGTATGCTTATGTCGTTTCAAGAAAAACGCCTCGAATCTTTTTGTAGGTATTTCAGCAGGACATGTTAGGCGTTTATTTTGAAACGGCTAGGTTGTATGGGTTTTTTTTCGAGTGTGTTATTTGAAAAACGCATTGACTGTGTTGTTTAGGTATTTCAGCAGGCCATATTAGTAAGGCTGTTGGGTCAATAGGTATATTACTTTAGGTGTTTAAAAGAAATAGCGTAAAGTCATATAGTTTTGATGTTTATTTAGAAACTCCTATGGTGTATTGTTATGTTAGTTTTGGCGTTTAAAAGAACAATGTAAAGCCATATAGTTTTGTTGTTTTTTATTTGTTATGTTTTTACGTTGTTTAGTTGGTTTTGTTATTCTGTTGTACTTATGGAAGTTTCTTTCTGTAAATTGCAGCCTTTAGTGACTGTCTTCGCAAGGTGCGAGGTGCGAACTGTTTCAGACAGAAGGTATCAAACTATTTTCCAGCCACTATTATCACAACAGGATAATTACTAAACTTTTTTTTTTTACTAACAGACCCGAAGCATCCAGCCAAAAGACCAGCCACTAACAACTAAAAGCATAACGCATAGCGCATAGCAAACAACAGCAGAACGTTGGTTAACTGTTGAACCCTTTTGTCTAATATCAACGCTATTCTAGGTAGATGTTGTTTGCAAATTCTGTTTTTAGCTAGAAGTTTGTTTTCTGTTTTGGAAACATCCGGTTGTCGCTTTCAGCTTCCGTCTATCATGTTCCACTTTTAAACTTTTAATCAAGTGCCTTATGTATGCATCTCTTTTGGCTGCTAACTTATTGCATAATTAACGTATCGCCAAATCGTTCAAAAAAGTTGCGCAACGCGCAACACAGAATACCACTAGTTGCAAGAATTTCTCACGTATTTTTTAAAAGCATGGCGTTTCTATATTAGTACATTAAAAAATTGGAATATTGCATAATGTTTAAAATAAAAATTACATATCCTTCTAAAGTAGGTCTATAAACTTTTTTTTTTTTAATTTTTAATCATTTCTACGTTGATATCATTGATTTTTAAAACTTTATATCTATTTCTGTTATATTAATAAATTACTTCTTAATTTGAGACTACATATGAACTTCATTACTATTACACTTTTTATTTTAAATATATTATAAGTAATACTTTTGTCAATCGTGGAAAATAGTTACTATTATCATCATCATCAAGGCAATATATTCAACACAAAATAAAGGTTTTTTATTGATTTTTTACATAAAACTTACTCTAGAAAGATTTTTGTTTACCCAAACAATATTTAAGTAAGAGTAGAAACAACCTCTAATATTCAATGAATATCAATAATCAATATCAACTAGTAAAAGTGAAGGGTGATGTTATTTAGACATCCCCTAAAAAACTCTAGACATCCTTTAGGACGGGTTGTGGAGGCCACAGTGGGCCGTAGAGGCCAAAAAAGTGAAAAACGATGGGCCGTGGAGGCCCCCACAGTCCGTTCTAATACGAGGTACGAGGTGTTAGTCTAAACTCTCTGCAAAAGCAGGGGGTTCAAACTGAAAAGGTGCAAAAAGGTGCTTTCCCACGGCCTCCACGGCCCGTGAAAAAGTGGTAGGTTTGGACATTTAAACCCTCGACGGCCCATCGAGGCCTCCACGGCCCGTCGTTTTTTACAATTTAACACCAACAGGAGCAGCTTCTTCCTCATTTCAAGCAAAATTTCAAACATCACCACCACTATTCACTCGGCCCATCTCGACTTCCCGATCTCACGATGTCATATTTACATAATTTTTCAATCGATGACCTGTCTCTGAACGAGTCCTACGTCTCTGAAAGCCTTTTCGGACCCGGGCTTCAAGTTGGTGACGAGGAGGTTAAATCTGGGGTTCGTGGTAATGACGGGAATATGCTGCCCATCTGAACCAGAAATATGTAGAGGAAGAGGAGTCATTTTTCGTGCCACCAAGCTACCCGCGGTATACATACGGGACTTACCATTCGAGCGGGAATGGTGCTAAGGACTTCGAGAAAGGTGATAACGGCTTTGAGGAAGATGATGACAACGAGAAATGTGCTTCTGAAGGTGTTGACATAAAAGTGGAACCTAACCTGGATGTTTCGTATCAAACCGATCAGGTGCGTTTATTTATTTACACTAGTATATATATATATATATATATATATATATATATATATTTACATGTTTTATGGTTTGTTAGATTGAACTAGTATATATTTACAGTGGTATATAATTTAGACTAATATAAATTTAGACTATCCTCTTATATAATTTTTAGGTATTCAGGTCTGTTGAAGAGTTGAAACAATGGGTTTACGATAGAGCCCTTGCTAGCGGTTACGTCATAGTGACCGGACGTTCTATTCCAAAAGGTAAGGGATCTGATGCAAAAAGAAAAAAAATTAAGATATGGCTGAGATGCGACCGTGGTGGCGAACACCAAACTAAAGCCACAATACGGGTTTCGGGTAGCAAAAAGATTAACTGTCCCTTTATGTTGAAATGGAAGCTAGGCAACAATGGTTGGAAGTTTGAGGTAATAAACCGGATCATAACCACGACCCTTTTAAACATGTTGAGGGTCACACGTTTGCTAGGAGGCTGACACCGCTTGACGAAAAGATGGTGGAAAGGCTTTATTTTCAGGGGATGGACCCATCAAACATATATTTGGCTATTAGAGAACAAAACCCGAATAGCGTATGCATTCTATGAGACATACACAATACCATAAGCAAGATTAAACACACAATGTATGGCGACCAAACTCTAATGCAGGTATTATTATTATTATTAAATATTATTATTATATTATTATTAAATATAAATATTATTATTATTAACTAATGTCTGAATAGCAAATCCTAATCTCTGAATATCCAATCCCATAAAAAAAAACGAATAAAATAACTGTAAGAAGTTTGTCATTAACTAAATACTATAATGAAATAAGATATAGTTGAACCATTATATAACAGAAATAGATTAGTTTTCTTATAAACAAATATTAAATTATAGTTCGGTTTAATTAAAATTATAACTAAATTGAATCGACCTCTCCTTATTCAAGTTTTAGCAAACCAATTTATAAGTAATAAAATTTTTAAAGTATGATTTGATTATTTCGTATTAGAAGCTTAATAGTTCATGGAAAATTAATATATGTCTTAAGATGCAATGTATTTAATTTAATTTTAATATTTGACTTCGCATTTAGCTGCGTTCAATAATATCATCAACTAACTGAATTCACATTTCGCAACAAATGCGGCAAGTTAGCATGTCTTGACTGAATTTATACTCACGTGTTTATAATCTATTTACTTTTAATTAATTTTATATAGATGTACAATGTACATAATATATATTATTATTGTCATGTATTTGTATTTATAATAATAATAATCATCATCATTATCATCATTATACTTAGTATATCTCACAAATAGCAAAGCTAAGGTACGGTCTGATGAGGGTAAGATATAGACAGTCTTACCTCAATCCAAATCCAGTAAGAACAGAGATGCTACTTCTAGTGAGACCCCTGACTCGATAGTAGTTTTGCATCAAGCCTCGGACATAAGGCACATAACACTCAGCAATCAAAACAAACCCGATTGGTGCGTTGTCTTAGCGCTATCAACGCTACCACAGGATGCATGATCAACCGTCTGCCGTTTTTAACGTTATTTTTAGGAAATTATTATAATAACGTTAAAATTAGCGCAATTTTACTTTTGCCAACAAAGAACTCACACATATATACATTATATGCGCATACCATAAGTGAAGCCGTGCATTTATAACAATAATAATAATAATAATAATAATAATAATAATAATAATAATAATTTAAGTAGCTCGCAAGTGACTCGTCTCGTATTCTCATTTGGACGTTACACACCATGTATTGTATACACATGGCATGTCTCTGTAGGTTTGCTATACCCACCTTGGTTATCTCTATCCGTTAGTCTTGAGCCAGCAGTTAGCATAGCACATGGCTAACAATAGAGGAGAGGTCAAATAATATCTCTTTTCATGGTAAATGTTATTCTTGCACACCAACTGTTTGTAAAAATGTCCCACTGTATCCAGCATTATTATTTTTTGTGTCAACTTTCCATTTCTGTGCCTAAACTTCATAATTATTGATCAAACCATCACTTTAAAGCATTAGGCAAGTAATGCAAGAGGTTTACACTTTACAGTGTAGAACAAGGCCCCTTATGATCATAAACCAAAAAAAGATTATCTGTAACATAATTTGATGTAATATTGTCTTACAAAACTTAAAACAAGTCATGGAAGCTTTCCTTCCAGGAACGATGAGAAGAATGCAAGCCCGCGAGCTGGTTGGTAGCTTGGTACGAAGTGTCCGGCGCCTCTTATGGTTACAAATGTTAAGTTTTGGTATCCCACAACATATCCACCAACCTAAATATCCCAAAAAAAAAAAAAAAAATCCATGAGTTATTCAGTTTAAGTTAAAAGCCTGGCAAACACTTACGGGTCGGGTTGAGTTGTGTGACATGTCATACCGGGCTGGGTCAGAGTGGGCCGGTTTAAACGGTTTTAAATATGGTTCCAGTCAAAACGGATTCTGACCAAAATAGGTTCAGGTCAAAAGTCAAAACGGACTGTTTTAGAAGAAAAAGTAACTTTAGATAACTAAAAGATGAAGAATTATCATAGAAGACGGTCTACCTCGCCTTCATACATCCATGGGTACCATGGGGTCTTGACTGCTGTTTGTAGTTTGTTTATAGCATATCTACTTGAAGTCACTGGTACTCTCCCATCTGTGTCTCCACTGCAATGTTTATAGTCACCGTTTTTAATCATGTTAGTTGGCTAAGCGCGCACGTGCACACACACACACACACATAAAATCAGCTACCTGTAGAGCCAAACACTGATTCCACTTGCCATTAGATCCTGAATCACAGGCAAGACTGTAAAAGGCATGTCTTTCCAAAATAGCCCAATTAGTTCACTGCATTTTGTATAAAAGTTATATTGTATATTTCAAAGTTGTCGTCTTTTCGAGTTTATGAACATCTTTGAGATCAAAGGTTGGTATTAGTGTATTACTTGCAAGATTCCCATTGAACCGGTTTTGCATGAAGTGACTGTTGTACAGCAGGAGTGTTCAAGTATGTGTAGATGTAATTTTCAGTGCATGGATCAAAATCTGATATCTGCATGAATCGTGTTAATTATTTCCATTTTTGTATGTGTGTGTATATGTATAATATTTCTGTAGATATGTCCATTAGGATCAGATCATACTGAGGGAGTGCTGTTGCTAGATGATGAACATAAAGGAGCATATATGTCATAGAAGTAGATGTTGCTTTTAGCGGCTTTTGCCTGACCTTCATATTCATCACACTCAACTGTTATGGTTCCGGCCTCAGTAAAGTTGCAGTTAGAGATGATTCCTTCATGAATTTCATCAGAAATGATAGCATGTGACCAGAAATAGTCAAACATTCCCGTGTTTGCTGTTTCGTCATCAATATATGCATTTCCTATCTGCAGAATATTAGCATCAACATATCAAATCTGTAAGTTCACATCGCGATTAGGGACAAAAGTGTGTTAAGGCTGTCTTTTGCCTGAGTGGCTTTCCAAATAGATGCTAAATTGCTAATAAATTTAGACTTACAGCAATTCCTTTGAGGTTGATGACAGTTTGGTTGGTGATCTCGTTGTTTTTAAGAATTAATTGTGCAAGTTGAGGCACGTAATGTCCCGCGTAGCTTTCGCCCGTTATGTAAAAATCTCTAGTTTTGTATTCTGGGAATCTTTCTAACCAGTTGACTAGAAATGTATATGAATCTTTCGCTGTTTGTGTGTCTCCAGTTTGATAATCTGAAGACGTGTTTGAGTAAGAAAATCCAACTCCAGCCGGGGATTCCAAGAAAAGGACATTCGCAACTGCAAAGGTTATATTCCATCATATTAAACATGTTCTGTTTTTATTCTCCTTATGAAAAATATATATGGGTCTTACCATTGTTCCATGCATATTTGTTCCGTGACAGTGTTGCATTATCAGCATTGACTCGAAACGGTCCAAGTTCCATCATGGCCCCGTTTCCAAACGAAGAGCAACCCGGGCCTGCAACAATTCACAGATTTATTAGTTCATGAACGCGAATGACTTAAAAATCAAGAAAATGTTACCTCCATTGAGCCATAGTACAAGAGGATTAGTGGAAGTGTTGACTGGTGACTCAGCAAGATAGTAAAACAGCGCTCTTCCATGGTTTGGGTCAACGGTCACATACCCCGAGTACTGATCAAAGTCTGTGCCAACTGGCTGACCAGGCAACTCTGATATCTTGTCAGCATCCTTCAACCCATCTTGTGGGCCTATGTAGACCGGAGAATATGAATTCTCATCTGCAACATCTTCTTTACCTGCGTGATTCGTTGTTATTCTTCTTAAACGTTGAATCTTTAATGCGTTCTCAAGAGGGTCATATCCATTGCCGCCATAGCAAGACACGAAAACGAGTAGACTGAAATGAACAAACAAATGAAATGCAATCTTCATTGATCAAAGGTATGTTATCTTGCAGCTTATATTGTATAAAATAATTTATATATACATATGGATACTTGTGGGAAGTAACGGGCGGATTCTAGTGGTCTTGTTGAGTTTACAGTTGGGATTGACAAAACCTATGTTTTCATTGTTTGAAAACTGAAAGAAAACAACATAAACCTAATACAAGGTTGCTGCCAGTTTAATGTCATATAAAAATACTAGAAGAAGACTGTCAGTTTTGACCCCCCCCCCCCCCCCCCAAACTAGTTCTAATAATTCAGGTCCGGTTATTTGTCTGGCCTGTCGCCTTAGTTACTGTTCAAATATGGGACAGGTTAAAGATCAGTTAAGATCTGGTCTGGCTATGGACCAATTGTTAACGTTAGTTTATGTTCGTTTACACATCCATTCAGTCATGGTACTCCGCTTCCCATTTGTTGTATCGTTCCGGAATTTTCCCATTTTTATCGATATTTTTATTATCATGCACCTACCGATAGCTCGTTATGAGTGAAATTCTAGCGGGTATGTTTGTTTGTTAGTAGTTTTATATTTTTAAAAATAGTTTTTTCAAACATAAATATAGTATATTGTATAAATTTTAAGGTGCTTACCCACCCCACTCACTCCATCAACATCAAGTTGACTTATGGATTTGTGGTTTAGTTTCTATATACAAATTTCCCATTGTTGACTTAAAACACTTGGATTCACCAATCATCTCAAATTCTTCAATTTCCAGTAACAGGTTATTCAAACTAAATCCCATTATATTTATTTTGGTTCTTTGGTGAGCTCAGATCTGTTGTTTCACTTATTTGTCTCATATTTATCAGTAACACAGCTGACCCCGCGCTCGTTCTTTGGTGTATCGGTATTTTTATTTCATATTTTTTGCTATTTCAGATAACATATTACTATGGATGGTTTATAAGTTACAAAACTTGGTTACTATTAGATGGCACAAAAATATTCATATGTATATATAATATATTAATCTTTTTGCATTGTCTAAACAGCAGGACAACATAACTGTAATCAATGAAGATTGCATTTCAACTGTCTGTTCATGTCAGTTTACTCGTTTTAGTGTCATGCTACGGTGGAGATGGATATGACCCTCTTGAAAATGCTTTAAAGATCCAACGTTCTAGAAGATTGGTACCGAAACATGTAAGTAATGAAGATCACTTACCTGAGTATTCAATCTCACCAGTCTACATAGGCCCACAAGATGGGTTGAAGGATGTCGACAAGATATCCATTTTGCCAGGTCAGCCAGCTGGAACAGACTTTGACCAGTACTCAGGGTATGTGACCGTTGATCCGAATCATGGGAGAGCACTGTTTTACTATCTTGCAGAGTCACCTGTCAACTCTTCTACTAATCCGCTTGTACTCTGGCTCAATGGAGGTAACATTTTCTTGATATTCATGTCATTTGTGTTAAAGAACTTTGAAGATTCAAATCATTGCAGGCTGGGTTTTAAAAAGCGGGCCTGAGGCGCTGCATAGGGCGACTCAGGGAGCTGCGCTGCCTAGGGCGACTCAGGGATGTGCGCTTACCCATTTTCCCGAAAGCGCAAGGAAAGCACATTTTTTTTTGACTTTTTTTTGGTTTTTTTGGCCCTGAGGCGCGCGCCTCTCGTACACCATGTGTTTTTGTGCATAAAAATGTTGTACCTTTGTGTTTTTGGCTTGTACATATAGGTAAAATCAAATAAAAACCTTATTGATAGCTATATTTGCAGGGCCGGGCTGCTCATCGTTTGGAAGCGGGGCCATGATGGAACTTGGACCGTTCAGAGTCAATGCTGATAATACAACACTGTCACAGAATAAATATGCATGGAATAATGGTAATACTCATATATCCTTCATAAGGAGGATGAAAACAGAACATGTTTAATATGATGGAATATATATAACCTTTTCAGTTGCAAATGTCCTTTTCTTGGAATCCCCGGCTGGAGTTGGATTTTCTTACTCCAACACGTCTTCAGATTACATAACCGACGATGTACAAACAGCAAAAGATTCATATACGTTTCTAATTAACTGGTTAGAAAGGTTCCCGGAATACAAAACTAGAGATTTTTACATCACCGGAGAAAGCTATGCAGGGCATTATATACCTCAACTTGCGTATTTAATTCTTCAAAACAACAAGATCACGAATCAAACTGTCATTAACCTTAAAGGAATTGCTGTAAGTATTGAATTTACTAGTAACAGTAAAGTATTTGTTGATAACAAAAAGAAGAATGACTTGTTCGTGTTATGCTTCAGCTTGGAAATGCATATGTTGATGATGAAACGGCAAACACAGGAATGTTTGACTATTTCTGGACACACGCCATCATTTCTGATGAAATCCATGACGGAATTATTTCCCACTGCAACTTTTCGGAGGGTGCAACCTTAACAGATGCATGTACCGACCATATAAAGCAGGCACTCGCTGCTAAAAGCAACATCTTTTTCTACGACATCTATGCCCCTTTATGCTCACCATTCAGTAGTAGCACTCCATCGGTAGTATTTTATCTAAATCGACGTATCTGAAGAAATATATTCACATGGAAGTAAGTAAAAGTAATTCAAATGATTGATACAGATATCAGGATTTGATCCATGCATTGAGAATTATATTCTTGGATACTTGAACACGCCTGCTGTGCAACAATCGCTTCATGCAAAACTGGTTCAATGGGAATCATGCAAGTAAGACTAACCTTTTGATCTCAACGATGTTTATATTTGAAAATTTTCAAACAAGTATATGTACATATCGTCTTTGAGTGCAGTGACTTCATCAATACACACTGGAAGGACATGCCTTTTACAGTGTTGCCAGTGATTCGGGATCTAATGGCCAGTGGAATCAGTGTTTGGATCTTTAGGTAAGTTAAATTATTAACGTGCGTCAATGTGTGTGTACACATAACCAATTATAACCTAACAAAAACACGACTCATGAAATTGCAGCGGCGATACAGATGGGAGGCTATCAGTGACGTCAAGTAGGTATTCTATAAACAAACTACAAACATCAGTCAAGACATCCTGGTATCCATGGATGTACCAAGGCGAGGTAGAAATCCTTCTTTTCGTTCCTAATTTAAAATCACTTAACTAAATGATATATTGAAACTTGCTTATGTCATTCAGGTTGGTGGGTATGTTGTGGGATATGAAAACCTGACGTTTGTGACGATAAGAGGAGCTGGACATTTCGTCCCAAGCTACCAACCAGGGCGCGCTCTAGCATTCTTCGCTTCCTTTTTGGAGGGAAAGCTTCCTACCAATCAGTAACTAAACCTCAAGAATATTTATCTAAGATTGATCTTCTGCTGTAAGTAGTTATCAGAACAATATTACAATGCTATGCTTATCATATATGTGAATGAGCATTAGTTGTATCAATATTGTAATGTGATGTGACAACTACATTGGATTCATATAGGGATACAGATGAGTGAGTACAAAGGGGCATGTCTAGTCTTCAAACAAAGCATTCGTGTCGAAACGGATGCATACATTATATTCTACCGGGCAATGGTTTATAAATTCACAGTTATAAAATTGAGATACACAATTCAAATAACTTTAGTTTAATTTGGAATATGAAAACAATTATTGGAAAAATCACAATTTAACTCAGTTTTTCTTTCAAAAAATCAAAATAATGAAATTAAACTTACACTATCAGAAGCTAAACAAGAATTTCTCACATCCTACTGAAAATACATAACAATCCTACAATAATACAGTTTTAGATTATATAATGATTTTATAAAAGCATTTATATATACAGGCGTGAGATTTTGTACAAATAAGTATTATTGTGTGAATGGTGTGAAGCATAGCATAATAATACACTACAAATTTGTTGTGGCTAATGGCCAATGATCCTTGACTCAATTGGCAAATGCCAGCTAGATTAAGTGTGAGGCGAGAGAGATATCGAGTTAAAACTAGGCTTGTGGCAAGAACAATGAAGGAACTTTTTGGGACAGCGGTGTACGATTCCTGGTTTGTATGCCCTTCTATGGAGAAGAGGTTGAGATTCTTTAGAATCATGGGAGGCCTCACTGGTTCCTACCCGTGAGTTGTATCCAACCCGGGTTCTCAAGTGTCATGTGTTGTTAATATTCAGATTTGGGATTGTATTGAAAGGGGAGATAGAAGAATGCTTACACACTACTCAAGAAATTTGTGCTTTAGTAGATCCAATATATACTTTGGCTTGATAGAAATTAGCATGTCAACTTAGTCACCTGACACTTAACGAGTGGATAAATATTTATGTCAGAAGGGCTTATTCGAAATTGGAATGAGATTATAAAATTAAACATCTGGTTTTTAATATTGCTTTCGGGTATGGTGGCTATGCACATAGTTTTAACTTATGTTCATTTATATACTAATGAATGTAAATTAAAGGAAAATGTAGTTAACGAGCATATGTCTTGTTTGTTCATTTATGTTTATGAACACTGGTTTATGTCCTTTCATTTACATTTGTGAATGTTTAATTTATTAAGCTTCATTTATGTCGATTTGGTTACATATTCATTCATAAGAGTTGATACACCTCCGGCTCCTCGCCATGACGCCATCCATGGTACGCACTCGCCGCCCTTTTTTGAATGACTAAATTTGTAACATCGTTTTAGAATTTTGCCATTTTACCAGTATTTTATTATTCATTTATTATTCACCTTCAATTCTTTTGAATGATCCGAAGTTTAAAAGAGAAGACATGACTATATATGTATGTAAAAGTCGATTTGGGAAGTGATAGATGGAACAGAAACTAAGAGAAAGAATTACCAACAATCAAGCTGAGTTTATTCATTATTAGGCTAATGTATTTATACAATCATATATCAGAGTTCCCGCCTAACACATCAGCTAACAACTAACTTCTAACTACCATTTAAACTATTACAACTTGTCATAACTAGTCCCTGTATTATTCTCTTTTGCTAAATCCTTCGTAACAATACTTCCCGCCCATGAAATTCTTGTCCTCAAGAATTAAAATGAGGAAATCTTGTCTTGAACTCATCTAGAATCTCCCAAGTAGCTTCAGTAACAGGCAAATCTTGCCAATGGACCAAAACAGCAGTTTTCAACTTATTGCCTTTTTTAACTAACTTCCTATCCAAAAGAGCTCTTGGCTGCAATGAGAATCTTGGCTCATCTGGTAATGGAATTACTTGAGTATGGTCCCCATGGGCTGCTTTTAACAATGACACATGAAAGGTTGAATGAACTTGTGAAGTGGCCAGTAAGTCCAACTTGTAAGCCACTGAACCTATCTTCTCTAAGATCAGGAAGGGGCCATAATATTTTGGACTGAGCTTCTGGTTTCTGTGACTTTTGAGAGTGTTCTGAACATATGGATGCAGCTTCACATATACCCAATCTCCAACTGCAAATGATCTATCAGTTCTTCTTTTCTCAGCCTGTTGTTTCATTTGATTCTTGGCCCTGTCCAATGACTTCTTTAAATTCACAATCTTTAATTCCCTTTCCTTGAATAATTGCTCTAAAGATTCAATCTGAGTATCATTAGGAATGTAAGGAATGTGAACAGGGGGTGGTATGCCATATAAGGCTTCAAAAGGTGACATTTTTATTGCAGAATGCCATGAAGTGTTATACCACCATTCTGCCAAGGTTAACCATTTGGGCCACTGCAATGGAGTATCCATTACCATACACCTCAGATAAGATTCCACACATCTGTTTAATACCTCAGTTTGTCCATCCGACTGAGGATGATAAGCTGAAGAGTAAGCCAATTCTACCCCTTGTAACTTCATAAAATCCTTCCAAAATGTGCTCAGAAAGAGTGGATCTCTATCTGATACTATAGTAGAAGGGCTGCCATGCAGTTTGAAAACATTATCAAATACCACTTGTGCAACATGGCTTGCAGCAAATGGATGTTTCAGACTCAAGAAGTGGCCATACTTGGTAAATCTGTCAACAATTACCAAGATAGTATCCTTGCCAAAGGCATTAGGAAGACCACTTATAAAATCCATAGAGATATCAGAAAAAACTGATTTAGGAGTAGGTAGGGGTTGTAACAGTCCAGGGAAGGCTACTCTTTCATATTTGGCTCTTTGGCAGACACTACAATTCTTCACAAACTCTTTAACATCTCTATCACTTTTCTTCCAATAAAACATTCCTTGTAGTTTATGAAGAGTAGGAATGTAACCTGAATGCCCTGCAGTTGGTACTGAATGACACAATCTGAGAATCTTCTCTTTCAACTCAGCATTGTTACCAATGACTATTTTGCCCTTCCTCTTCAATACATTGCTAACCCAACTGTAATGCTTAACTTCTTGATTCATTTGCAGCTTTTGTATAATCTCTTTGATCTTATCATCAGTGTCCCAACTATTCTGAATCAATGGCCACAACAAGGGATCCACTGAACTAATGTTCATCTGAAAAAGAGTCAATCCTTCTACTCTTGATAGGGCATCTGCCACAGAATTCTCAGTTCCCTTTTTATACTCAATGCTATAGTCATAACCAATAAGCTTGGCTAACCATTTCTGCTGCAATGGGGTGTTGATCTTCTGCTCCAACAAGTATTTAAGACTCCTCTGGTCAGTCCGGATGAGGAAGTGCTTAGCAATCAAGTAATGATGCCAAGTTTTGACTGCCATTAGGATAGCCAGCAACTCTTTTTCATACACAGACATCTGAAGTTGCTTCCCTGAGATACCTTTACTTATGAATGCTAAGGGGTGACCCTTTTGCATTAAAACTGCCCCTAATCCTTTCCCTGATGCATCAGTTTCCACCACAAAGGTCTCAGCAAAGTCGAGCAATGCTAAAACAGGAGAAGTAGACAGGGCTTGTTTTATTTGATCAAAAGATTGCTGAGCATCTTCTGACCAATGAAAGGCTTCCTTCTTGAGCAGATTATTTAGTGGCTTAGCTATACTACCAAAAGATTTAATAAATCTTCTGTAGTAACCTGCTAATCCTAAGAATCCCCTCAATTGTTTCACTGTTTTGGGGACAGGCCATGCTTGGACTGCAGCAATTTTAGATGGATCAGTTGCAACTCCTTCCTTATCAATTATATGCCCCAGATACTCTACTTGATGTCCAGCAAATGAACATTTTGATTTCTTTGCTTTCAAGGTGTTACTTCTCAACAACTGCAAAACTAACTCCAGATCCTTCATATGTTGATCTATAGAAGCACTATAGACTAATATATCATCAAAAAAAACCAGTACACACTTCCTCAGCAGGGGTTTAAAGGTAGCATTCATGAGGGCTTGAAATGTAGCTGGAGCATTAGTTAATCCAAAAGGTAGTACTAAGAACTCAAAGTGACCTTGATGAGTTCTAAAAGCAGTCTTGAAGATGTCTTCTTTATTCATTCTGATCTGATGGTACCCAGACCTTAGATCCAATTTAGAAAAGACTATACTGCCCCCAAGTTCATCTAGCAGCTCATCTATCAATGGAATAGGGAAGCTGTTCTTGACTGTGGCTTCATTAAGCTTCCTATAGTCAACACACATTCTATAGGACCCATCTTTCTTTTTTACAAGTACAACTGGGGCTGCAAAAGAGCTTTGGCTTTCTCTGATGACACCAGAGTCCATCAACTCTTGAGTCATTGCTTCTATGACATTCTTCTGTGTTGTTGGGTACCTATAAGGCTTCAAAATGATGGGTTGTGTTCCCTCTTTCAAAATAATCTTGTGGTCACAACTCCTTTCAGGGGGTAAGGACACAGGAACCTCAAATACATCCTGATACTTTTCTAATAATGCTTCAATGGCCACATTTGGTTCAATGTTAACCACTTGAGGATTATGCTGAGCTACTTCCTCATTGGTTGTTTGAAGACTGAACAAATGTCCCTGAGAGAGTGGTCTATCAGAAGATAACCATTCATTCAATTTTTCAGAAGAGCACAAAGTAACCCCCCTCTTATTTTGCTCCCCTTTCAACTCAATATCTCTACCACCCATCTGAAACTTCATTGTGAGTTCTTTAAAATTCCATGTTATGTCATTTAGGCTATGTAACCACTGTATTCCTATTACCATGTCATAATGTGACAGTGATATTAAAAACACATCAGCCTGAAATACATGACCCTGCATAACCCATTGCAGGTTCTCAATCATCTGAGTACACCTCATATGATCACCATCAGCAACAATAATATCCATGGATTTGATTTCTTTAATAGGTAATCCCAATTTAAGAGCCAATTTAATGTCCAAAAAATTGTGAGTGGAACCAGAATCTGTGAGGATATGTAAGAGTTTTTTACCTATTAAGCCTTTGATCCTCATTGTGGAATAAGAGGGAATGCCCATGATGGCATTTAAAGAAATCTGTGGCTCTTGCATAACTATCTCCTCTTCCATTTCATACTCCTGCCCTTGCATCTCATCACTTTCCTCATCCAATATCTCAATTGAAAACATCTGCTTGTTTTTACATTGATGAGATTGAGTGAATTTCTCCTTGCAACCAAAACATTCACCCCTTGCCCTCTTATCAGCAATCTCTTTAGGGCTCAGCCATCTAGTGGTGTTCAAAGGTTTAGGTTTAACAGTAGGGGTAGGTAATAAGGGTAGGTTAGATGAGGTTGAGTGTGTTGGTGTTTTGGGACTAAAGGTAGTGGTTCTTGAAAAGGAAGGTTTGGTGTATTTATTTGTGGA
Organism: Ambrosia trifida; assembly: GCA_028751855.1. Taxonomy (NCBI): domain Eukaryota; kingdom Viridiplantae; phylum Streptophyta; class Magnoliopsida; order Asterales; family Asteraceae; genus Ambrosia; species Ambrosia trifida. Next base: position 14,010,638 of record CM054128.1, on the reverse strand, counting down.
AGCAGATTGAATGGCCTTATTAGAATCATCTTGCATTCTTGCAAGCATATAGGCCTCAGGGATGGTTCTTGGTCTCAAAACCCTCACAGGATACCCAATTTCAGGATACACAGCCCTTAAGAATAAACTGACTGCATATTCATCTGGTATGTTGACCTTGGTCAAACCCAAATCAAATTCCCTACAAACCTCTTCCAATGTGCCTGTTTGTCTTATTGCTGCTAGTGCTCCCATTGCATCTTGGACTAACACTTCAGCAAATCTGGTGGAAATCACATTCTTGTACTCAGCCCAAGTAATTCCCTCAATTGACCCATTTCTTGACTTCACAAATGACTGATGCCACAAAAGAGCAGCATCCTCTAGGTGAACCACAGCATACTTGACCTTCAACCTATCAAGTGTGTCATCAATTGCAAAATAATGCTCTACTCTGCATAACCACCCTTCAACATTTGTACCATTAAACTTAGGGAAGTCTAATTTGGTCAAACGTTGACTGTTTCTATAGGATGATTGTTCTTCATCACCTCCACTACCAGTACTAGTCCTGAATTGCGTGAAAGAGGGCCCATCTTCATTGGAGGGTTTCAGAATTTTGAGAATTTCAGACATTTGAGATCGGATTTCATTAACAGCTTCAGTGTTTTTTGCCAATTCATTCATGTTCTGGCCAGTGACTTTCTCTAAACGGACCACAGCTGAATCGTGTTCTTGGATCTTCTGTTCCATGGATTGGTTTCGGGTTGACATTAGGATGATTCAGAAAACAGAGTATTCGAAAAAGAAAAAATTTTGAAATGGTTCAAAAAGGGTAAAAGAAATGAAGGAATGGATGGAAGGCTCAAAAATGGGTGAATAACGAAGTGGTATGTTTTTCAGGTTCAAAAATGGTGGAAAGGTGGGTGGTGATGATGGTGGTTGGCGGCGGTTGAAGGACGTTAATGGCAGTTAAGACGGTTATTATCACAGCTGTCCAAGGAAGGAACCTGGCTCTGATACCACTTGATAGATGGAACAGAAACTAAGAGAAAGAATTACCAACAATCAAGCTGAGTTTATTCATTATTAGGCTAATGTATTTATACAATCATATATCAGAGTTCCTGCCTAACACATCAGCTAACAACTAACTTCTAACTACCATTTAAACTATTACAACTTGTCATAACTAGTCCCTGTATTATTCTCTTTTGCTAAATCCTTCGTAACAGGAAGATATTGCAAAGGCATGTTCTTCAGCCGATCGACTTGCGAAAATATGACAAAGACGCAGGCCAACTCCTCCAACTAATTTCCAAATAAATGCACATTCATGTACTTGTTTTGTATATTGTATTTAATGCACGTACCCTTATACAAGGCATGTGTTTAGTTATTGTATGTTTTCTATGACTTTTCATTAAAAAAAAATATATAACAATGTGCACATGTGCATTTAGTCTATATGCGCATCAACATGCATTCTAATTCTAATCAATTTATATATAAAAAAAGTATAATACAATGGTTACAACAGTTTCCAGGTTCTGAATATTTTATATGTTATGAAATGATCAAATGAACACCCTTTAAGAAAGATTACAAAAGTTATCATCATCATCATCATCATCATCATCAGTTAATTCCACCAATAGCAAAAGCTAAGGTATGGTCTAAGGAGGATAAGATGTAGACAGCCTTACCTCTATCCCGTGGGAATAGAGAGGCTGCTTCCAGTGAGACCCCGGCTCAATAGTGGTTTTTGTATCAAGCCTTAAACAATAAGGCACATAACACTTAACAATCAGGACAAACCCGACTGGTGCATGTACCCATTTGTCTTTTGGCTATCAACATCACCACTTGATGCATGATTAACCGTCCGTCATTTTTAATGTTATTTTCACGAAATTAGTAAAGTAACGTTAAAATTAGTGCAACTTTACTTTTGTCCCCCGAGGGCCACACATATATACATTATATGCGCACAACCGTAAGCGGGGCTAAAAGATTACAAAAGTTAACATAAAAAAAATTTATCAAACAAAAAGTCATAATTTTATGTTCATAATTGATCCAACATGTTACAAAAGTACAATTATTAGTTTCAGAAAAATAATTGATATAAACAATAATTTAGTTATACATTGTACTATTATAGTACTCTTATATTTTCACAAATGGTTTCTTCTACATGATAAAATTGTGTTATATTTGACTTCCACCCTCCATCAACATCAACTTATAGTTAACAAAATGGTTTTCTCTACATAATAATAACAGTACCATTTTATGAACTTGTGGTTGAGCTTCCATATAGTAATTTCTAGTTATTGACTTTTCATATTTGGATTGACCAGTCATCTCATATAAGATCATCATCTTTGATAATTTTATCTATAGTTATTCTCTCCAAATTTCCCAATTAATTTCCAGTAACCAGGTTATTCAAATCTAACTCCGTTGAATTTATTCTGGTTCTTCGATGAACTCGGATCTATTGTTTCATTTCTTTCTCATTTTTATCAGTAAAACAATAGATCCGAGCTCATATGTGGTGTATTGTTATTTTATTTCATTTCATTTTTTAGCTATAAAATTTGAAACTTCATATAAAATATTACTATGATGCTTATGTTGTCATCTTTCAGTTTTCAAACATTTAAATATATATATTTAAAAAGAACAAAATCATAAAACACTAAGCATGTTTCAATATTTATATCCAATAAAGACACATACCTTTTCTTATCTATAAAAGTCACTCATACCTTCTTTTTAAGTTAAACTTATAAAGAATGATCACCAAAGTAGTAACATAGTTTCATATGCATATATAAATCCTTTTGTATAATCTAAACAGCAGGACAACATACCTATAATCAATGAAGATCACACTTCAACTGTCTGTTCATTTCACTCTACTCGTTTTCGTGTCATGCTATGGTATTGATGGATACAAACCTCTAGAGAGCGCTTTAAATATCCAACGTTCGAGAAGATGGGAACTGATTCAAGCAAGTAATGTTCACTTAGCCGAGTATTCAACCTCGCCGGTATACATGGGCCCACAAGAAGGCTTGAAGGACGCCGACAAAATATCTAGTTTGCCAGGTGAGCCAGCTGGAACAGACTTTGACCAGTACTCAGGGTATGTGACTGTTGACCCGAACCATGGGAGAGCGCTGTTTTACTATCTTGCAGAGTCGCCTGTCAACTCTTCCACTAAGCCTCTTGTACTCTGGCTCACTGGAGGTAACGTTTTATCGAATTTCAAGTCATGACTAGTGTGCAAGAACTTAATTTAAACATATTTGAACCATTCATTGCAGGGCCGGGCTGCTCTTCGTTTGGAACTGGGGCCATGATGGAACTTGGACCATTTCGAGTCACTGCTGATAATAAAACACTGTCACGCAATATATATGCGTGGAACAACGGTAAGACTTGTATGTCTTTCGTATGCAGAATGAAAACAAAACATGTTTGATTGTTTGAAATGATGGAATATAACCTTTGCAGTTGCAAATGTCCTTTTCTTGGAATCCCCGGCTGGCGTTGGATTTTCTTACTCCAACACGTCTTCAGATTATGTAACTGGAGATGCACAAACCGCAAAAGATTCATATACGTTTCTAATCAATTGGTTAGAAAGATTCCCGGAATACAAAACTAGAGATTTTTACATCGTGGGAGAAAGCTACGCAGGGCATTTTGTTACTCAACTCGCAGAATTAATTCTTCAAAACAACAAAATTACGAATCAAACTATCATTAAACTTAAAGGAATTGCTGTAAGTATTGGATTTAATAATAATTTCAAACTAATTTTCATACCCTATATAAGGATAAACATGTTCATCTTATGATTCAGCTCGGAAATGCATATCTCGACAGTGAAACAGACAACACAGGACAGTTTGACTATTTGTGGACACACGCCATCATTTCTGATGAAATCCATGAAGGAATCGTTTCCAACTGCGATTTTACCGAGGGTGGAACCATAACAGATGCATGTAATGACTATGTAAATCAGACACGCGCTGCTATGAGCAACATTTTCGAATATGACATCTACACCCCTTTATGCTCATCACCATTCAGAAATAGCACTCCATCAGTAAGATTTGATCTAAAGAGACGTATTTCGATAAATATATTCACATGGAAATAAGTAATTCACATGAGTGATACAGATATCAGGATTTGATCCATGCACTGAGGTTTATATCCGTGCATACCTTAACATTCCTGCTGTGCAGCAGTCGCTTCATGCAAAACCGGTTGAATATATAGCATGCAAGTAAGACTAACCTTTGATTCAAAGTATAGACTATAGATACAGTGACACATCATTTAGCTCAAAGATCTTGTCTTTGAATGCAGTGACTTTATCTATACAAACTGGACAGACATGCCTTTTACAGTGTTGCCTCTGGTTCAGGATCTAATGGCCAACGGAATCAGTGTCTGGATCTTTAGGTAAGTTAATTTATTTGTCGGTGTGTCTGCGTATAGTTAACCAATTATAGCATAACAAAAAACAATGCAGTGGAGATACAGATGGGAGCGTACCAGTGACGACAAGTAGGTATGATATAAACAAACTACAAACAACAGTCAAGACACCATGGTACCCATGGATGTACCAAGGCGAGGTAGAACGCCTTCTGTCCGTTCCTAATTTAGAATATTACTTACCTAAACGATATATTGAAACTTACTTATGTTGTATAGGTTGGTGGATATGCTGTGGGATATGAAAATCTGACGTTTGTGACGATAAGAGGATCTGGACATTTCGTCCCAAGCTACCAACCAGGGCGCGCTTTAGCATTCTTCACTTCCTTCTTGGAGGGAAAGCTTCCTCCCAGTCACTAGCTAAAACTTCAAGAATAGTATTACTTTAAATAAATGTTCCAGCTTACATTTTTGTGAGTGATAATAAGTTGTACCGATATTATATGTACATTATACCATAGAAAGGTTGAAATAAATTGGTGATCAAAAATTAATTTGAATTAATAGGCACACAGATGGGTGAGTGAGTGATCAGGAATGATGAAATATAATGCTAGCTACACACGGGCGCTTTTTGAAACAGATTGTGCGCAAGAGGTTCAAAAATGCTCGATTCAGATATGTAACTCGTAGGCAGAGCAAATCTAGATGGACATGTATATGATAAATCCTTACCTGCATGTAAATGAAAATATTAACTTATTGTATAATCTTAAAATCATAGAATTGCTAGAAGCGTAGTTGAGAATTGGATATTACAAGTCGTTTTTCATGTGAAACCTGAGAACCAGACAGGCAACGAGTAACGGGTAGTTGATGGCAATACAAGCAAGCATGGGACACAACTTTAGATGTGGAAATAAGATTTACAAAACTCGCCGCATACCTAATCCATTGACATCCCTAGGTCTAGAAGAGCGCGGGCCATGGGCATGCAAACTTGGTTCTGTGTTACTTAAAACACTATTAGCTTTATTATAAACATTATAAATATTTTGTTAATCTAGATTTTGTTTACATTAGTAAAACATGGATCCACAGTATATATAGATAAAGGCTAAATTTCTTCAATTTATCCTTTGAAAATTATGGGCATTGGCAAAAGCAATTGAAAACTGGATTTATTAATCTCAGTCCAAGTATGTTCCATGAACCAGGCTTTGTGGTCCATATATAAACACCAGGCCTTAACCTAGAGGTGCACAAATCGGGTTTCGGGCCCAAGTCATTTGGGTTGAGACCGGGTCAGTTAGTAAATAAAAGTCAAAATCAAGTTCTGGCTAGACCGGGTCAGATTGTAACTGGTTTTTGAGAGGGAAAGTATCGGATTTGACTGATTTGAAACCTGTTTTTTTTACCTATACGGTCGGGTTTGACTAGGGGTGTAAACAAAGCTTGAGCTCAGCTTGTTTAACTTACTAGAGTTCGGGCTTAAGCTCGGCTCGTTTCGAGCTCTAATTCAAAAACTCGAGCTCGGCTTGTGAGTAGTTTTTTCAAGCTCGGGATCAACTCGTATATTATTTATTAATTAATTTATATACATTTATAGTTATTATATATGCATATTATAAATAAGCTCTGTATACAAAATGCCAACTCTATAATAAATATACAAATTTGATATACCAAATAAAAATTTGTAAATACTAGGCTAATTTTAGGCTCGCTCAAGCTTGGGCTTGTTTAAGCCTGGCTCAGTTCGAGCTTTTAACAAACCGATCTTGAGTAGCCCACAAGCGGCTTGCTCATTTACACCCCTAGATTTGACTAGCTTTAAAGTATAGGTCACAAACCCGATGTCAACGCTACTGATCGGGTCAGTCCCAAACCGAGTCAGCCAAAGGGATTTCAAAATCAGGTCGGGTTTGGGTTCACAACCAGGTTTAGTTCCCCACACAGTTTTTTTGTGCACCTCTGGTCCTCTACCTAAACTAAACTCTAACCACACATGTGCATCTTAACAACATATTAAAATTAAGATTGACATTATGTTTTTGTCTTGTTTGTATAGCATAGAACCGGCTGCAACATTGTACCAAGTTTATGTTGTTTTCTTTCATTATTCAAACAATATTAACATAGGTTTTGTCACACCAACTGTAAGCTTAACAAGACAAAACTCGGCCCGTTACTTCCCACAAGTATTCATATGTATATATAAATGCTTTTATGTAAAATAAGTAGCAGCATAACATACCTGCACAACATACCTTTAACCAATGAAGATAGCATTCCATGTCTTTGTTCATTTCAGCCTACTCGTGTTCGTGTCTTGCTATGGTAGCAACGGATATGACCCTCTTGAGAACGCTTTAAAGATTCAACGTTCACGAAGAACAATATCAAATCATGCAAGTAAAGAAGAAGTACGCACAGTTAAGAACTCGTATATTCCGGTCTATGTAGGCCCACAAGATGGGTTGAAGGATGCTGACAAGGTATCAGAGTTGCCAGGTCAGCCAGCTGGCACAGACTTTGATCAGTACTCAGGGTATGTGACCGTTGACCCGAACCATGGAAGAGCACTGTTTTACTATTTTGCAGAGTCACCAGCCAACTCGTCCACTAATCCGCTTGTACTCTGGCTCAATGGAGGTAATATTTTCTTGATTTTGAAATCATTCATATTCAAGAACTAAAAAATGCTATGCATCGTGCAGGGCCGGGCTGTTCTTCATTTGGAAACGGAGCTATGATGGAACTTGGACCGTTTAGAGTCAATGCTGATAGCACAACACTGTCACGGAATAAATATGCATGGAACAACGGTATGTATCACATATATCTTGCATAAGGATAACAAAAATAGATGTCTTAAAGATGGATGTTAATTTTTGCAGTTGCAAATGTGCTGTTCTTGGAATCCCCTGCTGGAGTTGGATATTCTTACTCAAACACGTCTTCAGATTATATAACTGGGGATACAAAAACCGCAAAAGATTCATACGCGTTTCTAATTAATTGGCTAGAAAGATTCCCGGAATACAAAACTAGAGATTTTTATGTCGCTGGAGAAAGCTATGCAGGGCATTATATTCCTCAACTCGCGCAACTAATTCTTCAAAACAACAAGATCACCAATCAAACCGTCATCAACCTTAAAGGAATTGCCGTAAGTATTAGATTCACTAGTAACTTAATAATTTTTTTATAATCTTGAAAATAAAATTTAATATGTTCATGTTGATATGCTTCAGCTCGGAAATGCATATATGGATGATGAAACCGCAAACACAGGAATGTTTGATTATTTCTGGACACACGCAATCATTTCTGACGAAATTTATCAAGGAATTGTTTCTAACTGCAACTTTTCAGAGGGCGCAACCATAACAGAGGCATGTTATGACTACCAGGGTCAGGCATACGCTGCTAAAAGCAACGTCTATTTCTACGACATCTATGCCCCTTTATGCTCATCATTTAGCAATAGCACACCGTCGGTAAGATTTTATTTAAATACACATATATAGAGAACTATATTTTATATTCACATGGAAGTAAGTAATTCACATAATTGAAACAGATATCAGCATTTGACCCATGCACCGAGAACTATATTCTAAAATACCTGAACGCACCTGTTGTGCAACAGTCGCTTCATGCAAAACCGGTTCAGTGGGCATCTTGCAGGTAATACTAACCTTTGAAACAATTACAAATATATATATCATTAGCTCAATCTTTATAAAAAAAATCTTGTATTTGAATGCAGCGACTACATCGGTGAACATTGGGATGACATGCCTTTTACAGTGTTGCCTGTGATTCAGGATCTAATGGCAAGCGGAATCAGTGTTTGGATCTACAGGTAACTTCACTAAACATTATTTCTTCGCTGCAAAAGGGGATGCAGTCATTGTTAAAGCTAGCATCTGTATGTGTAATGTGTATGCTCAACTGATTATAACATAAAATTTTGCAGCGGAGATACAGATGGGAGAATACCAGTGACGACAAGTAGGTACGATATAAACAAACTACAAACATCCGTCAAGACACCATGGTACCCATGGATGTACCAAGGCGAGGTATAAACCTAAAACCTTACTATCCGTTCCGAATTTAAAATATCACTTAACTAAAACTTTTAACATTTGTGAACACATTGTAATTAACTTATGTTGTTTAGGTTGGTGGATATGTTGTGGGATACGAAAACGTAACATTTGTGACTGTAAGAGGAGCTGGACACTTCGTTCCAAGCTACCAACCAGGGCGCGCGCTAGCATTCGTCACTTCCTTCTTGGAGGGAAAGCTTCCTACCGATCACTAACTAAAACTTCAAGAATAGTATGCTAAGATTAATGTTCAAATTATAACTTTTGTTATAAGTGATCATAAGTTGTATTACATTTACATCCCTAATGTTTTCATCTTTAAGTTGGTATCAATGTTACATGAGCAATAATTACAATATAGCAGGAAAAGAATCAAAGATTTTACATAAATTGGTAATCAGAAACTCATTTGAATTCATAGGCATATACATTGAGTAAGTGGGTGATCAGAAATATAATGGTACCTTCAATGGGGAATTTCCACAAACAGATGGTGTGCAACAAATCATTACCCTGGAAATCAATGCATACATGAGAAATAATGAATCAAATAGTTTTAAAAAACAATATTGGCACTGTGACCACTCAGGCCAAATAAATTTATTTATTGAAAACTAAGATTAAAATGGATTAATTTTTACTTAACTGCCTAATAAATGAATAAATAAATTCATCAAAGTCTTATTTTTTTTTTTTAATAAATATATACATGTCAATATTTTTTTACATTGCAATTTTAAAACTTAAAGAATATATATAACTGGCAGCCCTCAAATTTAGAACATAATATAATATATAACATATTTTGTTATGAAACATTATTTTAATTAGCAAAATGAATTAAACGGGTCATGTTTGGGAAACATGAGTTTAATTAGTGTGTGCGGGTTAAGGTTGATGTTTGTTTACACGGATAAAAATATGGATCAAATCCTAATATATGTATTAATCAAGTGAATTACTGACTTTAACGAAAATATATTTATCCAAACATGTTTCTTTAGACCAGATGGGGTGTTATTGCTAAATGGTGAGCATAAAGGGCTATAGATATCATATTGGAAGATGTTGTTTGAACATCATTAGTTGTATAATCTGAGGACGCGTTCAAGTAGGAAAATCCAACTCTAGCAGGAGATTCCAAGAAAATGACAGTTGACAGGTGACTTTGCAAGATAGTAAAACAGTGCTCTCCCATGGTTCCGGCTGGTTGACCTGACAAACTGGATACCTTGTCAACATCCTTCAACCCGTCTTGTGGGCCTATGTAAATCAGTGACTTTGAATAACATGGAAACGACACGGAAATAATCAGGTTTTGGTTGTCATCTAATTCTTTTAATAATCAAGTCATACACGAAAATAACATGGACACGACACGGAAATAATCGGGTTTTAGTTGTCATATCTAACCCTTTTAATAATCAAGTCTTGTTTAGGTTGACTTGTTTAGTTAAATGGCTCGTGTTCAGGTTGACATGTTTGACTAACGCTCATGTTAAAGTTGAACGATTCAACCCATCAATCTAGCAAGCCAACACAATTCCCACCCTAGATAAAAGTCTATGCTCAAAATACAGTCAACGAAGTTAAGTAGATGACTTTCCAGCACACTTGTGAGGAGACGTATCAACGACTTTCGGCGTTCAGTTTTCGGCTACCATGCTTGTAGCTCTGTTGGCTACGAGAATGTTAGGCTGCGAGAATAAGTAAAATATAACTTGAGACACATAGTACTAGATCTGAGACAATTATAACTACTAATGGTTGTAGTAGAGCGTGGCGACATCTCAACAACGATGATTTATGAATTCAAATTTTGTATTACCAGTGTTACTCATCTGATTACCAATCTGTGTCATTTTTTTCTTGAAATTGTTGTACATGTAACATTAATACCAACTAGAAGATGGCAAAAATCAGCGACGCAATACAACTTATGATCACTCGCAACAAAACTTATAACTTTGAAGACCAATCTTAACATACTAATCTTAAAGTTTTAGTTAGTGATTGGTCGGAAGCTTTCCCTCCAAGAAAGACGTGAGGACTGCTAAAGCACGCCCTGGTTGGTAGCTTGGGACGAAATGTCCAGCTCCTCTTACAGTCACAAGCGTTAGGTTTTCGTATCCCACAACATATCCGCCAACCTAAATAACATAAATAAAGTTCAATATGCACTAATGTTAGGTTTTAGTGAAGTTATATTTTAAATCTGGAAGGAATAGAAGGCTTTGTACCTCGCCTTGGTATATCCACGGGTACCATCGTATCTTGACTGATGTTTTTAGTTTGTTTATAGAATACCTACTTGTCGTCACTGGCACACTCCTATCTGTATCTCCACTGCAATTTTTTTTTTTTTTTTTTTTTTTTGTTATGCTATAATCAGTCAATTATATATACACATTTACACACACATATATATATAGTTAAACTAAGTTACCTGTATATCCAAACACTGATTCCATTGGCCATTAGATCCTGAATCACAGGCAACACGGTAAAAGGCCTGTCTGTCCAGTGTATACCGATAGGGAAACTGCATTCAAAGACAAGACATTTTAACTAGATGATGTGCATCTAAACTTGTTTCAAACTATTCAAAAATCTGAAGTTTGAACAGCTTTGAGATAAAAGTCGTTGTTACTTGCAAGAATTCCATTGAACCGGTTTTGCATGAAGCGATTGTTGCACGACATGAGTGTTAAGGTATGCTAGAGTATAATTAGCAGTGCATGGATCAAATCCTGAGATCTATATCAACAATGTGAATTACTTCAATGTGAATATATTTCTCCAAATATGGACGTTTAAATCAGATCTTACCGATGGGGTGCTATAGCTGCGTGGTGAGCATAAAGGGGAATAGATGTCATATGAGAAGATGTTGCTTACAGCATTGACTGTCTGATTTTGATAGTCGTAACATGCATCTGTTATGGTTGCACCCTCGGAAAAGTTGCAGTTGGAAATGATTCCTTCATGGATTTCGTCAGAAATGATCGCATGCGTCCAAAGATAATCAAACATTCCTGTCATTTCCGTTTCCTCATCAACGTATGCATTTCCGAGCTGAAGCATAACATAACATGAACATGTTCATTCTTATTTTTCGGTATAAACAAATAATTTAAAGTTACTGGTAAATCAAATACTTACAGCAATTCCTTTAAGGTTAATGACAGTTTGATTGGTGATCTTGTTGTTTTGAAGAATTAACTGTGCAAGTTGAGGTACATAATGCCCTGCATAGCTTTCGCCCATGATGTAAAAATCTCTAGTTTTGTATTCCGGGAATCTTTCTAACCAGTTGACTAGAAATGTGTACGAATCTTTTGCGGTTTGAACATCACCAGTTATATAATCCGAGGATGTGTTCGAGTAGGAAAATCCAACTCCAGCCGGAGATTCCAAGAAAAGGACATTTGCAACTGCAGAGGTTATAATCCATCATTAGAATCATGCTTTGTTTTATTTCTACTTATGAAAGATGTATATACGGATTAAAAAAAGGGTGAGGCGTGCGCCTTGAGGCGCGCCTCAAGGCGAAACGCTAAGAAAATGTTTCTGAGGCGCGCCTCATGGGGTTCAGACTTCAGACTGTACATACGCCTCTAAGGGCTGAGTCGCTAGGAAAATGTACGCCTCAGGTGCGCCTCGAGTGCGCCTTAGGTGGTTTAGGCTGTTTTTGATGTGTGTGTGTTTTTTTTGGGCCAATTATTTTATTTTTGACGTGTGTTTTTTATGTTTTAGACTTTTCTAGGTCAATTATTTTATTTTTTATAAGATACATAATTTTTATATTTATTTTTTGACTGCGCCTCGGGCTTACACCTCATGAGGCGAAGGGAAAACGCTTTGAGTCTCGTTTCCGTTCTTTTAAACTTTAGATGTATATGAGTCTTACCATTGTTCCATGCATATTTATTCCGTGACAGTGTGGCATTATCAGCATTGACTCGAAATGGTCCAAGTTCCGTCATGGCCCCGTATCCAAACGAAGAGCAGCCTGGCCCTGCAATGATTCAAAGTGTTTTTCAAAAAATTTGAACACTGACGACTTTAAAATCAAGAACTTGTTACCTCCATTGAGCCAGAGTACAAGTGGATTGGTGGACGAGTTGACAGGTGACTCTGCAAAATAGTAAAACAGTGCTCTCCCATGGTTCGGGTCAACTGTCACATACCCTGAGTACTGATCAAAGTCTGTTCCTGCTGGCTGACCTGGCAAACCGGATATCTTGTCAACATTCTTCAACCCATCTTGCGGGCCCATGTATACATGTGACGTTGAATACTCAGCTGAGCGATCTGCATTACTTGCACGATTCAAGACTGATCTTCTAAAACGTTGGATCTTTAAAACGTGCTGAAGAGGGTCATATCCGTAGCCACCATAGCAAGACACGAAAACAAGTAGACCGAAATGAAGAAACAGTTGAAATGCGAACTTCATTGATTATAGTTATGTTGTTCTGCTGTTTAGATGATACAAATACATTTATATATACATATGAATATTGTGGAAAATGACAAAGTTTACAGTTATGAGTGATAAATCCTATGTTTCATTGTCCGAAAAACGCAGGATAACAACATTAGCTTGATACAAGGATGCTGGTTTTATATTACACATATAAAACCGTTCATGTGTTGTTTAGGCATCAAAGGGTCGAATGCAACCGTATACAACAATGAAACTAGGATTAAATATAACAAAAGAGAAAAACTTAGATTTAATATGATAATGTATGCAGTAAATCATAAACCCCTAAACATCATCAGTTGCTCTATTTTAGCCACAATAATACCAAAATCATTGATATATAGAGCAACCTAAGAGATCATAACTATCGGTTCGAAACAATGACAGTTTTCACCAGTAATCGCCGCAAGAACATTTTCCATCTTTGAAATGATGAAACCTTTTATTGTCTCTAACGATCAGCTCTCTACCCACAATCCTGGACATAATCTTGATGGCATTATGACAATCACCACAAACACGGAGATTCTTAATAATCCTCAACGGTGTTCTAGCTGGAGTAGATATCAGTCCATACGCAATCGCCAAACGCTCGCTATGGTAAAGCAAAGCCTGCTCTTTGGCTTCTTGATCAATATCATGAAGAACGTATCTTGTATCCGGGACATAACTCTGTTCTTTATTAGCAGCCCTAAACTTCTCCTCGTCTTTGTAAAGCGTCGGGTTCCTAAACTCGCCAACTCTGTTCTTCCCCTCGAGCATACTGATAGCGGTAAACTTCTTAGGAAGTGGCGTCGGGATTTTCTTCGGATCAGCTTTAGACGAATCAAGACCAATCAATATCTCCTCCACCCTATCTTCAAGATCAACGTCTCCATGAATCCTCGCATAATTCATCACCGCCTCCCATATTTCAACCGTAGGTTCAAACGGAAGCTTCTCAACATACTCCAAAGCTTCCGCAAGATGCCCCGGTTTCCCAAACACACCAACCAAACCCAAATAATGCTCAATCTTCGGCTCAATCCCATACTCTTCCTTCATCGATTCAAAATGCAAAAACCCTTCCTCAACCGCATCAGCACCCGCACACGCTTCTAAAACCGCTAAAAACGTCTCCTCATTCGGCCGCAACCCAACCCTCCTCATCTCCTCATACATCTCCAACCCATCATCCCCTAACCCATTAACCGCATACCCATTAATAACACAATGCCACGCCTCCATACTCTTCCCAACCATATGATCAAACACTCGGCGCGCATCCACCATACTCCCACACTTACTATACATATCAATCACCTTACAATTCAACCCCAAATCCCCTCTATAACCAGACCTCAAAAAATAATCATGCACCTTCTTAGCATCCTCAATCTTCCTACCCTTCCCACACAACCCAAATAATAATCCAAAACACTCACCATCTGCCACCTCACCCTGTCCCAACAACTCTATAGCTTCCTTAAGCTTCCCCTCTTTACAAACACTCAAGAAATCAACTTTTTTCACATACCCAGAACCCTGTTGCTGCTGTTGAACAGTCTGTCTCTGAACAGGGGCTTGAGGTGGATAATTAGGGTTTTGGGTATAAAAAGATTGCTCCTTTTGAGGATTTTGTGGATATTGATGATGTGGGTATGTTTGATTTTGGTTTTGCTGATAAAAAGTTTGCTCCTTTTGAAAGTTTTGAGGGTTTTGGTGATGTGGGTATGTTTGATTAGGGTTTTGCTGATAAAAAGATGGCTGTTTTTGAAAGTTTTGGGGGTTTTGGTGATGTGGGTATGTTTGGTTATGGTTTTGGTGAAGTGGGTATGTTTGGTTTTGGTTATTGGAGGGATTGGGTGGTGGGTTGTAGTGATTAGGGTTTGTTTGGGGTTGTGGGTATGGGTGTGTGTTGAAGTTGTTTGAAACAGGTGATGTAGAGAAAGAATTGAGGGTGTGACGGTGGAATATGGAAGGAGGAGAGTGTAGTGATGTTAGTTTGAAGGAAGAAGAAATACAAGCTCTGCGAGTCGCCATTAGAGAAGCCATTGTTGTTGTTAAACCCTAATGAAACCTGTGATGAGTGAAATGAGGAGAGAGATGGGTTTAATGATGTGGACCGCTAAATGGGTCGGGTATTATGGCTTCAAGAATCATCTACAAAATACAAATACAAATACAAATCAATGTTTTAAAATCCGGTAAATACCGGCCGGTTATACCGGTATTATCATTTTTGGATGAAAATCCGGTACGAAACACTCCGGTAAATGTGAGAAACGATATCAAATTGTACCGCTGGTAAAATCCGGTATACCTGTTTGAACCGCTATACCGGTATCGGCATAGATTAGTTTTTAAGTTATTTTTAGATTATTTTTTTATTAAGAAATAACTTTTAAAAAATTAAAAACTTTAGATTATCTTTTGGATTATTTTTTAATTATTGATTAACTTTTTTATAGTATTTTGGCATGTAATTATGTACTTTTAGTTTATTGTTTGTGTTAATGTTGTAATTTATGAAATTATATATAGCTAACTAATCAACCCGGTTGAATTGCCCGGTACAACGCGGTTCAAGCAGTTAAACCATTTTTAGCTAAATCCGGTATAATTAAAAACCGGTTTTTAAAACATTGATACAAATACAAAGGGTCTAAATTCAAGTCATTTTTCAAAATATTTTTTTAGATTAATGGTGTTTTAGCAAACATGGTTACAAAATTTATCTTGTATTATAGGTGTCGTATACTTCTCGTGTAAGCATATAGATGTAGTGCATATATAGGTATCATAAAGCATAGTATAGGTATAGTCAGGTTTTGTATAGTATAGTATGTATATGTATCGTGTATTTATAATCAAGCTTCGTATAGTATAGGTGTAGTATAGATGTTGTATAGGTGTCGTATAGGTGTAGTGCAGGTCCCATATATGCTTATAGGTGTAGTATAGATATATGTAGTATGGATGCAGTATAAGTGTCGTATAGGCTTATAGGTGTGGTATAGGTATAGTATAGTATCACACATATTCTACACATATACCATATTAGACTATACGATACAATACGTTGTGATATTGTACTATATGAGATGATGCTATACGATACTACACGTATACTATACTATATAAGTTTATACGATGCCTATACGGCACCTATACTATGCTAGACTATAGTATATGATACGATATGATACTATACCATATTGTACAATACGATACTATATAAGCCTACGATGTGTAGTATAGATTCCGTATAGACCTCATATAGACTTATAAGTGTAGTATATGTCCTATATAGGCCTCATACAGACTTACAGGCGCAATATAGATCTTGTACAGGCCTTATATATGCTTATACTATACTACACTACACTACACTACACTACACCTATATTATAGTATAGTAGATTATACTATACTATTATAGACTATATGATACAATACTGGATGTATACTAACAGATAAAGTTTTAAAAAGATATTTTAAAATTAAAAAGTAATTAAATATTAATAAAACTTTGCTAAAAGAATAAAACATTGTATAAGACTATGCGGAGTGGATGGCGTGGGGAGGGCGGGAAGGGGGGGAACACCACCGCAAGGTGGCGTGGAAGGGGGCGGGAGGGGTTTCACCGGCGTGGGGGAAAATGCTTGGACACGTGGCGATGGTTGATTGGTCAGTTTTTTTTTTGTTTTTTTTTTAACTTTAACACAATATAATATTATTTCCTTCCCCCCCTCTTCCCCCTTCCACTCCCCACAATTATTTTCCCCTCCACAAGGGTCCCACAAGTGCCACATGGCGCTTCATCCCCCTCTTTCCCGCCCCCCCCCCCCCACTCCTTATAGTCTAAATGTTTTGAAAAAAAAGCACTTTAATTAGTTTATACGCCTAGTATCAAGGGGTCTATACGCCTGGTATAGACCTATACAAAGCGTATTTGACCAGCCGTCAGACAGCTTTGACATCTGTGAGAGTTGTGCATACGAGGTTGTTTCGATACACCTCGTATAGGCCTATACGAGGCGTATTGGTGTGGAAATAGATTGTGGGGTCAAAATAGACAAAGCCAAAACAAATTACATATAGGAAGGAGATTAAGAGGGTGTTTGGGATTGAGTTTATTGGCTTTTTGAAAAAGACAATAAGAAGCTAATAAGCCAAAAAAAACCAATAAATACAAATAGATTTATACATATGTATAAATCATTTCCAATAAGTCAATAAGTCATTTCCAAACTCAATCTCAAACACCCTCTAAATGCAAATAGATTTATACATACGTAGGAAATCGAATCAGACAAACTTCAATTGAACTCATTCAGTGATGTTGGAGTCAGCACGTCAAACCTAAATAAGAATATTTAAGGTTTAGCTTTTAGGGTTTATAACTTAACTTTTAGAATTTAGCTTAGGATTTAGCTTTAGGGCCTAGGGTTTAATGAGCATATTCCAATGTTGTTGAAATGCGTTCAATAAAAAAAGTGTTTGATCCACTTTCCTGTACTTCTTATGTTAAAGACATTGAGTACACAAAATACCCAAGTTTATTTATTTTATGTGAATGTAGAAACTAAAAAGTGTAATATCATTAAGAAAATAATTTTTTTTGTCAATGTAGTTTTGGTACATTAAAAATTTTCTTATTAAAATTACGTGAAACCTTTTGTATTTTTTTAACAGCATACTAAATACCACATGAGCTGTCAAGAGGTTAGTACTAACAGGACTAGCTGCCCACTGAGTAGCCAGGTCCACCAAGCCACCAATTCGGGGAAAATCCGTCTTCTGAAGGTCCACTGTGATAAAACTCCTTTAGATTGGATTCGAACTTAAGAGGGTGTTTGGGATTGAGTTTGGAGATGAAAAGGTGTTTTTGGTCAAAAATGTTTATTGACTTATGACTTTTTGAAAAAGAGTTTTAAAAAAAAGTGTTTGGATTAGTTTTTCGGATGAGAAACGTCAAAAAGTCAATAAATTGTTGTTTTTTTAATGTTTCGCTTAACTTATTGTGAATATTGGTTGTATGGGTGGTATATTTGTAATTTTTTTCCAAAAGTCAAAAGCCAAAAACCAGAATTTCGAACTTTTCAAAAACAGTTTTTCCACCCTTAAAAGCCAAAAGCCAAAAGTCAAAACAGAAAGTGCTTTTAGGTTACACAAACAGCTTATTGACTTATTGGCTTTTTAGAAAAGCCAATAAGTCAATAAGTTATTTTGAAACTCAATCCCAAACACCCTCTAAGACCAAATGACCTCAAACTCTTATCTTCATTTCCCCGTACCACTTCATCAAATGGTGGGGACTCCTTTTGTATATTGAAGTCTTTAAACTTTTCTAATATACCTCCTTCATAATTGTTTTTTGAAATAGTTTTCTTGTTAACTTTAAAGTTGATCAAACTTCTATTAATATATATAAAAGAATTGAACATTGCTGACGTGGCGTGCAATAGTGCCTTCAACCTCTCCATGAAACTGCCACGTGGCATCATAATTGAAAGTTTTTAGTGTTTTTAAATTATTTCCTTTTTTAATTAAAAAAAAGATAAACATAAAACCTTAAATTTATCTCTCTATCTCTCAATTCTCAATTCTCAATTACTAAAATTAAATTGAGTTATTTTAGGAAAAAGAATTTAAATAAATTTAGATTTTTCTCTCTTATGTTCCTCCCATAATTTTTTAACGTTAATATCTTTTATATTCGAGATTTTTTAAATAAAAAAATTACACCAAATTAACGAGCGTTTTATTATCTTTCCAACGAGTACCATAGTGCTATATAAAAGACGGAGAAAAAAACGACTATTTTTTGTGGGGTTATGTTCGTACAGAAAAAAAAAACACAAAGTGTTCAGGTTATTCATTAATCATGATTTTTCTTTTAAACTAGGTTCTTATCTACGATGTTGAAATTCAGCCAAATCGCCATGTTATCATTAGAATTTTACTCTTCTAAAGATGGATAGGTATACTTCATCAAGAGAAACTAGGAGTAAGAATTGCGCAACACTGCAACACATGGTGTCACCTTATAACAAGGTTATTTTTTTTATTTATTTAATTACAAGAGTAATAATTATTACTATTAGTATTATTAGAATGGTTATATTTTTCAACCCCCTTCATGAATTCTACATCTATATAAGTCAAAGTCAAATTGTAACATATTTTAAATTACGTGAAGATGATTATATGTTGAAGGTTATCCTTTTAATAATGTATTATGTTTAATATGGTTTATGCTTTTTATTTTTTTAACTTTTTAAATAAATGTTTTTTTTTAACTAAGATTGATTATGTTTAAGTTATTTACTCTTTTCGTGATTTGAGTTTTCTTCTTTTATCATTTTTTATTAAATCATATTAAATTTTTCAAACCCGGGACCTTCCCGGGGTAATCAGCTAGTTAATAATATAGCATTTAATGTTAAAAAAAAAAAAAAAACTATTTACACCATGTTATCTTAACAAACTAAAGGGTTAACAAGTCACTATTTAAACAAATTTTAAAACCTATTCTTACACAAATTTAAAGACTTTAATATGAAAAAAAAAAAAAAAAAAAGCAATTTAGATTCACACGTTTCGTTTCTTACATCAATTGGTCTTCGATTTAACAATCCATTTGAAGCTTTCAAGCAATGTATTAGCAATGGCAATCTTTGACCCATTACTCAAGTAATGTCTAAAACAACCGATTTTAAAATTTAAAACTATAAGTAATTTTTAAACGTCACAAGTCATAACTATTGCAGATGTTCTTTATTTACATTCTGTTTTGTCAAGTAAAGACAGGTAAAGGTTTTGTCCAACTCCACCCAGCGCAACTAACTAAACGCTATGGGCGAAAAAAAAAATATTGATACTAATTTTCTAAAGCGACGTATTTCAAACCAAACCCATTTTAACCCGTTACCCAACATGACCTGTCCTGTCCGTTTTGCAGGACTTACAGTGATAATCTAGCTATACAACACTTCGGTTTATAAATTATGTACAACAAATAATGTGGAACTTTATACACAGCTTGAGGATTCAAGAAATGCAAGATATGAATACATAATCATAATATCTACAAAAACTTCATTAGAATATGAAGCCGGTGTGGTCTCCACAACAATCATAAACAAACCATTCCAATTGAGCTGTGACAGGCGTAATCTCCACCCAAGGCAAGAGTAAATTCACACAATCGCTAGCTTTCCAGTGAGTCGTCACATCCCATCTAAACAGTAGCAAAATTACCGCTTGTCATTTCCTTGGGGTGCTCCTTCGTTCGTCTTGTTTCTTGCTAAACAAGTTAGCTAGTTAACTTCACACTTTACCGATTTATCTCTATAACCTATTGTACATAAACTAACGTCTCTCGGGCTGAGTTGTGCCTAGATATTTATCCATTGAATCTTTCTTGTGCTCCGGATCAAGGCTGTATAAAAACAGGTGTTAATTTTTATACTGTTGCAAGGTTTTTTTGTTATATCAGCAGAAAGATAAGACACCGACCTATTTCTGGCACCAAGAAGAGCAGAGTGAACCGCTCGTGCAGCGGCTGAAGCAGGAGCTATGGCAGCTACAGGAACCGCCTGAATAGCAGTGGACAAAGCAGACCCTACACCAGCCCCACGTTGATACTTTTTCAAGGGTGCTTGGACCAGAGCAGAAGCCGATTTACCTAGACCGTCACTCATGGTCTCAAAAGCCTGTCATCAAACAGATCATGTCATCACCGTTTTCTTCAAACAATAACTTTAAAATATACATTCGTTGCTGACTGATTACCTGTTGCATTCCTTGACGAGCATCTTTAGGCTGACTGGATCTTACATTACTAGGGTTTACTCGGGTTTGTGTAGGTGAGGATGGTGGACTGGTTGAAATTATGTCCTCTGCTTGGACAAGTATAGCGTGAGCCCCAGCAGCCAAATGCGCTCCAAGTCCAATAACCTCTAGTGACACACTCCTCAAAAATCCGAATGTACCTGGTCAAATCCCACTACGTAATAAATCAAAATAATTTTTGCCACTTGTCACTTTATTAGCCCTCTTTTGCCACTTGTCATTTTCTTAGCCATTCTCACTAAAAATTCAATTTAATTATTCAATTTTTAGTAGCCTCTACTAATCTAGGAGATCACCACGTTAGTTTCCTAATTTTATTTAGAAGGCTTGAATTCTAAATTTACAAATTTAAATAAAAAGTATATCATGAAACATATGCGTTCTTTTAATCGTGAAGGAAATATGCATACTAATAATTTGTAGGTAAAATTAACACGTATTCCAAAAATATGTTTTTTTTTTTCTTTCTGAAATTTAAAGTTTTTGGAATGTTAATCTAATCTACTCCTAATTCAATGTCCACTGCAAGGCAACTTTATAAATAATAAACTTTTATAAGTATCATCGCATACATCAAACGAACTTTATCAGTAGTGATTAAAGCTTCATTTATTGTGATAAATGTTTTATTAGAAACACAGTGTATTACACGAGTTGAATAAATGAAACATAAAATAGTTACTAATATTATAAACATTTTTTTACTTTACAGTCTTTTATTATGTATTCAACCCGTGTAATACACGGGATCTAACCTAGTTTCCATTATATTATATGAAATCATTCAACAAATTAATAAAAATATTGCTTTATGTACTCATTACTTACCTCTTTGTATACCCTTGACTATTCTGCGATCTTTCTTATAGCTTTTCACAGGTAGAGAAACTAACTTTGCAGCACTAGAACCAACAGCAAACACTGACCGAATTGGAGGAAGGCCTTTCAACAATTTATGAATCTGTAAACCATACAACCACAAGTGATAAGAATAAGTATGTTGTACTTCAGCCATGAAGAGTAGTTGTACATTGATTGTGCGTATAACACCTAGGGGTTCTAAAATACCAAATTTGGATACCTTCTAGATATGATAATTACATAACTAAGGACGGGGTTGTATTATATCCCCCGCAAACTAAGAACGGGGAACGACTAGTAGGTTGGAGAGTAAAGAGATTTTTCTGTTTTCCTGTGTTTATGAACTCTTTTTAGCGTTCAGAAATTGGTTGGTGACAGACGGCAATGATATAACTATGATCAGTTTTTTTGTTTTCCGGAAAGATCCAACGACGAGGAGTGGCGTCATATGGAAAGCAATACGACAACGATCTTCAGAAGATCATGCGAAGAATGTGGACCACATGATACTATGGTTGTTGTGAGAAGCAGCCTATGGTGGCAACTAGGGTTTCGGACAAAAACTTGGCTCTGGAAGTGTAATTGTACTTTGATTGTGTAAAGATTAAGGTTACATAGGGGCTCGATATATTGAAAACAATTGTGCACTTGGATACCTTCTAGATATTACAGCTATATAATTATTCTAATAGTGGAGTATAACTATAATACCTGATTCTGAGAAATATCTTCCAACCACTCGCTAACAATTGTCTCGCATACACTGCTCCAACCGTAAACACCAACAGCTTCAACATGTTTCAGTTTTAACTCTACCCCCTGGAGAAGTAAGTAATTAGAATGGTTACTTGTTTAGTTGTTTATTATCGAGTTTTATTAATCTTGTATAGTTTGGATAGAAATCAAAAATATTATTACCTTCCATTGAGATAGATTAACAAGTTCCACAAACTTCCCATGGCCTAATGCAGCCAAGTCAACATGAGAAGGAATGTAATCAACCCGAACTACAACAGGTGATATGCTAAACTTCTGAAACAATAATATGACCAAGTTTGAGCAATTGAGCACATAAATAAAAGAGGGAACAAACAAAAATATGTTTAACTATAACTTGCCTGAAAAAAGGGAAGTAAAGCTTCCTCTGTTATATCGAGTTCGGGTATATCTTGAGAATGATCAGATGATGAATTTTTTGCTCCAAAGAAGCTGCTTAGGAATTCAAGGTGACTCTGATGTAGATGCAAACGCATAGGAAGCACTGCAATTTGTAACCTGAAAGCGGTGAGATGTTAGAACGGTATCATAAATCAATAAAAAATATGAAGAACGGATACAAATATAAACTTACCGATACTCCTCGAGAGGGATTGAAGGATGTGGTCTAACGGATTCTAAATCTAGCTTCAATGCTCTAGAACGTGATTCTCGAGGCCGGCTTTTTGATTGATAATAACCAAGAACCTGAAAAAATATTTAAAAATAAACAAAAAATGATTATACAAAATACAAGGCAATTGAGATTCTTGATTCTTGCTAACCTGTACCCAGGGGGCACCTTGGCTGACATCATTAAGAGAAAAATCTTGAACCGAAAGCGAGGTCTTAGAAACACATATTCCACCATCAGGAAACACATCACAATGAAGCCCCATTTTCGACAGTGCAAACTCTAAACCAACAGCTTTATTCCTTGTATGTTCCCAGTCAGAACCAGCATAAAGTGTCCACCTTACATCAATATTTTTTAAAACCACAAGACCCTTAACCTTTACATTCCCAGTCTGTGTGGACAGATCTCTGTTTCCAACAAGTTTGGAACTGGTTTTTTCACCAATATTTACAACATGATCCTCAACAATGTTGATCAGTGAATCACCATACCATCCACTTCCATCTTGAACCTCTAGATCCTTAGAAGTTGCTGATCTGGGGCTCTGCGGTTGGTTGTTTAAAGATGCTTCGGATAACAAGTGGAAATCAGATAAGAAATACCCGTCTATGAACTCTGGAAAGATTGCACGTGAAGACGAGGTTTCGTTATTTTCCGATCCAGACACAGGAATGGACACTTTAATAGATGACTGTGGCAAGTTAAACGCTCCTTCGGATATTTCATCCATTAAATTGACTGTATAAGTTTCTTGATTTGTGTCTGAACTTGATGATGTGGAATGTTTACTTGCTGCCAGCTGGATATTATCCCACCTAGTCTGCAAATGCACAATTGACTCTTCAACATCAGGAGCCAAAATCTGCTGGATTTGAGCAGCAAGGCGAGCAAGTCCAAAGGCAGAATCTTGGCAAGTTTCTAGAACAATGTGAGACTCGGAACATTCTACTTCCCATTCATGCCCGTTCTTACAATCCATTCTTAAGACCGCTTCAACGTGTGTTTCTTCTGCAACCTTTACATACCCACTTTTTCTAAGAGTATGCTCATTGTAGGACCCGTTAAGCTTCTTGATCCCCGATTCTTCACAAAGCAGCAAACCAACATCATGAGCTTTGATTTCATAGTCCATCTCAAAAACGTTTGAAAGTTTCAAACTAGATGCTGCTAAAAGACCACCAACACACTGTTCTTGAGAAGATTCTTTGTTAATCGAGTATGGTTCATAACTCAAACCAACATCGATCAAGTTAAGAACAAATGAAGACCCAGAACTTCTAGAATCTTCGTTCTTTGAAGAACTGTCACCTTCGTGGTTACTTGGGGTTGAAGCAAGAGTAAAAAAAGATATAATGGTACCAAACCAATCCAAACGACACCCTACAGCAACGATAGTAGCACATTTAATATTTACAGACACTTGACTCACAAATTTGTCCGGGTCCCACATGTGTATGATATCGGACCCCGGAAACCTAGAAGACAAAACATTTGAACCGTCACCATTCCCACGTCCCCTTGTAGATTTGTCACAGGAGATAAGAATAAACTGTTTACCAGGAACTCCTGTAGTGGACCCCCACAGATCACCCTCACCATGGGCCACCCAAAGAAAGTTCGCACCTGAAACTCCACCTGTATTTGATACAGTTAGCACCTCAAATTTCGCAACTTTTAATCTTAAACTACACCAAGATCCTGGAAGTTCATTCTGAATTGAGCCTTTAATGTTCTCCACTGGTGATACACTAACAGACACCTCAACAAGATCACATTCTACAATAACTGATGATTGAGATTGATGAGTTTCTGTAGTAGGCCTAGTAGCAACTGGATCAGATGATATACACGATAACCAATCAGTGACTTGATGTAAATGATCATGTAGAGTTTGATATAATGAAGGATCCAGATTGATAGTGACGGGTGCTAAATAGACATGAATGAGAAACGAAGAGCTCGAAACTAATTCTTCCCTTGTTCGGTAATTATAGTCTTCCATATCCTTGGCGGTAGTAACATATGCAAACCCGTGGCTTTTTCCTTTGGATTTACTATTCCTGCTATTGGTGGTACCATCTGAATTAGCAACAACCTTGGCTCTTTTTGTGATCCATGGACCCGTAACAGCATTGTCTTGCCAAATCATACTGATAACAGAAGGTTGACCCGCTTTATCAGATGCAGTTAAAACCCTTTCAGCATAAAATTTGAGCTTAGAATCTGCTGAAATGAAGTAAACCGCGATATTTCCCACACTGAAATGCAAAGAACTTGAGATAGTCACACGAAACCGCTCCCTCAAGCTAACCTTCCTATTTCTTATAGCCGGCGGAGAAGAAAGATCAATAACAACAAACTTATTCCAAGATAAGTAGTTTTCATAATTTTCAACCTTTTCACACGGAAAACATAATACAATTCTTGCATCCATAAGAGAAATATTGCCTCTTATTGTTGCTTTAGGTGAATCCTTTAAAATGTCATCTGGAGATGAAGAAAGGTCCCTTTTGCCATATCTTTTAACTGAATTTTCAACTTCTTTAAAAAGATCCAACACCGCACTTATCAGTTGAAAATTTACCCAGAAAATGAGAGGCGGGAGACTTAATGAAAAAGATTTCGGCCTTGATTTGATATCTTGTGAAACAGAAGGTGAGACATATTGGAACCGGGTGACGGAAGAAACTTTGAGTAGCAAGACCCTTGCCACATTACTCCTGTAAATACCTCTTCTGCGTCTTGGATAAGTGCTCAAATGTACCGTGGAATCATTTAATAAACCTAATGGAGGACAAGCACGTTCAACTGCATCTTGTTTGTTTTTTATTAGCAAAGCTTGATCGTTTAAACTTTCGCTTTCGACTTGCAGACCAGGGTTACTAAAACAATCTGATATTTCAACATTGCTGACTGTTGCTTCAAAGTTTGATTCTTGAGGACAGACCTGTTGACCTTGTCAAATTATAAACTTAGTACGAAAATAAGGATTGTCGTTTGGCAAAGTTTAAAAAAAATAAAAAATCTGGATTTGAAAATAAAAATCATTACCTGCAAGACAAGCTGCATATCATGAAAATCTGCATTTATATAATGAATACATGAATTTCTGTTCTTCTGGTCTTCATCCACAAATGAGAACAGAAAGACAATCTGTGTGATTCTTGCCTTGAGACTGGTTTCAACATGCTTCTGTTCTGCATCCGAATAAAATAAAGGATCACGTCATATAAGCTTTAAACCAAAATTATAAACATCGTATTATAGATATCACAAGAATTGAAAGGCACGTACCAGAAGGAATATTAAGTGATCCAGATTCAAGATTTGATGCAGCAGTAATTGCACTGAAAACAGAACATGTCCAGTTCCACATCCCACTGCTACCCAATGCAGATTGTGAACTTCTCAATTCATCAAAGCATTCAAAGAACTGATCCACACTGCAAAAGCGTTGTACCAACTATACATTAGCAAAACCTACAACTATCATATATCTATATATAAAACATAAAAATATTAGGATTAAAGTATATAAACCTGGCCCCAAATTCTGATTCTTCAGTTTTTTGATCTTGTTCAGTGCTGACTGGTGATGACATCCAGTCCGATATTAGATGTGAACTTCGCAACAAAGCATTTAAAACTGAATCTTTTTCAACTGGAGAATTTGAATCCGGTTTTTGAGTAGAAAACTCAAAAGAACTTGAAGTTGATGAATAACCATGTGATGATACACTGTGGTATATGGATTCCATTGGTTTATTATGCATAAAACTCTTGTGATCTTTATCGAGCTCCTCAAAAACATGCATGAAATACATAATGCTTTTCACGGAACTCGGTTGTAATCTTAATTCTAAAGGATCAATATTCACATCAGCATCCAGTTTTCTGATATCTAAAGAGCCGTTCTTCCATGGTATACTTAGTTTAATCGTCCCTGAAAATCCATCTTTTTCCCCTGTAATGATAGGTATTGTTGCATTACCATCTGGTCGAATAAACTCGAGTGTTGCTGCGTCAAACTTCACAAAATTTGTAAGTCGGCTTAGCCCAAGAAAACCATCAACCGTCTGTTGACCTTTACAGTCATCATCTTCAGAAATTCCAGTCCCACATTCCACTTCACCAAACCTCAAAACCAAGGTCCTAGAACACCCTTTTCCTTCTGGATCATCCGGCAGATCTAGAGCAACAATTAATTTTCTAATTTTCACATGAAAGCTCGTCAGCAACCATTTGACCATCTTAGCAATGGTTTTAACTCCTTCATGAATATCAACTGTACTAGTCACCGTCGTACTATTAACCGATTCATGCCCAGGTGTCATGAACTCATGACCCGTATGGATATCACCATCTTGACCCGAAGTAGACGCTTCATTCACAATTTGCGAACTCCTTGTCTCACCTGGCGCAAGTACAACCTCGAGTTCGTCCAACTCAATCTCACAATTCCGATTCATCCATGGAAGTTTAACAGTCAAAGCCCCTATAGATCCTTCTTTCACCACCAAAATAGCTGATTCACCAAACTGAAAAACACAATTGCAAATGCATCAAAAGCTGCATATCTAAACCTAATAAATAACTAACTAGTTGCATCTCGTGTCGCAATTATGTGAGCTCAAGATTTTTTTTCCCCGCTTCTCTTATTTCACTCATTCTCCTATCTCAAAACATCTTTTCATAACTTCCAAATTTTAATTACCAACTATTTAATATTTCTTTTATTCGACACATGTTACACAGGTTTATAATCTAATTGTTAATATGTTCAATTACTATCAAAACACCATATTCAAAATTGAAGTTCATAACCTAAAAAACATAACAAACTAAACCAATTTCCAATCACAATCACAATCAGACTCAAAACATAAAAGTAAACATGCAATTACACTTAAATTATCAATTTAAACTACCATCAAAGCTTAAAAGAACGAAAACGACCCTCGAGGCATTTTCCCTTCGCCTCATGAGGCGTAAGCCTCGAGGAGAACCGAGGCGTAAGCTCGAGGCGCAGTCAAAAAATAAATATAAAAATTATGTGTCTTTAAAAAATAAAATATTCGCCTCAAGGCGCACCTCGAGGCGTACGCCTCACCCATTTTTTTAAACCATGACTACCAGTACCAATCAAACATACTCTCGAACACCTAAATTGCAAATGCATCACATGCTGCATATCTAAACCTAATATATAACTAACTGGTTGCACCACGTGTCGCAACCATGTGACCTCAAGATTTTTTCCCGCTTCTCTTATTTCACTCACTCTCTTATCTCAAAACATTTATTTATAACTTCCGACTTTTCGTTACCAACTATTTAATATTTTCTTTATTCAAAGCACATTACACACAGATTTATAATCTAGTAGTTACTTACTATGATCAATTATGATCAAAACTACTCAATACTTTTTATTTTTTTAAACGTCCAACAAAGGCCACCCACGCCCTCAATCGCAAACAACGCTGCTGACCCGGCACATCACTAATTCCAAAGGAAACCCACCGCCCTTCCAAAGTTCATAAACCTAAAAACCATAACAAACTAAACCAATTTCCAATCACAATTCACAATCAGACTCCAAACTACAAACTAACTTACAATTACACTTAAATTACTAACATAAACAACCCATCAAACATAATAATAACAAAAAGCAAACCTTTTGATTAATAAAATCAACATTAAGAGCCAAATCAGAGAGCTGAATGGTGCCGTGACTAAGTTGAACATCAAGCTGATCAAGATCAATATCCCCAATAATAAGTTGCCCTAATTTCTTCTTCAACAAGAACTTGCAAATCTTCTTAACGGCCAATCGGGAGAAGATAGCCTCTGCCGATTTAGCGAAGTTCCAAGAAAACATGATTGATGATGATAATTCAAAGAAATTGAAGGGTTGTTAGGGTTTGTGTGATGAAATTAGGGTTAGGGTTTTGAGAATTGGGGGAAATAAGAATAATGGAAAGTTTGGAGTCCATATAGAAGCAGGAACCTAGAGAAAGATGAATAATAACAAATAATAATATGATTGGAAAATGAAAGATAATGAAAAAGGTTTTGAATAATAATAATGTTTTTGGAATGAAACTTACAAGTTTCTTTTGGATTGCTTGGAATCTTTTGTTTTTGTTTGATTAGTTTAGATACTTATATTTATGAAAGTAGTCCCTTGAGTATGAAGGTTTTGTTTGTGTTTTTTTTACCGGCCAACAACGTTTGATATGTAAAAACAGTCGGTTAGTGAGAGGTTAGAGAGCAAGAGTACAACCACTAAAGACAGAGGACCTAACAAACCATAATGAAAAATTGAAACAAGTTACATAAGAAATATCAAATTTGCTTCGATTCGCTCATGTGATCGCCTGCTCTTTGGACCGAACTTTTATCCGTAAATATCCTAAGACTTTGACTTCCTCTACCACTTTAGATGCCGCAACTTGCTCTTGGTTGAAGATCACCCCATTCCTAAATCTCCACGTACACTAAATCAAGATGAGCATTGTAGCATGGATAATATTTTTCCTTTTTTTAGAATCATGAGCATACTTGGGGAGCAGAAGCAGGTCTCTTACACCAAAAGCTTAGAAAGGTCAACGTGTCTTGTGTTTTGTTGGATATATTGTTGTTGGTTGAACTTTCGGGCATGGGTTGATGGTTTGGACGTAGATCATTCATAACGGGCCAAATTTTTGTAAAACGTGTTAATATGTACAATTGGATCGCTACCTAACCGGTCTTCAGTCTGGTCATGAAAACAATAAGGAAAACATAACCTTATGCTCTTGAAAAAACTTAAAAGTAAAAATATAAAAGTTGACCGTGTCAAAGCCTTTTTTGTTAAAAAGTCCATTACAAATTTAATATATTTCTACATTTTCGTATTTTGCGTCACATGCTTAAACCCTTTCACCTCCATGGACCATTTATGCGTATGAAAGAAAAAGATACAAATCAATAAAAATGTTGATTTGTTGTCGCAATTAATCAACACAAATCCCATGTGTTGTACCCTTCACTTCCATTACTAAAAGTCTAAAAGTATTGCACATCTTTAAAAGTAGAGATTAGATTTTTTATTTTTATTTTTTGAGCATCGGTACTTTATCCAACTAGTGTCAAGAGACTACCATTAGTACTGACATTCGGTTTTTATGTTTCGGTTGCGGTATTTTCAATGATACTTGTATTTGTCGATACCAAAACTAATAAAACCGATTTACAGTTTTGGTATTTTAGTACAATGTCGATCTTATTCCTACATTTCACATGCAAATATTTTTTTTTTTTTTTAATTAACAACTTGATTCATTTCAGGACAAAGAAAATTACATTAAGATAGCGGGCAGGCGGGCAACAAGCTGCGCCGCCACCCCTTTCTGGATAGCAAATCCTAATCTACTAAAAACATAACCATGTCCACCCAGAGCCGAGACACTACTGTGAATAACCCGCTGGACCCTGGTCAAGAAACGGGTAGCCTCTGGTGCCAATGAGCCAAAGGTATCAAAAGCCAAAGGTACAAAAACGTGTTGGTTCTCCTCGCAGGCTTTAGCATGTTTTTCTACCTTCTTTGCCTCTGCTTTCCGGACCGCTTGCCCTGCAACAAAGCCACTATCCCTCAACCCAACTAGGGGAGATACACCCGTCAGGTCAACACAAGCATGCTTCCCCCCGGCCCACCCAAAGACAAGGAGATCTGCTGGTCGTAGGGTGGATCTCCCTTCCGCTGGATCCGAGAGGAAGTTTACAGGGGCCTCCTTCTTGGCTGAGATCCCAGCCCGTCTTAAAATGTCCCACAGAATGTCTCGAACCCAATCATGCCGATATTTAAAACCGGGCAACTCCTTACAATGAACCGCGTGTTCCCCGTATTCATCCAGACAGGACTTACGGCACATCGGACAGATGTCATCCTCCTGGTACATTGGGATCATCAGAGGATATTTAAGAATGGTCCTGTATTTAATCACAAAAATTATAAACACACTAAACTAACAAAAATATGCACGTAATATTTATTAATGTGTATAAATTGAATACTTATATTCAATCATAGATATATTAATCATCTATATCTATATCTATATCTATATCTATATCTATAATAAACCAAAGCATTTTTAATGACATGTCATAATGTTATGCAATCTCTCTTTTGAGAGATGCCACATAGGATGTTATGTGACAACTCTAGACCAATTAAAAAAAAGGAATAAATATGGTTTAAATATGATTTAACATAATCTATTAAATACATAATCTACTAAATGTAAATATTAAAACTTTATTATTTTCTCTCTCATGTTTCCTCTCATAACTTTTAAATGTTAATATCTTTTATATATGAGATTTTTTAAAGAAAAAAATTACACCAAATTAACGAGCGTTTTATTATCTTTCCAATGAGTACCATAGTGCTATATAAAAAACAGAGAAAAAAACGACTATTTTTTGTAACCCGACAGGTATTGTGTCAGGTTTGGAATTAGTTTAAAAAAAAATTGTGGGTTTGTGTCGGGCCTGGTATTAGGTGATACCCGACCCAATTACCCTTTTTTTATATTAGAATATGATAACTTATAGCAGAGATTTGTTTAAAATAATAATAATAATAATAATAACAATAATATTCATTAATTATAAATTGGCAGATGCCATTTTATAGTTTATATACTTCTAATTTTATTCACTTTACTTAGATTTCTCAACCCGGGACGCTCCCGGGGTATAAACTAGTTTGTTTATTATTCTAAAGTACAATTAACAATAATTGTATATTATTAATAATTAATTTTATAATATTTTATTGAAAAAAAATCCTAATTAAATCCATCACATAATCTAATGACATAGATATGACTGTGATGACAACTTCTTGCCTTCTTATAACGTTTATAATGTCATTAATTTCTTTTCTCTTATGAATATAATCTAACAAGAACTATGATGTATTTAAAACATCATGAGTTTCTATGGACACTTTATTAACAACTACACTTTGTTTCTTTTTATCTCTCTATCTATTTCTTTAGATTTTCCATGTAATCAATTACGTCTGAATTTTACAACCTATTTTTGAACGGTCGATTCTACAACTACTATCATATACTAAGTAACTCCAAATAATCCGATTCTTATCAAACAAATACATGATGCGTTAGTCTCACTAGGTCTCATCATCTTACTTTCTCGAGTAAAGTTTTGCAGCGTTACTTTTAATGTTCAACATTGAAGTAACTTAAAACAAGCCTTAGTTCTTAGTGTTAATAGGCTTGAGTTTAGAGTAAGAACTAGACTTCCAAAGTTCCTTAGTCCTCTTTCGGTGGATTTTCTTTTTCTTTTTGCAATCTTCCTTTTCTTTGCCAGGAAAATTACCTTATGCCTTTACACAAATTTATTTTTGATTTGTTTATTCAAAAGAGAAAACACTAAGAAAATGTGCCAAAAGTTTAGTTTTTTTTAATAATTTTGCTTTTCTCTGAAATGTCACAATCACATACGTAGTAAATAATTTGTAGCGTATTGATTCCTCTTTGTTACATGATTACGTGTTCGTATAACCTTCTCATTATTCACTGAATTCTATTTTTTTATGGCTACTTCATTTTTTTAATCTTTAATAAGTTAGATTAAAAAAAATTATAGCTTTCATTTTTTTAAGTGGCCGACAACATGATTTTGCATAGGGATTTCAATCATATTGGGTTGACGGGTTGGGTTAAATGATATTGGGTTAGTGGGTTGAATAGAATAACCCGATCCATATGTTTATTCGTATCAGACACATTTAAAACAGGGTCGTGTTCGTATGGTGTTTCATATTAACCACTTTGATGTTCAATAATGGAAATGAGTAATAGTTAGTGACTTAGTAATGATTCAATCAATTGATAACTCAAATTAACATTTTTGTAGCGGGTGATGTGATGTGTGTGTATGTTGGAAAATTTAGTGAAAATGTGGTTTACACTAACCTTGGATACAAAAAACTATATGTAGTTGCGATCAATATGATTATTATTATTTTGTGGGTCCGTGTTTCATTTGGTGAGAAGTTTTATAACTAAACAAGAACTTGGAATGGAAAATTTGAAACTTGAGTGTACTAATAGGAATTTGAATTTGTTCATTTCATGAATCAAATAGACTTTTGGTTTGTCTCTCAAATCCATATAACTCATGTCATAAATCCAATTAGAGGTTTTTTGTTGTCTCTTAAGTCCATATAACTTAAGTCATAAATCAGATAGTGACTTCTGGTTGGTCTCTTAAATCCATAGAGTTATGATTCCTCTTTTGTGAAATATAAATTGAACATCAAGGCTAATTTATATAAAAAAAAGGGTAAAAGATAACACATTAGAAAGAGACGAAAATTAGATAAATCTAGGTGTTAATAACTTCCATAGACTTTAGGATGAATGTTACATCTCAAACTGGCCGAAGCGCTGAACCAGCTGCTTTGCTTGGCTTGGGACGGTATAGTTGACGAACAACGCTACAAATGACAATAAGTTCAACACCACACGCTGTAGTTTATTAACAACCCACAAGATATATATATAAGACGCTAGAGATGGTGTGTTAGCTGTTCTTTCAACATTTAACTATTAACAGAACTCGCACAGGACATAACGTATGCAAACCATATAGATTTTTTATGAAATTGTTCCACAATGCAAGTCAATCTCGCTCGTGAGCAGATTTCACATAAAAAATAATCAAATAGTCGTCCTTTTGATATGATAATGATAATATATCACACATTTTCGACTTTCTAGTAGTCTAGTTAATTGATTTCAACTGCCAACATTTAAAACAGAAACAACAATTACACGCTTGGTTACTTACATTGCTGTAGTACTGAAAAAGGAAAACACAGAGCTTGGTTTGCAGCCCAGGAAAGGATGATGTTTGCTACACTACACCTTTATCCGGATCACAAACGAGCCTGCACATCAAATTATGGAAAATAAATGCCCGCTAGAGTAACTCGCACACAGTTATTTTTAAGATGTCTTGTAACAGTTAGGTTAAGCTGGGTTTGGCTGACCCGCGGACAATTTCTTTGCTTAATTTTTTTAACTTCCTAAATGATTAATGTGTCGAATAATATTACAAAACATTATTTTGATGATGTTAATAATGATAATAATAGTATGGTAGTCGAAGGCGCCCAAGCGCAGCAAAGGCGCATATTAATTGGTAAAAAACAGGCCAAAATCTGGAAAAAAAAATGTCTGTACCATAGTCGTTAAAAGCCGTCGCCTCTTACGCCTAGGCCCATTTTTTAGGCGAGGCGATGCATTTGCGCTTTGAGTCGAGGAAATTGCGCTTTAATTCTCCAGGTGATGGTTTTAGGCGCAGATTTCAGCTATATTCCCAAATTCCGAAGAATTTCCAGCCAAAATCGTTAAGTTATGGGTAGATTCCAGCCAGATTTCTACTTTTATCCAAGGAAAACTACTTCTATACAATAATCGTAGTTGTTAAAAGCCATCACCTCTTGCGCCTAGGCCCATTTTTTAGGCGAGGTGATGCATTTGCGCTTTGAGTCTAGGAAATTGCGCTTTAATTCTCCAGGTGATGGTTTAGGCACAGAGTTCAGCTAGATTCCCAAATTTCAGAGAGTTTCCAGCCAAATTTGTTAAATTATGGCTAGATTTAAGCCAGATTTCTACTTTTGTTTAAGGAACACTACTTCTATACACTAATAGATCAATATTTCAAAACTTTTGATTCTAACGGGATGAAAAATATTATTATTTTAATATATTTTTACTTTATTTTCTTGTTCGCTTTTTTAATCTCAGGCCCTCGCGTTTTTTCCGCCTCGCGCCTAGGTCTCAGACGAGGCCTATGCGCCTTGAGTGCGCCTAGCGCCTTTGATAACTATGACACTAATACATCAATATTTTAAAACTTTTGATGCTAACTAGACGAAAAACAGTATTATTTTAAATATTTTTACTATATTTTCTTTGTTCGTTTTTTTAATTTCAGGCCCTCGCTTTTTTTGCGCCTCGCGCCTAGGCCCAAGGTGAGGCCTATACGCATTGAGTGCACCTAGCGCCTTTGATAACTATGGTCTGTACCGGCCTAAACTAGCCTAAAACTAGTCTAAAACTAGCCTGGAATACATGCACGCCTTGCTTGCCTTAGGCACTCGCTTTTTAAGTGCCGAGGCAGCATGCTCACCCTTTGCGCCTTGTGTGCATCTTTAGCCTTTGACTACCAAAAATAATAATCTAATTCTTTGTAGTAAAACATGTAGGAGGGTTTTTGTAAATGAACACATTTTGGATAACTCTTAATCTGTTCAACTAAGTATACTTTGGTACACATTTTAATCTTAACACCTTTGTCTTGTTAGAGACAAAACCCAAATCGACCCAGTTAAAGGTAAAAGGGTCAAAACTGCATAAGCATTTTGACTTAACAGATAAGCAATCCAACAATGAATCTTTTTTTTTATATTGTTAAATCTTACTGTTATGTTGTTTGACAAATTAGCGAATGACTGACGATAAGTTCGTTTTATAATAACCGTCAAGACATATAAACATGTTTGAATATTTCTTTTTGCAATTCGGCCAAATTCTAGAGTCAGAAGCACTTGAAAACTTACAAGCAGGAAGATTGGATATATCTGCCGAAACAGCACAAGGAATGCCTAAGTTTGAAAGAGCCCCCCTTATAATCCCACAAGGGAAGTAGAGATGCATGCCAGTTGTTTCTGCTGCTTTGTTTCCAGCCTCTGGAGTTGAACCCCGAGTCTCTGTTGATGGCTCTCCCGACATGCGTGAAAGCCATGCAAATTTATCATCTTGCAAAACAAATGTACCCTATAACAATAATACAAAAAGCCACTTTATTAATCCCTACTACATTTAATGACTTGTATAATAATGCATACTAAATGAGGTGTGAAAGCTGACAAAACTTGCCCTATGATTAGTCTTTAAATTGTCTATCTGCTTCTTGAAGAGCTCAGACCAAAAATCTTTACAGATGAACTTGATAGCCTCCAGGTGATCACTAAAGCGTGGTCGTTCCATGGTGTACCTATTTAAGATTCAAAATCAGTAACGAGTGACTACTATATTCTTTAATGGTAAGCAAGATTCAGAAACTAGACAGTAGACACAAAATATGTAACTTTTTAACAGAGTAATATACTAAAACCAGTCAGAGCACATTTGGGTGTTCAACTTCCTGAAACAGTTATGTTGAGCAGATCAGAACTCAGATCATATCATATCTGTTGCATTCATCCCCTTTGAAGGTTGAACACAACACACACTCAGAATTTTAAGAAAAAATTTGTCTAAAAAATAATATAGCCACCTCTCAAACTCTTGGTTTAAGTGTTCGCATCACATGGTGCGGTCCATAGTTGTTAAAAGCCATCGCCTCTTGCGCCTAGGCTCATTTCTAGCCGAGTTCTCTAAATTATGGCTAGATTCCAGCCATATTTCTACCTTTATCTAAGGGAAACTACTTTAATACACTAATATTTTAAAACTTTCTATACTAATTAGATGATATTAAATGTTATACAATAGCTCTTGTAATTGTATTTGAAAAAATAATACTGTTTTATTAATACATAATATATTTTTATTTTTTTCCTTTGTTCGCTTTTTTGTCTCAGGCCCTCGCCTTTTTTGCGCCTTGAGTGTGCCTAACGCATTTGGTAACTATGGTGCGGTCTGATGTGATTTTATGCGTGATGCAACACCTTAGGGTGGAGGGGGGCGCCATGCGGGTAAGGGGTCTAGGATAGTTACCCTAAGCGGGTACACTGCCGCCACCCCCAAGAGTACCTTGGGCGGGTACCATTCACGGGTATAGATACCCAAAGAAAGGAAGGGGATGAAGTATTAAATATCAGTGATGAGTTTAATGAGTGGTGGGCAGAGTAAAAGGGGCGGGGCTATAGTTCTAGGGTAGTAAGGTAGTTACAACTTAAAAAGGAGTGCTTAAAGTGATTTTGTAGTGTTAAGGTACTTGAAGGTAGAAATGAGTTGACACTGCATGATTGGTGGGTGTTAGGGTACATGAAACATATGCCCCCCGTCCACCCTTACAAAATTGACCAATATTTGAACAAATTGGATCGTCGATTGCAATGGTTTTTTTTCAAATTTATTTGAACAAACTAAACCATCGACCGAACAATGAATTTGAGCATTTAAACAAATTAGACCTATCGATTTAGCAATGGATGTGAGCATTTAAACAAATTAGACCCTCGACTTAACAAATCTAACCAGAGATGATGAGAATATCTTATATTTAAGTCTTCAAAACTTAATAACAAACAGCTCAGATACCACGCATCGGATCGCAGCAACACGCTTTTTAAAACTGAGATTCAAAGTAAGAAAGCCACTCACTGGATTCACATTTCCAAATGTCAAACTGTATGACTATGCCATCTCTAATTAATCTCAACATTGCATTTTGAACACAACAACAGTAATAATAATAATGATGATGATGATAATAATAATAATAATAATAATAATAATAATAATAATAATAATAATAATAATAAACGTATCTCCAGATCTATAAACTTAACATCTCATATATCATGAATCAGCATTCTAATAACATAAAAAAAGATAAAAAAATCCAGAAACTAATTGTACCAAATCAATTAATTTTGTGGATCTGCGTACCTTTCAGAGAGCTGATGACCGACCTGGTAACCAATGGCTTCGATTCTCCGAGCAGCAAGCTCTGGCTTATTAGCGTAGAGGACATTGCTATAGGATGATACTATCTCTGTCAGTAGACTGTCCATACAGCTCTCTGATACCTCTCGAGCCATTCTTTTTATTATTATTATTATTATTATGGTGATTTGTGACGGAGATGATGAATGCTGATCAGGGACTTGTTTTGTTTCTCCGGTGGTTTGATATTATTGGTTGCTTGTACGTTGTGCTACTTTTGTTGTACGTTTTTTAGGATTATTGGGTTGTTTTTATTAAAGGGTTGCTGGATAAATCTTTTGTTGGTATATATTGGGCCTGGGCCTTTTGCTTTTTTTTTTTTTTTTTTTCACTTGTAAGTTATAACTAGGGGTACAAACAATCGAGCCGAGCGTAGCCCGAGCTCGATTGTTCAGCTTGAGCTCGGTCAGGCTTGATTTGTTTCGAGCTCTTTTTTCAGCCGAGTTCGAGTAGGTCGGCTTGTTTGCACCCATAGTGGTAACTGTAGATTAATTTTAAAAAAAAATATCAGTCTCAATACTTGTATACGTTGTGTTAAATGAGTCGTGTTCACGAGTTGTCATGTCGGACTAACATGAATCTAAAATCGTTTTAGATATGTGAACTTGAACAAGGCATGTGTTTTTACGGGTTGATGTGAACATGTTACGTACTTACATCAATGATTGATATGATTTGTTTTGTTTTCAGAGTAATAACCTGGGTCTAAGCTTGCAACAAAGTATTCAAATTTTTAGGAAGTAATTTTTTTAAAACATTAAAACTCGACATGATATGAACAATTTTAGAATAAAAACACACTATAAGCTCTAATTGTGACATAAAAATCTTTTTACTTTATTTAAAATATATGGGTTAAATATGTGAATACACAAGTCGCAACCTGATTAGCTAAAGATGTTCATAAATTCGTTTTATATAGACGGCCCATTTTAACCCAAAAGTGTTAAGAAGTTAAGAGAACATCGTTTTAGCAGTCTATTTAGATTGTAGTTCGATGCACCATGGTTGGCCCATCCAATTAATTTTTTGCATAACGGTGACACACAAACTTTCTAATTTTACACTAAGTAAAATCCACTCAAATTCCCACAATGATGTTTGAACTCTCACCATTTGGTTGAGGCTCTGTTGTAAAACAAGGTCTCGAAGGCCGACTACTGCCCGAATAATCGCTACAAGGTAGGTTGCCGAGTACCGAGTACTCTACGCCTAGACCGAGTACTCCCCGAGTACTCTCCGACTAGGCCGACAACTCCCCGAGTACTCCCGACTCCGACTAGGGAGCGCCTAGCGACTTTTCCAACCATGGGTTGAGGTGAATTCAAAAATGTCATTGACTCACTGGCACATCCGGGTAGTACACCTAATATGATTATTTAACAAAAAAACAGCACTAGTAGGTGTTTAATGTTATTATTATTATTATTAAGATCATCACAATAGCTAATGACCACAAATACATGATACAATCAAAACACCTTGAAATAACCTAATCAATGGATTCAAGCCTGGCCTAATAACCTGACCCGACCCGAAAACATTAAAACTACAATTAGACCACTAGACTAGTAGCTTGATAAATGAAATCAAGGCTTGAAACAACCCCTTGGCCTTTTCACTAGATGGATCAAACAAATAAAAAACATGGTTTTCTCCTTCATTCTCCATAAACTCTACTTCCCCAACCCATTTACTCTTTTCCAATGTCTCCTTATACCCGACCCCTCTCGGTTTCAAATAATCCTGCCCCGCAACAGCCACCAAAACCCTCGAACAACCCATTTTCTCAAGATCCGGATCCGCACCCGGGTTCAGTTTCGGATCATCGTCCGAAGCCGAACTACCCGGGTACAAATATTGGATCAACTTATCGGATTCCTTCTGGGAGAAGTACGGGTGCAACGCGACCAACCCACGGATACCCAAGCTGGGGTCCAAGCTGGTTTTGTGGACCCCAGCTTGGACCGCAAGGTAATGGGCTAAGGTGGCCCCCGCACTCTCTCCCATTAAAAAGACCTGACCCATGTCAACATATTTGTTGATCCATGGGTCGGGTCCTGACCCGGATGCATGGGCTGCAATCCACTGGAACGCAGCCCAACAGT
This sequence comes from Ambrosia trifida, assembly GCA_028751855.1. Lineage (NCBI taxonomy): Eukaryota > Viridiplantae > Streptophyta > Magnoliopsida > Asterales > Asteraceae > Ambrosia > Ambrosia trifida. The sequence continues at coordinate 13,970,616 of CM054128.1, read as the reverse complement.
CGTGGTATGCTGTTGGGAGAGGGTGCTCAGGGGCTAGCCTGTACCCAATTGCAATAGCGACCGCGGGCGTTTGGGAGACTAAAGGCGTGAGGAAGCCTTGTGTGACTATGTTTAAGGGTGATCCAATGCAAAACCCGCCCCCATGCACGTAGATTATGAGAGGAAGCTTTTGTGGTGGGGTTTTCGGGTCAATTTTCGGGAGGAAAATGCGCGATTTTATGTCGATTTCGGGTGAGATTACGACGTCGTTCGTTTGAACTCCGGTGACAGGATCGGTTGATGGTGGAATGCGGGGCGTGGCGAGTAGGCGTTCGACGCGGCCATCGGTGTATACACGTATAAATGGTGGAAAATCATGGGCGATTTCAATTGATGAAGCCATTGATGGAGGATATGGAACAAGTTTGTGGTTGAAATAAGAAGGAAAAAGATATGGTTATTGAACCATAATTGAATGATCATTGATAGGGCCATGTGGTTGGTGAACCGTGACATTTATGTGGGTAGAAATGTAGGTGCACGATTATGATTTAAGATACAAAAAGCCCAAAAAGTTGTTGTAACTTGTTACAAACCCTTTGTTTATATATTAAATTCAGTTATTTTAATCGCTTATATATTTTGATTATTAGTTGAAACATCAATCACGTTTGTGTATATAGAGTTTGAAGGATGGGAGATGAAATTCTATTAGTAATCTATAACAACTAATATATAAAACCCATTTCTAATACGTGTCATTCTCTCAATGAGTTTTAATATTTTTCTCGCCCATTTATGACACATGATAATTTCTCAATTAGTTCTCTCAATTAGTTGTCAATATTTTTCCTGTCCATTTATGACACATGACACTCTCTCAATTAATTGTCAATGTTCCTTTATTTTCCTCTCATATACACCAGAACCTTCTTCATCGTCTGAATCCCTACTCTCGTCGATGGATGTGATCTGAGCAGCATAACAACCGTAATCAAACATCTATTTCTACTTCATCTTTGCAAGATCTCTCGCAAACAATTAGGAGGTGAAACACCACTTTGTTACGTAGGTTTTGATGTTAAGTTTAAACGTTAAGCGTTTCATAATGATAGGTTAATTTACTTACATTGGCCCAATCAGAAATTTTCTTTTAATTTATTTATTTTTTTGAATGTTCAACGGCTATATAACAGAATTTTATACCACTACAACTACATTCCTCCTATACTTTTTATAAACCCCCAAAATTTTATAAATAACTTCATGGATCCATTCCACCAATTCAACCAAAACCCGAATCAACCTAACCCCACTCATCCTTTCACCACACCGGGTTACACGCCGGTAGTCGATCCACCCATATCACTATCCGTTCCACCAATCCCGGCGGTAGCCCAAATGCTTCAAAACCCGGTAGCTTTTGTACAATTAAACCCGATAAAATATATGCAAATGCAAAACTATATGCAACAAATGCAAGCGTTTCAAAGTACCCAACAGTTTTCTCCACAACCACAACCCACTACACCTATCGGAACATCTCAACCCACTACACCTATTGGAACATCTCAACCCGTAGAGTCGGAGAATGAAACTAATGATGAGATAATTCCCGAAACCCAAGCTACGCCACCCACCAAAGGCAAACGCAAAGGAAAACAAAGAGAGAAAGGACCGGGATGTGGTAAACCACTAGAGGGAGCCCCTAGGCCATGGTCCGATGTTGAAGAGGAAGCGTTAGCTAAGGCGTGGGTCGCGGCTTCAACACGCGCTGCAATCGGTAAATTATTTAAACTTGCGCAAACTATATATTTATGTATTTTTTTTATTCAGAAAATTTATATATATTTATGTTTTATTTTATTCCGAAATATATATATATATATATATATATATATATATATTTGTTTTTTTTATATATTGTTTAAGTATGTTAATTAATTTTTTTTAATCAAAGGTACCGCCCAATCTTCAGAAAACTTATGGGAGAAGGCGAACGAATACTTTCATAAGTTTATGCAAAGCATGTCGTATCGACTAAACCTCGAAGCGGAGAAAGATGAATACGCATTGTAACAAATTCAATTGAATTTACAACCGTATTAAGTCGAACCCGCCTAGTGGTTGGAACGAGCAAAATATTTTCGAGGATGCATTGTCGAAGTATAAATCAGAGGTGAAAAGATCATTCTCGATGATACGAGCTTGGCGAGTCTTGAAAGATGAACCAAAATGGGCGGGGGTACGAAACGAGGTTGAACGGGCCAAACGAAGACCTAAAGCTCAAAAGGGAGGTCCGTCTGTTCCAATCGACATTGATATGAACGACGAGCCCGAGTTCGAAGAACCAATATTTGTGGAGAAGGAACGCCCCATAGGTTTATAAATTTATAGTTTTTTTATATAATTCGTTACGTTTTCTTTATAGTATAAAGATGGTTGCGTTTTTTATGTAGGTCGGGACAAAGCTCGAAAGAAAGCGGCGACGGGTAGCTCGAGCGGGAGCGCTTCAAGGCTTGAAACTTTAAGCGCACAAATGGAAGCTTTCAACCAAGCTAATGAAAAAAAAATCAAGGAAAACAAGCTTAGGTTGATTGACGAATCGAAGGCGGTGGAAGAGTGGAAGATTATGTCGTCCGATATCTCGAGTTATCCCGAAGAACAACGCGCCGTGTTGAAGAATTTGCAAGACAAGTTGATTCAAAAGTGGAAGTAGTTTTTTTTAATCGTATGGTTTGTAACTTTTGGCGTGTTTGTTTGTTTTTTTTAATTTTAGTATGGTTTGTAATTTTTTTTATAATATTTAGTATTTATTTTAACATTATTTTATTTATTTGTTACGTTTTAAAACTAATTAAAATTAATATTAAAAAATAAATTAATAACTAATAAATGCTTGAGACATGAGGTGTTGGTGTCTCCACACCCCACTCATGTTTCAAGAAGGTTGAAACACCAATTTAATAATGTGGCATATCCTACATAGCATAGAAACATAATTTTTTTTATGTATCCACACCCCATAACCTAAACAGACATGAACAAACAACCCCTAAATGTGAAACAAAGGGATGTAATGTGGTATATAGCTCACTATAACTTTATGTATATTAGAGTGTGTGGTAGCAGACAAAATTGAGAGGACACAAAAGGGTTTGGGGTTTTATTTTGCAATCCTTCAATGGTTTTGTGTAAAAACCATTATCAGATAGATAGTTTTTGTAGGTTATAAATATTAATAATAATAACAATAACAATAATAATGGATTGTTTTTAGAATTGGTTTTTGTGGTATGTTTTTTTATTAGTATGAAAAAAGATACATGTTTTTTTTTATCATTCAGCACAGTCGTTCAGTGATACAACCAAACAACGCTTAATGGTTCAGCACTTTTCTAGTTCAGAGCATCTTACTCATTCAGGCCTCTTATTGATTCAACATTTATTGGTTCAGCACTTGCCAAACAACCCCTTAGAAAAAGTATCTCAAGATTATTAGTCAACCGTATATATGACAGTCCATAATTGTATTCATTGTATTAATTGTATACCTTTATTTGTGATTGTATTTCCTTTATTATAGTGAGGTTAGTTAGGGATGCTCTTGTATATATACTCTTTATGTTTTATGAATAAGATCAAGAAGCCTTTGATATTTCAAATGGTATCAGAGCATTGCTCTATACCCTAACCAACCTCCTCCTTTTTTCTTGGCTACGGCCACTCAACCCGCCACAGAAGCTTCGGTTTCTGCAACATCAGTTTATTTTTTCTTGGCTCCAGTCAAACCCCTTCACAGTCAAACAACATCAGTTTAATTTTTTGGCTCCAGTCAAACCCCTTCACATGGCCGATAAAAATACTGAACCATCACCCGCCGCCACTGGCAAATCATCAAGCCTTCATCCCGTGTACACTGTGACAAATATCCAGAATAAGGTTCGGACCTTAGACGGAGATAAAGTCACCTATTCTACATGGGTCAAGCTATTCCTGTTAAATGCTCGGGGCTACAAAGTTCTGGATCACGTGGACGGTACGCCTCCACCGGATACCGACGATCCAGCCTACGAGCAATGGATGGAAATCGATGCGATCGTTATGCAATGGATCTACTGCACGGTCTCGGAGTACTATCTCGATTTCATCCTGGATACCGAAACCACTGCTTATGGCGCGTGGTGCCGATTGAAGAAACAATTCCACAACAATAAGGGACCCCGCGCAGCCGCCTTAGAGAAAGCCTTCAACAATCTCACCCTCAAATCCATGCCCTCTCTCAAGGAATACTGTCAAAAGCTTCGCGAAACCGCGAACCAACTAGCCGACGTCGATCAGCCCGTTAGCGAACAGCGTCTCATCATTCAACTAGTTAATGGGCTGCCCTCTGAATTCGATGTTGTGGCTGCCCAGCTTCACAAAGACTTGCCGCCTTGGGAAGACGCCATGAATCTCTTAGATGCCGAAGAACGTCGCCACAAAGCTCGGCAAACGGATCCTCTTGTTGCTGCTGCGGTTAAAGAACCACCTGCCCCTGCTCCCTTGCAACCAGACTCACAGTCGGACAGGCGCCCCGCTGACAACCGCAGCCCGTCCCGGTTCAATACTCGCCGCTCCGCTGATAAGCGACCTCCCTGGCAGTCTGAAAATCGGCCCTCTTGGCAGCCCAATGCACAGCCTGAATTCAGAAACTCCAGAAACAATAACCGTAACACCAACCGGCCCAACAATAATCCTCGGCAAGGGCAGTGGGCCTCCTCCCAGCAATGGGCTTTCCCTCCATGGTGGGCTGCTCAACCCGGCTCACCCTACGGCTAGATACCACCCCCCTGCCCGTACCCGACTCAGGCTGGATGGGCTTCTCCATGGCAACAAGGTTCGTGGTCCCAACAAGGCTCCTCGCGGCAAACTGGAAATGGCAAGCAACAAGGTTCTCGGGCTCAACCACAGGCCCACGTAACTGATTTTGATCCTCTTAAGCCCACTGATATTGGGCAAGCTTTTCAGGCCTTAGGCATCGATACGGACGACCCGAACTGGAATATGGACACCGGAGCATCGGACCATCTAAGCGACGAGGAAGGTATATGTCTCAACTCTCCTACTGTTACTTCTATTAAATCTATATTAGTCGGTAATGGCCAAAAAATGCCCATTCTTGGATCAGGAAACGCTATTTTCCCAAATTCCCAAAACAACCTCGTCCTTAAAAATGTCCTTTATGCTCCCAACGTCATTAAAAACCTTGTTTCTGTCCGAAAATTTACTACCGACAATTCCTTATCTGTTGAATTTGACCCTTTTGGTTTTACTGTGAAGGACCTCCGGACTGGGATGCACCTGAGCCGCCACGACAGTGAGGGACCCCTCTATCCCGTTACTGCCCCAACTCCAGTTCCTTCATCAGTTTTTGCTGCTTTTGCACCCGAGTCTTGGCATGAGCGTCTTGGACACCCAGGCGTTTCAATAATTGATTTTCTTTCTTCAAATAAAATTATTCCATGTAATAAGACTAGTCGTTTTTTTTTGCAACTCTTGTCAGATTGCCAAACATAAACGATTGCCATTTAATTTATCTACTTCTTCCACTATTTTACCATTTGATATTGTGCATTGTGATTTGTGGACATCACCCGTTGTGTCACATAGTGGGTACAAATATTATTTGGTGATCATTGATGACTTTACAAACTACACATGGGTCTTTCCCTTACGTTACAAATCTGAAACCATCACCCGTTTTATAAAATTTTACACTTATATCAAAACCCAATTCCATCTTTCAATTAAATCCCTACAATGTGACAATGGCGGTGAATTCGATAACAATCAGTTTAAGGATTTTGCATCCGCCCATGGCTTGCAATTCCGTTTCTCTTGTCCCCACACCTCTCAATAAAACGGGAAAGCCGAAAGAATGATTCGACGGCTCAATGAAATCATGCTTTCCCTCCTATCCCATGCTTCGGTCCCTCCCACATACTGGGTGGAATCTGTTCACACTGCTGTTTACCTTCATAATATCCTACCATCCAAACTTTTGAACCACCACACCCCCACCGCTGCCCTCTACCTCAAACACCCTACCTATGATCACTTACGAGTTTTCGGATGCCTATGCTACCCGAATCACTCTGCCACCCGCCCTCACAAACTCACCAACCGATCCGCTCCATGTGTCTTCCTCGGCTACCCAGCCGACTACCGCGGATATCGATGCCTTGATTTAGCTACGGGCAAAACCACTTTCTCACGCCATGTCACATTCAATGAGTCTACCTTCCCATTTTCTCGAACCACAAACACACTTGACTACACTCCCTTCGAAAATGATTTATCCAACACCTTATTTACCCATCCGTCCACCTTCACCCAACCCAAAAGCAGCCCAAACTCCCACTCGGCCCATCCCCCCTCTCTGCCCCCCACGGCCCATCAGCCCACACCTTCACCAGCCGACCATTCTCCTCCGGCCCAACATTCACCAACCGAACAACTACCAGACACTCCCCCAACCCCGCAATCAACTTCACACCCTTCACCTGCACCCATACCACCCACACATCCAACTAACACCCATGGTATGACTACTCGCCTTAAAGCCGGTATCACCAAACCAAAAACCCACATGAACCTCCACACCTCTAGCCAAACTTCCATCTCTCCTGTTCCCAAATCCCACCTTAATGCGTTAAATGATCCAAATTGGGCGCAGGCCATGAACGATGAATATAGGGCTCTAATAGAAAATAACACGTGGAAGTTGGTACCTAAACCTTCTGACGCGCATATCATCAGGTGCATGTGGCTTTTCCGCCACAAGTTTCATGCTAATGGTACATTACAACGGTATAAAGCCCGTCTAGTAGTTAATGGCAAATCACAACAACCGGGAATTGATTGCTTCGAGACCTTTAGCCCCGTTGTCAAACCTACTACTATACGCACTGTACTTAGCATTGTTGTTTCCAAACAGTGGTCTATACGTCAATTGGATGTGAAAAATGCGTTCTTACATGGGGATCTCAATGAAACCGTGTATATGCACCAACCGCCAGGCTTTGTTGATAAAACACATCCCAATTTTGTATGTAAGTTGCAAAAATCACTTTACGGTTTAAAGCAGGCACCCCGGGCATGGTATCATCGGTTTGCAACTTTCATTACCAACTGTGGTTTTCGAAGCACTTCATCAGATTCATCCCTTTTTGTTTACAAACAAAACGGCCGCATTGCTTACTTACTCTTATATGTGGATGATATTATTTTAACCGCTTCGGACTCTAGCTTTCTTCGACAGGTAATCAAGACTCTCTCCACGGAATTTGACATGACCGATTTGGGAGATCTTCACCATTTCTTGGGCATTCATGTGACTCGAACGAAAGCCGGTCTTCGTCTTTCCCAGGAGGCGTACATCAAAGATATCTTATCCCGTGCAAATATGTCCAATTGCAAGCCATGCAGCACACCGTGTGACACTGATTCGAAGCTTAGTGCTGAAAGCGGCCCTCTTTTGTCTGATGGCACCCTATATCGAAGCTTAGCAGGTGCCCTTCAATACCTCACCTTTACACGTCCCGATATCTCCTACGCAGTTTAGCAGGTATGCCTATTCATGCACGCCCCTCGGGAACCACATTTTCAATATCTCAAACGGATACTTCGTTACCTTAAGGGCACTCAGGATCATGTGCTTCATCTTCAGCCCTCATCCTCAGTCAAACTTACTGCCTACTCGGATGCCGACTGGGGTGGTTGTCCCGACTCTCGTAGATCCACTTCGGGCTATTGTGTGTTCCTTGGCGACAATCTCATTTCATGGTCATCTAAGCGCCAGCACACTGTTTCCCGGTCAAGCGCCGAAGCTGAGTATCGTGGCGTTGCAAACACAGCTGCTGAAACAAGTTGGATTCATAATCTATTATGTGAGCTGCATATTCCCACAAGAGACGCCACTCTCATTTTCTGTGACAATGTTTCTGCCGTCTATCTTGCTGACAACCCCGTTCAACATCAACGAACTAAACATGTGGAAATCGATATTCATTTTGTCCGAGAAAAAGTTCGTATAGGAGATATCCGTGTTTTACACATTCCAGCCGACTATCAGTACGCCGACATATTTACTAAGGGCCTTCCAAAGCTGCTTTTTCAACGTTTCAAGTCCAGCCTTTGCGTTCGCCCTACTACCGCTTCGACTACGGGGGACTATTAGTCAACCGTATATATGGCAGTCCATAATTGTATTCATTGTATTAATTGTATACCTTTATTTGTGATTGTATTTCCTTTATTATAGTGAGGTTAGTTAGGGATGCTCTTGTATATATACTCTTTATGTTTTATGAATAAGATCAAGAAGCCTTTGATATTTCAAAAAGATAACGTAGAAGTCCTAAGTTCAAGGTCTGACTCTAACACTAAAATCTTATTTTTTATTTAATTCATTCCCTATTGATAAATTTTGGGCCTAATTTTTAGTTGCCTGAGCCCAAAATTTTTTATGGTTCTTGAAGACTGACATAGGCACCTAATCTTTCCCAACCACTACATAGATATAAATATGCGCTTAGGTCTGTAAACGAGTCAAGCCAGGGTGGGTTCGAACACAAGCTCGAAACCAAACAAGGCAACTCGGCTTGGCTCTTGAATACGATCGGAGTTAAACAAGCCACCGAGCCAAGCTAGGCTCGAACTCGACTCGGTTAGAAAATGAGTCGGTCATCTCAGGTTGTTTCAAATCGAGATTTTTAGCTACTTTTTCGGGCAAACTACGAAGTGAGCTTCGAGTCACGAGCTTTTCAACCAACCCTAATGTGCTACCAGGCCATTAACACCACAAGCTCTCTTGGACCCATAAAGATTTTGATTATTAACCCCCCCCCCCCCCCCCTCCACTATATATTAAATTAATGTGCAAAAAGTTTCGTTTGTCCTCACATGGGGTCTACTTAGTAAGATTTAACTTTGAAAATAGACAGAGTTTAGGTCAAATGACGAATTGTGTAATTTACAGAAATCGTCTGTAATTTACCCAACTAAGTATTTATCTAGACTTCACGTTCAAATGGTCTATCTTACCTCCTACTTAATTGTTTAACAACAATGAAAATACCTTCGCATTCAAATAGGCTTCACATGTTAGTTTTATTCCAACTTTACAAATACCAATCACTCGTTTAAACACCTCATATTTTATAGGTATAATGGAAATAAATAATCCTAACTATTGACTATTGGCCAATAACAGTTTCAACTACGACAATTACCAATAGTGGTCCCAACTTTTGACATATTGGAATATAATGGACCAAAACTAACGGCGTTAGTGTTGTGCTGACGTGGCATGCCACGTAGGATGCCACGTAGGATCATTTTGCCACATAGGATGCCACGTCAGATGCCACGTAGGATCATTTTGCCACCTAGGATGCCACGTCAGCATCACACTAACGGAGTTAGACCCCCGTTAGTTTGGGTCCATTATATTCCAATATGTCGAAAGTTGGGACCACTATTGGTAATTTTCATAGTTAGGACTGTTATTGGCCAATAGTCAATAGTTAGGATTATTTATTTCCATTATTCCTATTTTATAACTACTAGATACACAAATAAATTGGGCACTCAGTGAGTCTTGGCGGGGAATTTTGTTAGGCGAACATAAAAAGTGATAATACATGAAAGGTTACACATACACCGTGAGTTTTAGCATGCATTATAACACAATAGCATGCGATACTTTAGACAAATTATATACATAACAAATATTTTTGTGTACAGCCTTACTATATCTGTAATTATTCTTCTATAACCTATAAAAATTTATACCAAATCTAAAAAAAAAAAAATTGGAATATTACTTAAATATGATTCTTATGATCTTTAAGTTCAGTACCGAGTGATAAAAGCAGATTCATAACACGCTACCTTAATTGTAAATAAACCTAAACAGAATATCTTTATCTGGTAGGAACTCGCTTCCTTGTTTACCAATTCCCTTGATTCTTTTGCCGACCTGTCTCCACTTGTTTCATAAATATGACATGATTACTTAAATGAACATATGTTAAAATACAATTTTCACATGTGAAGATGATGCCCAATACCAAGTGGATAGTTCTTTTACATTTTTTTCCCTTTACTCTGTTGCAAGCACTTTTCTAAACTTAAATCATTAGTTTTTTAATTGTATAATTTGAGGCCCCATTGACCTATTCTATATATTTTAATGGATTTTGTGTAGACTTAGTCATATATATTTTAACAAAAAACGTGCTTCAATTTTAAATGTAACACATGAAGAAATCATGCATAAATAATAGACAAATTAGCTAGGCTTATGTAAAACTTTTTCTTTTGCTATGCTGGTATTTGAACTCGCAACCATTTGATTAGAAACTAACCTAGTTTACTATCAGGATGTCTTTTAGAAGGCCTTATATACAAGTATTTAACTAATGATGTCAAACGAACTAATTTTTTTTTGAGCAATCTTAATAATAATTATACTATTATACCATATAATGTTAGTAACTCGCAACCATTTGATTAGAAACTAACCTAATTTACTATTAGGATGTCTAGAAGGCCTGATGTATAAGTATTTAACTAATGATATCAAACGGACAGAATTTTATTTTTTTAGCATTTTAATAATAATTATACTATTACATTAGTTCATCAAAATTGCAAAAACACGTCCATGTTGTCAACTTTCTAAAAAATAAACCTCAAAAAACTTCATATCATAACTTCATATGATATCATAATGTAGATTTTAACCTCCACAAACTCTACAATAATTAAATTAAACCTCCTTTAATAAAATCAGGAGAAATTACATTCATTCATCCTCTATATCAAAAAAATCAATTCTAAACACTAAACACTAAATAGTTATAAATCGTATACGTTGACCACATTTTTAGTCAAACCCTTATTATCCAATCAAACACTATAAACATTCCCACTAAGAGTTGACTCAGGAGAATCACCATTAAAATCCATCATCATTGTCACCCATTCCTGAATATCATCTTCCCCCATTACTTCAAATATATCATTCTCCACCACCGGTTTTTTCTCCTCCACCTCCACTTTCCGTCGAGTATTACTAATTTCCGCCTTCTTTTTCTTCGAATTATTATTATTATTATTATTTTTATTATCCTTACGCGTCGTCGGCATTGCCTGAGTACTCTCAGGCAATGACGACGACGTCGTATAATCAGAAAATGCAAAATTAAGCTTTGCTCGAGGTCCCCTGAATTCAATAGCCGCCCTATCATACGCCCGTGCAGCCGCCTCGGCCGTCTCGAACGTCCCGAGCCAGACCCGAGCCGCTTTACGCGGGTCCCGAATCTCCGCGGCCCATTTCCCCCATGGCCGTTGTCGTACTCCCCTGTAATTCTTCTTCTTTTTCTTTATTGGACCGCCCGCTCCAGCGATATTACTACCACTACCACTACCACCACTACTGATATCCATTCCAACGCGGAACCCGTTTAAGTTCATATCGTCGTGAAAATAGTTACATCCCAGACACCCGTGTATTTTACATACTGCACAGGTGTCTGGGATAGTAACTGTTGTACCTGCTGCCCCAGGTAAAGAAGGTACAGAGTACCCCAGTGCTGAAACAGCACTGGGGTACGCAGCCTGGGGCAGTAAACTAAAATTAGTAAAATCATATCCACTTTGATGATCAACACTCCTTAAATTAGAGCCTCCAATGATAACATTCTTTAAAGCATTAACCATGACTAAAGCTTCTTCATCGTTGGTGAGGCGGCGCCACGGCGGCTGGTGGTGGCTAACGGTGGTGGTTGCTTCGTCCTTGGGTCTATTGAATATCATCCTTTGCATGTCTTTTTAGAGAGAGAAAGTTGTAGAGAGAGAAAGAGAGTTGTTTGGAATTGAAAATGTGAAGATTTGAGTAAGAAAGAAAAGGAAGTCAAAGTATATATAGATATGGAAGAGTGTGGACGTGGCAGCCAGCTCAGAGACGCTGTTGGGACACGCTTTGAGAGAAAACCTCCTGAAAAGGGTTAGTAGTGGATAAGATTATTAAGGTATGGCGCACGTGGGAGATGAGCCGAGGCTTCGCTTAATGAGCTGGCAAAGGGTGTTGTGTTCACACACGCGGTTTGGTGGACTCGAATATATTTCAGGTCATGCCATTAGTGTACTGTGTACGTATCACTGTCATAATGCCACTTGATGTGTGTGCTCATGATAATGACAATTTTGGCCTTACATAAATGATTCTAGAAAAGTGTTTCATGATATTTTTATGGTTTAACCTTTAATAAACTTTTTATTTTTTACTTTTTTTTATTGATTGATGATGTCGGTGTTAAGTTTATTGTCTACTTCAGTCGATTTTGACGAAAAGGTTGAAGCGGTTTCAGTGACGGATTTAGACTAAAACTTCGAGGGTAATGTTTTATTACCGTACTCAATACTTTTATACAATGTAAACAAAACAAAAATAAGAACACGATAATAAATAACGTTCATTTTTTTTTACCATACTTTCATAACCAATATTTTTTTTCTTGATTAGCGTTATATTCTAACCAATGATTTGTTGAAAAATTTTACATCACCAGGCTTGAGCTCGATCTTGGCTCGTTGGTAGTGTCTCATGTTCGAGCTCGACTCGTTTATTATTTATTACTTAATATATTAAATAAAAATAATATAAATAATAGACTCGTTTAGGCTCGTAGGCTCGATAAGTGAAAAGCTCGGCTCGGCTCATTGGTAGTTTCTCAAGCTCGAGCTCGACTCGTTTAATATTTATTAGTTAATATATTACATAAAAATAATATAACTAATAGACACGTTTAGGCTAGCAAGCTCGATAAGTGAAAAGCTCGGCTCGACTCGTTTACTAAATAACTTTAAACTAAGGGTAAATAATATAAAATATTAATAAAACTAATATTATGAGCCTGGCGAGCTTCACATGCCAGGCTCGAAAAATAATCTAGCTTTGTTTTAAGCTCAAGCTTGTATCGGGCTTAATAAGGCTCGGCTCATTTCAAACCTTTTATTAAGCCGATCTCGACTAGCTTGCGACTTGTTCGGCTCGTTTGCACTCCTATCCAATACTTTAACCATCGTCAATGAGCTTTTATATTTTAATTAATAAATTACAAATAGAATGAGTGATGGCCTATAAGTTTCTATAAATTTTTATGTTAGGCTTATATTAAAAACTTTAAGGGTGCGTTGGGTTTTAAAAAAAAAAATCGAGAGGTAACGTTACATAATATTCAGGGGTAACGTAATACAAAAAACAAAAAAATGCGAAACATTTACACTACGCAGTAAAAGTTGAGGGGTAACGGACCCACCCCTCATTATTTAATATGTCCACCCCTGAGCGGTTCAGTTTGAATGTTGAAAAGGTATAAGGCTTTATACCTCGGCTCAGCTAGAGCCCCGACTTGGGACTCTGGGCCGAAGCCCATCAGAGGACGGATGATGGTCCTCGTGACCGAAGCAAATACAGCTCACCTTCGGAAGTCAAACACTTCCGAAGGTAAGTACAAGGGGTCCGAAGCAAAGTACAACTTTGCTGACCACTATAAATACCCCCCCCCCCCCCACAAAGTACAATTGACACACGAATGCTCACACTCCGAATCACACTTTCTCTCTCTACTTTTTCTATCTAGACAAATACTAATCCTCACGCTAGAGGGTGGTTACAGAGAGGCCCCCCTCCTCCTATGTAATGAGCATAACGGTTTTCTACAGTGTGCAAGTTCAAACCAGGTTCACAGCTTACAAGATCTCATTAGATCGTCCATGTTCTCGTCCATTTACAGGTTCGACCACTTTTTGGAACTTCAAATCGTTGGATCCAAAATTTTTAAATTGTTAGTTGGTATTATTATTTTGTAATTAAACAAAATGATTAATGATAATAACACACACATACATATAACCACATATTAAAAAAATAGTCATATATATATATATATATATATGGTAAAATGAAATTTATTAATCCCACTTTTTTGCAGTTGGCCGATAATAATCCCATCTGAATTTATTCTTCCCACAAGTCCCATCTTTCAGACATTTTGCTCTCAATGCACCCCCGTTAACTCACACTAACGACGTTAGCTGAAATCCACAATTCTAGGCGATTATTCACCGAACTTGAAAGAGGGAATCGAGACCAAGATGTTGGTTTTTGGTTCTACATTTTTTTTTAATTTGGTTTATTCGGTTTATTTGGATAACCGAATAAACCGGTAACTAATTAATTATTATATAAAAAATAATATTTAATAAGCAATATATATATTGATGATAAAGTTATTCTTAAAGCTGAATTGAAAAAATCAGTTCATAGAGTTAGTTTGACGACTAATACATGAACGTCTTTGCAAAGAATAAATTACATGTATCTCACTGCACATTATATTGATCAAAATTATAGTTTACAAAAAATAATAATAATAAGCTTCTAATAACACAGTGAATGCGGAGGATTCAAGTAGCCAAATTTTTAATTTGTTTGGCAGTGTTGACGATACATTTCTAATTTCTATGATTTGTGTGTTTGTGTGTAAGACTATTTTCTGAATTTGTTTGTTTTATTTTGCTTTTAAACTTTCTTTTACAATATATTGTGGTTTGATTTTTTGGTTTATATTAATTGCTAACTTTCTATTCGGATTTCAGAACACAAAGGTATATACATTAGAGAAAAAAAACGTCGGTTCAATTCGGTTGAATTTGGTTGAAATTGGTTTGTTTGGTTTTAAACCGAAACCAAACCGAATTCAATTTGGTTGAATTTGGTTTGGTTTACATATTCCTAATTTGGTTTGGTTTGGGGTACAAAATTTTGAAAACTGAATAAACCGAACCGAATAAACCAAGTAACCGTAAACCGAACCGATGAACACCCCTAGCTAATGGTATCGTATTTATATATTTTCTTCAGGATACTATGCCGAGTTTCGGTGTAATTAAAGCACATGCATGCATATTATCAAACAAAGAACGATTCAGTTTAGCGCGCATTTTAAATACTAGTTTACATAATACAGGTTAATGAACAAAGAAATTGGAATCTTTGAACACTGCTCGTAGTTGCTTCCACCACCGTCATCGACCACCCAACACTAAGGGTTTAAATTTCTAATACAACATGAAAACTCAATAAGAACCTAACACTAGAGGTGTAAACGAGCTGAGTAACTCGCAAGCTACTCAAGATCGGTTATAAAACTTATGGCGCACGTTGGAGTTGAGCCGAGGCTTCGCTTGAGCTAAGGAATGAGCTGGCAAAGGGTGTTGCGTTCACACACGCGGTTTGGTGGACTCGAATATATTTGTGACGTCATGTCTTTCGAAATAGAGAACGTGTCAGTGTCATAATGTACTTTGCTGTGCAGCGATGATAAGCGTTCCATGTTATTTTTTATGGTTTTAACTTATATGGTTACTTTTTTTTTTTTTTTTCTATTTACCTTTTTCATTTGATTGATAGTGTGGGTGTTTATGTTCTAGTTCAGTAGATGATGTGCTCCAGTTTAATGGTTTGAACAAGTTTAAATTATTAGTTTGTATATTTTTTTTTAAATAAATACAATGATTGTAACACATATAAATACTTGGTAGATAAGATTAATAATATTTACAAAGAAATGTGAATATGTGAACACTAACCGTAGTCGCTTCATCCACCCTCACCACCGTCATCGATCACCCCTATAATTTAGGGGTGTAAGTTTCTAACACGATAAGAAAATATGATATAACTTAACGTGAAATTCAAATGTTTATGTTTAGTCTAAACGGGTTTGGGTCAGTTTCATGTTGCACATGCGAACCTGGTTAACTAAACGGGTCATGTTCGTCTCAAACTAGGCAGGTTGACCTGTTTTTTTCAAAACGTGTTTTTATTTCATATGTTAACTTGGCTGGGTATTTTATGCAATAATTATACTAAATGAATTAACATCAAATACAAATAGAATTTAATTGTTTTATATATGCTTGTATTTTTTGTTGTAAAATTTTATTTCGAAAATATTACTATGCAAAAAAATAAATAATAAAAAAAAATCGGCTTAAACAAGATGTGTTCGGTTCAACCCGCGAATATTCGGGCTTTTTTCAGGTTCGTTTGTCTTACACAATTTTCGGGTTAGGTTAGATTCGAGTTCATGAACAAATTTGGGGTCGGGTTGGACCCACAGACACGACCTATTTAGCATTCCTACCCACTATCGTTGTCGACACCGCTCCCTCTGACAACGTTATCGTCACAAGCCCCACTACATTCAAACTTTATCACCACCACAACCCCATTTTAGTCACCACCACCTCCCACCATTGCCTATGATGATAATGGTGCATGTGGCGACGACATATTCTGCTACGTTGAGATGCCTATTGTGGAGGTGGGGTTAATGAGGAGGATGGTGGTTGTGATAGGTATTGGGCGGTGATGAAGTTGGTAGGCAACACTGTAGAATTGAAGGCGACACCCAGGAATAGGGATGAGCTCGGGACGTTATCGGTATCGAACCGATACTGATCCCGACAATACCGATACCAAAAAGTCCAAAAAACCAATACCGATACCGGTATGATATCGATATTTTACCTTAAAATACCGATACCATACCGATCCCGTACCGATACCGATAATACCGAAACCGAAAATCCATAAATATGGATACCGATCCCGAAACCCCTCGGTTCGGTATTGTTTCGGTAAGGTATCGGGATCAGGACGGAACGGGATCGGTATTCGGCCTTGTATGCTCATCCCTACCCAGGAATGAGGGGCAGTTTCGACAGTGATTGATAGGTGTTGGTTGTAGTGACATATTCTATTTATTTGTTAACCAAATATAGTAAAATTTCAAATTCATTTGTTATTCCATGTTGACTTTGGTAACTACTGATAAAGTAGTTAAACCACTGATGAGCTGAAACTATTGATGAAGTAGGCAACATCTGATGACAACAACTGCTGAAGTGTTAACTACTGAAGACTCAAACTACTGATAGTTAGTTATTCAAGTTCTGTTAGTCTCCGTTAGTTAGTTAGATTTCAATTAAAGTTACTATTAGAAGTAGTTATTTATCCGTTAATATCTTGTATATATATAGACGTTGATGTGAATAATAAAGTTTAATCTTTCCAAAATTCATTTCTTTGATCTATATTTTCTCTGATTAACATGGTATCAGATCAATGGTGCTCTCGATCATAATTATCTGATTTCGATCCTTCTGTCATCTTTTCTGATCAATTCTCCGGTAGCCGGTCATCTTCTCTGGCGACCTTTCGGCAATTTGCCATTTTCTTTCTTTTGAGTGTTCTTCTTTTTCTTTTTCTTTTTCTTTTGATTCGTTCTTTTCATTTCATCTTATCTTTTTTCAATCATGTCTGATTCATCCAATGGATCAACACAAACAACTCAAACTCTTGATTCATCTAATCCTCTATTTTTGCATCCATCAGATCATCGAGGAATGTTATTAGTTTCAAAACCTTTTGATGGAAATGGTTTTGGTTCTTGGAAACGATCAACGTCAATTTCTCTCTCTACAAAGAACAAATTAGTTTTTGTCAATGGAGAATTTGTTCGTCCAATTGTTCTTTCTTAGTTATCTCTTTGGAATTGTTGTAATAATATGGTTATTTCTTGGATCTTGAATTCTTTGTCTAGAGAAATCAGTGCTAGCTTTCTGTATGTAGAATTTGCATATCAATTATGGCAATAATTCAATGAACGATACGGACAGGCTAATGGAGCCAAGTTCTATCAGCTATAGAAGAATTTGGGTGAAATTGTTCAAGGAAACAGTGATGTTGCAACATATTTTACTAAGTTGAAGACAATTTAGGATGAGTTGAATTCCATGAATCTTATCCCATTGTGTACTTGTGGAACAACCAATTTGTTTGCAAAAAGAGATGAAAACCACAAGCTAATGCAGTTTCTTATGGGACTCAATTCATGTTATGACACTGTTAGAGGTAACATTCTCATTATGCAATCTCTTCCTTCTACAAATCAAGCCTATTCTCTAGTCATCCAAGATGAAAAACAAAGAGAAATACATGCTGGTATTGTGTTTCCTTTTGAATCTGTTGCTATGAATGCTAATGTTCATGGTTAAGGAAGTCAACATGGTAGAAATGATAACAAGAAAGTTGTGGTCTGTTCCCATTGCAAAAAGAATGGACATGGACACCAAGCAAATAAATGCTATAGGCTCATTGGTTTTCCCAAAGACTTCAAGTTTACCAGGTTAAGACGAGGAAGGCTAAAATGGTGGACATTGAGAACATGCAAGATTCAGGATCCGCTAATCCTTTTCTTTCACAGCCTGATAATGTTTCTTTCAGTAACTCAATCATCACTAACCAGTATAATGAGCTGATGCAATTATTGCAAAAGAATCAATTGAAGAAGGAATCTCCACAACCTGCAACAACTATTAGCTATGATAATTTTGCAGGTATAATTGCTTGTAATTCTCTAGTCTTGCAATTACTCATCAAATTGATCATTGACACTGGTGCAAGTGATCACATGTTTATGATGAGAGATTGTTCACAGATCTTAAAAAGGTCCCCAAACCTTTTCTTATTGGTCTAATGGTCTTCCCACTAGCCATGTCATCACAGTTCACAAATATGGAACAATTGTTCTTAATTCTCAACTTTCTCTTCATAATGTTCTTTTTGTTCCTGAATTATACATAATTTGCTTTCAGTCTCTAAGTTGTGTACTGACACTAGAGGCTTGGTCTACTTTTCTGACAAATGTTGTATGTTACAGGCCCCTTCAGTGAAGAAGCCACTGGTTCTTGGTGATCCCATTGATGGGCTTTACATTCTCAAAGCAAGCAATTCTTCATTTCCTTCCCATCATTCTTCTTTGTTTACTACTTCTCATTGTAATTCTGTTGTGAACAATTCTATGGCATCATAGACTATGTCATTTACCAGTTTACACTTGTTGTGAGTACTTTTTAACTATTGTGGACGATTTTAGTCGCACCACTTGGACCCATTTACTTGCTACCAAGGGTAATGCTTTTTCAATTTTACAAGGTTTTATTGAAATGGTTGCAACTCAATTTCATGTCAATGTCAAATGTGTAAGGTCGGATAATGCTTTAGAACTTGGACCTGCTCCAAAATATGCAGCTTATTTTTTGAGCAAAGGCATTATCCATCAAACTAGTTGTATTTATGTTCCTCAACAAAATGACATTGTTGAGAGAAAACATAAACACTTGTGTAACACACTAAACCATTTTAATTGAAAATACACAGCGGAATTACGAGCTAGAAAATTTCTTGCTTTATAAAAACATTCTCGTATATTTGGAACCCATTTCTACAAGATATTATAGGTGTTTCATCTTTTGTTGTTTCTTATTACATCATATACAACTCATCTTTATTAGTTTACATGACCGCGACCCCGTACAATCCATGTCCTCACTCGACCTCCAACCATTTCTTGCTTTTGGTGAGATAGACTAGAAAACCTGCAACCATCACATAACCATTTCGTTAGTTCATTAAGTGACTTCATGCAAATATTCACAATATGGAAATAACATCAACAATACTCAATGATCATGTCCTACGCCTTTTTGCAAGTTCGGATCCAATCTTCGGATCCTATCCTCCAATTTCCATGCATTCATCAGATTACTAATGTGCAACATTTTTCTGCGCAGCTGAGTTCACCGGCTTATTTGACCCACTAGATGTCCAAATCAGATGTTTATGTCTGAACATAAAATGTAGTATTCTCGTATAGCTTTCCGAGCATATAAGGCTCGTCTACATCAGAATTTTCTATGATTTTATATGATTTTTGCAAGATCAGGACAGATTCGAAGCTAACACATTTCAGCTTGCTATCAAGGCTGAATTTTAACTTAACATGCTGTTTTGACCCGCTTAAACTCCAAACTATCTTTTGATGTTTAAATATGAAATATAGTACGTTCAAATAGCTTTCCAACCATGTATAATACACCCTAAACGGATATGTTACCGTTCCATTACATTTGTTACAAAACTGGGTATTCTTCAACCTCTGGTTTCTTTCAACTTAGATCCTATTGTCTCATATGCCTACATTGTTGCATAGAGCACCATTCATGCTCACTAATCAACATCCTATAATCTCATCAACTATAAATTACCTATCCATTCATGTTTTTCATTCTATACTTACACACGAGTAAGATGCACTAACCGAGAAATTAGTTCATGAGCCACTTACCTTTGCCCGTAGGAGTGTTGTCATCCATTCCATCCGTTTGACCCGTTGTCTTCCAATCCATGTCATTCCTATTCCTACTTTAACAAGTCAACTTGCAAACCATTAGAACATATAACGGGTCATTCACCACCTTTAATACCTAAGTATTATTCACCCATCCCATTACATGTGTTCTTAATCATTTTACCATCCATACTAGTAATTTGGGTTAACCCCACCCATTTGACCCGAAATCACTCATTTGTGTCTAATGAAAACATATGACTCATTTTCACCACAAATCCATGACACCTTACCATTCTTCATACACATAAGAATTCAAATACATAAATGGAAGTTAAATTTACCAATTACTTACAAATGCGAGTAGAGGTTAAAACCATATCAAACGAACTCCGATTGAGGTGATTTAGGAGTCCATGGAACTGTCTCACCGAGACCTACAACCCCCACTAGTTTATACCACCTGAACACGCCACCATCGTCACTGAAACAGCAGAACAGTGGCCGGAAATCTCTTTTTCGAGCTGCTATCTTCTGGTCAGTAAAAACCCCTCTTCCTGGCCTCTTAATCGAAAACCCACGTTGGATATGATCTTCTTTGTTTTTTAAAGCTTATGTAAAAATTTGAGAACGATCCAACGGTGCAATATCCGAAAAATGCAACTTTTTGACAGCTAGAAAACCCAAAAACGGGATTTTAAACTTAGATTGTGCTCTCTAATACACATTCCTTAATTTATGATTGATTACAAGAACACACACATTATATTCAATTATTCAAGAATTTCCCTAACATGAAACATCCATCAAGTGTGTTCTATAACTTACCTTATCATTGCTAGGCTTAGAGAACTTGATTTCTTCAACATGCAAATCAAACCTTCAGTTTTAGGGCTTCAATTGAGGCTGATTTGAATTTAAGGGTTTAGGGTGTTCTTCCTCCCCAATTGATTGATCCTCATTCTTTTTTTTTTTTCCAGGAGTTCTCTTTTGTTTTCCCCCCTACTTAACCCACTACTTTGTGTTGTTCAAGTTCAGCCCTCCCTATTAGATGTTTGTCAATTTATGTCTAAACAACCAAGTTAGTCACCAAGAGCTACTAACGATAAATGGATTTGGGGCGTTACAACTTGTTGGAAAACTTCCCAAGCCTTATTATTTCAATCAAAACTCCCCATTCGATTATGGGGAGATTGTGTTTTACCTGCTATCCATTTAATTAATCTTTTCCCTTCAAAACTTCTTAACAATAAAACACCTTTTGAACTTTTAACCAATACTGTCCCTTCTTATACTCATCTCAAAGCTTTTGGTTGTTTATGCTATGATTCTACTTTGCCAATAGAGAAGGACAAATTTCAACCAAGAGCTTCACATTGTTTGTTTATTGGCTATCCTTTTGGCAAGAAAGGATATAAACTTTACAACCTTCATGATCACACTATTTTTGTTTCCTGAGATGTGGTGTTTTTTGAATACCTATTCCATTCCATTCCCTCTTCTACTCCTTCTTCTATTTTTCCTTCCCTTGAAAATTTTTCTTCTTTCTTTGATGATTCTCCTTCCATACCTCCTGCTCTTTCTGATTCTTCCTTTCCTTCTACTTTCTCTTCTATACCTGTTTCTCAACCACTAAGAAGGTCTTAAAGGACTTCTGTTCCACCTTCTTATTTACATGATTATGAGTGCAATCTTGTTTACAGCACTAATCCTTTTGATGAACCTTCTACTTGTACTCATATAATTATAAGTGCTTGTTGTGTGAGTTCTCATATTTCTACTTCTACCCTTCCTCCTTCTAGCCAATCTTTTGTTAGCCATCTTGACATTCTCCATGAACCCACTTCTTATAAACAAGTTGCTCAGTTTCCTGCCTGGCAAGAGGCAATGGATAACAATTTTCTGCTCGTCAGAATAACAACACTTGGTCTGTTGTTGATCTTCCACGTGCCAAAAGCCTATTAAATGCAAATGGGTTTACAAGATCAAGTACAATGCAAATGGTAGTGTTGAAAGATGCAAATCTAGGTTTGTCGTTAGAGGAGACACTAAAAAAGAAGGCCTTGATTACAATGAAATCTTTTCACCAGTAGTGAAAATGACTAAAATCAGAAGTCTTATTATTGTCGCTTCAAAATTGAAATGGCCTCTTTTTTCAGCTTGATGTTAACAGTGCATTTTTGCATGGTGATTTGGATGAAGAAATTTATATGTCTCCTCCACCTGCGATGACTTTACCTTTGAATCAGGTTCTTAAGCTTCAAAAATCCCTTTATAGATTGAAATAGGCCTCCAGACAGTGGTATGCCAAGTTATCCCATAATTTAAAATCAAAAGGCTATGTCAGATATACTAATGATTACTCTTTATTCACTAAAACCATGGGTAGTTCTATTGTCCATGTGGCTGTGTATGTTGATGATATCCTGGTTACTAGTAATGCTCTTGATGAAATCAATGCTCTGAAAGAATTTCTTCATTCCACTTTTCAGATTAAAGATCTTGGTTTTCTTTATTTTTTTTCTTGGAATGGATGTTTTGCCACATCCCAATGGCCTTATCATGACACAAAGATAATTTGCTAAGGATCTTTTAAAGAAATTTGATGATATTGAGCTTGTTACTACTCCCACTCCTCTTCCAGTTCATCTTCAACTAAAGCTCAAAAAAGGAGAACTTGTGTCCGATCCTTTGCGGTATAGACAATTCATTGGGAAACTAAACTATTTGACTCATACCAGACCAAATTTGGCTTTTGCTGTTCAATTTCTAAGTCAGTTCATGCAAGACCCACGTGTGCCTCATTGGAATGCTGCTTTGCACACTTTGGCTTATGTTCAAGGCACTTATTCTCAAGGAT
The DNA here is from genome assembly GCA_028751855.1 of Ambrosia trifida. NCBI lineage: Eukaryota > Viridiplantae > Streptophyta > Magnoliopsida > Asterales > Asteraceae > Ambrosia > Ambrosia trifida. The sequence goes on along the minus strand of CM054128.1, from coordinate 13,947,465 downwards.
TATTTTTTTTTTTAATAATTCTCCTTCGTTTGATCTACACACTTATTGTGATTCTAATTGGGCTTCTTGTCCTAATACTAGAAGATCTGTGAGTGGTTATTATATTTCTTTGGGAGGCTGTCCTTTATCTTGGAAGTCCAAGAAGCAGCCTACTATAGCTCTAAGCTCTGCTGAGGCTGAGTATCGATCAATGTGAAAGGTTACATCTGAATTATCTTGGCTCTCTCGTTTGTTACATGAATTTCAAGTTCAAATGTTACTCTTATTCCTTTGAAATGTGATAACCAAGCTGCTATCTACATTTCCAAGAATCCGGTTTTTCATGAGAGAACTAAACACATTGAGATAGATTGTCATTTTGTTCGTGAAATGCTTCAATCTGGTTTGATCAATCTATCTCACACACCTTCTCATGATCTGCTTGATGATATTTTTACTAAGAGTTTGACTACTCCCCAGCATCGAGAGTTACTTTGCAAGTTGGGTATTTCCATACCTTCAACTTGAGGGGGGATGTTGACTTTGGTAACTACTGATAAACTAGTGAAACTACTGATGAAGTAGGCAACATCTGATGACAACAACTGTTGAAGTGTTAACTATTGAAGACTCAAACTACTGACAGTTAGTTAGTTCAAGTTCTGTTAGTCTCCGTTAGTTAGTTAGTTAGATTTCCGTTACAGTTACTATTAGAAGTAGTTATTTATCCGTTAATCTCTTGTGTGTGTGTGTGTATATATATAGACGTTGATGTGAATAATAAAGTTTAACCTTTCCAAAATTCATTTCTTCGATCTATATTTTCTCTAATTAACATTCCAGGAGGGGCGTTCAACGATAGCTTCACCACAACCCGATACCCAATTGGGGTGACACCAAGTTACCGACTGGTGGCTACCCCAATCCTCTCCACACAAAAGCATCTCTTTCTCTCTCATCTCTCCCCATTCGGTAAAGTTCACCCGAAACTATTACCTCAAACCCATTATTCGGGACACCGGCGATGATATTTCTAGTCAGGTAGTGGGCACCCGATTTGCAATCCGACAAACTGGCCCGAGTGACCTTAGATGCATGTTCAAAGTTCAAAGTCTATTGATCACTTTAATTCCAAATTAGGTTTCATTTACAACTTTCATTTTTTTTTTCAAAAAATACCGCAATATTCCGTATGACAATAACTATTTTAAAATAAGAACCGTGTTATATTAGTGTCGTGTTCGATTCTTGAAGAGAAATGCATATGGATTATAAGCTCCATTTCGTTCACAAAATTCCTTAAAACAGGAATCGGAATAAATATAGTTCAATAACATGTGGGATTCAATGAATTGGAATTCATTCCCTCATCCACAGGGAAATTAATATCTTCAGATATCTTATATCTTAAGGAATTTGAAACATTCTTATAGAATTTATAACATTCTAATGCTATAAAAGTGTCGAATGAAAGTGAACACATTATTCCAAACTAGTGTTTAGGGTTACCCAGGCATCGCTGCGACTTGCGGGGGCGTGTATTTCGTTGAAAGTTTGGTGGACATTAAATATAACATTAAGTAATTGTAGTTTATAAAAACGAATATAAAATAAATCTTTAAGGGCATAGTGACCCGCGCATTGCCGCGAGACGTGGTTACACCTTTGCGTTCTTGCAGGACATAAAAACAATATCGGTGCGGTATTAACGTAGCAATTGCGGTTATGGATTTTCAGTTTATGGGGGGTAGTATGTGATCCGTAGTCGGGGGTTCTCCACGATAAAGAAAAATATCATTTTATCGTTACTGAAAGTATCAGTTCGATACGAGTGCCCAATACCCAATGCATATCCCTAAAAACAAAGAAATGTCCACGATAAAGAAAAATATAATTTTACTTGTATCAAAAGTATCGGCTCGATACAACTACACGCATTTGCTCAGGCCCACTTGGGTTGATGGGCATTTGTGGGCCATATGCAGTATAAATTAAAAAAAATAAAACGACAACACATATATTTAAATACTAAGGCTAGCGGCAATATAGAAAAGAAGAAAAAGAATTCTAACCAATAGTAAATGAGCAGTGCTCAAATGTCATTACGCTGCGGGGACGTCAGTTTCGTTGAAGGTTTGGTGGGCAATAGAAATGACATTAGCTAACTGCTGTTTATAGAAACAGATAAAAAAAGCTTCTTTAAGGCCGTCATTACACACTCATTGCCCCGGGACGTGGTTACACCTATGTGTTCCCGTGGGAAGCTCTTTGAACTCCGTACGTTTCGAAGCAGAATACTACAAAAACGAATAAGGTATTACTACCACTATTAAGACGATATTGCTTCGGTTCTTCACTATAAAGAAAAATATCACTATACAGTACCGAACCGGTACTTGCTAAGACAGTTCTATTTTCAATGGATTTCAGAATGTCACATTTAAATGAATATAGTTTCGGTACTGATATTAAAACCATACTGACTCGGTTCTTTACGATAAAGAAAAATTCTCTATTTTGATAACAAAAGCACCGTTTCGGTATGTGTACCCAGTACCAAATTCTGGTCCCTAAAAGAGAAAAAGCCACTCCTGGTATTCTTATGAGTAATATATCTGGAAATGCCCATTGATTCCTTATTAACACCGTTTCGAACAAAAAAGTTAAAAATAAATATTAATGGTACATGTTAGCAAATTAGGGGCGGTGTACGTCAGGATAAACTAATGCACGTTAGCAAAATACAGGCAGTGCACGTTAGCATATTACGCTGGTACATGTCAGCAGAGGAACAATATTAAAGTGTCATTTCTTAAGTATTGTATTTATATATAACTAGATTTTTACCCGCCGCGCGTTGCGGCGACGAGCGTCGGATGGAATTGTATGTTACGCACAACACGCTATATAACCATCGACCATTGTGTCAAAACATAAGGCAACCATGCTGTTATATGAAGCATTGGGTTATAAACCATATGCACCATTAACTGGTGCCACCACACCATCCAAACTCTAAACCTAAAAGAAAAACAAAAAAAAAAAAAAAATCAGATCTTTTGCTTAGAATTGTCCAAAATCAACATATGCTAAAAGTTGAATGATATAATAAATAAGTATACATATGCCTGCGGGTTTAGTTACAAAAAAGACTTGGTTTATACCTGCAATTTATTACAAAAGAGTTCACAACGCCCGTAAAGTTTTTTTTTTTTTTTTGCTGATTACGTCAGTCTGAGTGTCAGATCTTGTTCGTGTCGCTGATGTCGCTTTCTGCATATGATGTCTTGTGGGTTAATACTATTGTCAATGATAAGGATTATGATATGTGGCTGTTAAATTTCAGGTTATTTCATTCCTTATCTAATCAAGAACCACATAGATAATGACTAAATACTACATTAAGCAAAGACACAATTCAATCATTAGTAGACTCTTATCCACAAAGCAAACAAACTAATTATATTATATTATATGCATACACACTACTTGTTAACTAAAGAGTATCAACCTATATATGTAATGAATATGGGTTGTTACTTGTTAAGTTAGTAACAATGTAATTAAGTATGTATCAACTTCAATATCCAACTTTAACAATCAAGTTCGAGAAAAAAAATTGAAATCAAAAGATAAATATATAGTGGTCAGTAACTCATTTTAAGAGAATATCTAAGAGCTAGTTATATTAAGTAAATATGTTCAAGCTAAAAATTCAAGCCGCAACCTTACTCAAAGCTCAAGTCTCCAATTGAAGTTGAAGTTAAACTTACTACTATAATTGTTCAAGCTAAAATCAAATTGCATCGAATACTAATGCTAAAAAGTATTAGGACTTCAATGTGATAAAAAAGACACACAACAAGTGAGTTTCCACCCTAAAAAATATTATCTGTTGATTGGCATGCAAGCAGATTACAGCAAGGAGAGGCTACCTAAGACAACATTTATTTGACATTCAATCCCTGAAAAGAATCAAATATTAAATGAAAATCACCCACCATGAAAGATTATTTGTAAATATATTATCTAGAAAAGAATGTGCACTTGCAAAGCTTTTTAAAGAAAAAAACGTAGAAGCATGAAACAATGCAGTAGATGACATGCATTAAAAGACATAAAAAAAAAATTTCCATGACATACCATCTTAGTATGTTTTCTAGCTCTTGCATCAGTTAGGGGCTGCCATGGGTAATCACATATTACATACATTAGTATTAGTAACTAATATGTATATGACACTCGATACCAAGAAATCAATATTCCCAACGCTCGCTTATAACAGATCATGTATTAGGTTATTTTAATGTGTGATGAACCCAAACCTGCCCGTTTTACACTGGTTGGGTTAATTGACCCGTTTGAATATAACTTTTGTCCCTTTTCTTATGTCTGACTCTATGCACCTTGGTAATGGGTTAACTGATCTGTTTCATACTGTTTGGGTACTAAACCGGCACCAACGAATCAGGAAGACAACACAAAATTCAAGATAGGAGAAATTACAAACCTCACTGTCTCCAAAGCTGTTGAAGTAACCAAAGACTTGAAATAACGTCATTTTTCAAAGACGAACAAACAACCAGCGTATGTAGTAGTAAGGATCATTCCGGTCCAATTTGGCATTATCTCTCTTTTTCTCTTCACAGTCACCTTAAAAAATTGAAACAAATTCCTTCCGCAATTCAAAACTAAGAAACAAATATAAACACGACCCGTATTATGTATCAATCAAATAACGATACCTTCACGATCATCATCAGCAAATCTTCAACATCATATGCATCCTCGTGCTCAAAAGCCGCAACTCTACGGTCCTACTACATCAAAGCACATACACCCCTGCTCAGTTGACATATCAGTTTAGTCCTCTACACTCTCTAGTCCCTATAACCTATCTAGGATTCACTTTTATCTCAAATGTATGTTATTGAAATATCAGGTAACGAATGACATACTTATAAGAATTTAAAAACATTTATGCTTCCTCTATAATAGCACATACACCCCACTCAATTCATAAGTGAGCAGTTTTCAAAAACAATTGCTTGGCTAACTCCCACCTCCAAATAACAATAGCAATAATAAATAAATAAATGACTTAACAAATCATAAGTTGGACTGTCCTTCATAAACGCTGCACATGTTGAATTAATTGTCCTTCAAATACAATGAAACAATTACCTATTACATAATACAATTACGTTATGGAAATTGTGAATAACCTGGGCTGATGGTTTGTATTCTTGTTAGGTGTCCCACTTTTCTCACCTGTGAAGAAACAACATGTAAAAGGGTTAAATTGAATTATTTGATATTACATACAATCTTTTTTCGTTCTTGATCAAGAATGTGAATGTCTATAAATTATAAGCCGAAAAAAATACATTCAATCGATTAATCAAAGTAAGATTACCTCACAGTGGTCCGTTCCTGGCAGAGTACAGCCCCACCGCCGTCGCTGCCTCTGCATAAGCCAGCATGACCGCCGATATGTGAGGTAGACGAACATAGTACCTTTGTTTGATTTATTTTCCAGGTAAGGCTTCCGATTTGGGTTGGGTTTGATGACTTTTTTCTGGCGATTGAGGGTTTTGTTTTCGCCGGTGATTAAGACGAACGGAAAGAGAGAGACACCACCGTTGTACAATTGTATCCATCTTTGTAGAACATCGAATGAGCCTTCTACCAAGGCCATGGCAGTCCCACCTTCACTATCGGCCTTCTCTTTCTAACTCTCTTACTCTCTCTAGGGTGAAATGAAGGAAAAAAACGATTATGCTAAAATAAAACGCAGTGGTAGCTAAAAGAAAAGCGGTTGGGTAGTGAACTTCATTTCATGAAAATATTTAATTTTATGGTTGAAGGATACTAATAACAGATAGAGTAAAACTTAAAATAACATTCCTACATAAACCTATGGTCTTGTTATGGCAATGGATCTAAAGAAATTTGACTTTGAGACTTTCTATTCTCTCTCAAAAGTAGCCATTTGAAAGTAATCTATGATGTAAGATAACCATGAAGTTCTGGGCTTATAGCAAGTCGTATGAATATCTTTTTTTAAGCTTTTAATCATATTCCAGTGGGTTATTTTTAATTTGATCTACATCTATCAAAAACTATGGCAGAAACCAAAATCCATTAGAAAAAAATAGACGATAAAAATTCAACCTAATTGCATAATAACATCAAATACCTGTACGATTGAAAACCCTAGACTCGAAACTTCGTGTTGCGATTGGTTTAGGTGAACAGAGGTTGGAGGCGGGTTTGCGGTGGTTTTGGGTGGTGGTGGTTTGTGGTCAGAGTTGTAATAATGGGAGATGAGATGAATTGGGAGGTTTGGTTTGGTAAAGAGAAAAATCTAGAATTATGTCTGGAAATGATATGAATGCAAGCAACTGTCTCATTATGTTAGGTACAACCCGTCATATACATGGTACAATAGCACAAAGCACATAACACCTCTAATGCATAGAGTACAACACCAAATTGCATAAGTGCTTTGTAATTAGAATTATATAAATATACTAACAAAATAAGAATTAAATAATAAAATAAACAAAACATTATGATACTCATATTTGGTATATAATAAAATAACAATTAAATAACAATATAAATAAAATATTCGTTTACTGTAGAACTGTCGTAGAATCTACCTATATAATAATTGAGTAGCTCTCGGGTCGAATGGAGACCTTAGAGAGGGCCTCTAGAATCCAAGTATTATATGGAGCTCCATCAACTTATCTATAAAAGCCGTTTTTTTCTTCATTCTAAATTCAATCTGCATTCTTCTTTGACAAGTCTTCCAAATTTCATTCCGCATTCTTCCATCCGATTTTATTCAAGGTAATATTGCATCATTTTTTTTTCTCAATCTTCATTTTTTCATTTGCTTTTCATCTTGATTCCCAATATTCTACTCCCGAATAAAATCATTTATGTTCATACAGTACATTTAGTTATTTATTTATTTTTTTTTATCAATTTTCATTCTCCATTCCTTAATCAAATCATTTTGAATATATGCAGATATTTAATTTAATGTAATCGTATTTTTTTTATTTCTAATGTATCATGAATCCATGATGCTTGGTATATTCATTCTTATTTTTGATTTATTCATGTATATCATTGATTTATGAATGTATATCATCGATTCCTGGTATATTCATTTTTTTTTATTTCTGATTCCGATTTATTTATGTATATCATCGGTTTAAGCATTTATATAATCCTAAATATATTGAATCGATGATTCTTGGTTTATGCAGTTTTATTTTTCTTTGAACAGGTTTATGCAGTTTTACTTCTGATTTGAACAGGTATATCATCGATTTAAACTCTTATATCATCCTAGATAGATTGTAACAATATTATTTGTTTTTTGTAACAATATTATAGTAAAATTCTAAACTGTCTATGCATAATGGTTTTGTAAAGGTTTTCAGTGATTGGATGGCTTGATCTGCTTGAATCCAAAGGTATTGCCATTGGTGAATTTGTGTATTTAAATGGTGTTCAATACAACGCAGGCTGTTTGTTACTAAGATTGCACCATAATAAGTCATTGATTTTCAAATTTCACATATCAATTTTGAATGTTTTTAATTTAATTTAATCGAATTATTGTATTTCAAATTTATGTTTAATGTTATTTAAATACTTCGATGTTTTTCGAAATTTTGTTTAATGTCATTTATTTATATGACCGAATTTATTGTCATTAATTCAGCATTAATGTTATTTACTTACAATAATAATAGTTGACTGATGTTAATGTCATTTAATCTAGAATTTGAATATTAATCATTGTTATTTATTTACATTAATTTATATGTTGACCGAAGTTAATGACATTTATTATTATCATTTAACAATTTACCGAATCTATATTAACATCATAATGATTGTTATTAACTTGAACGTCAATTTACAAAATACTAAATTAGTGATAAATTACAATGCTTACAATATTAGGATGTTAATGTAATTTCTAACACGTTAATTTATAGTGTAAATTATTTATAAGTCATAATTTTAATAAAACTATTCTTTTACTCACAATTTATACATTGACCGAAGTTAATGACATTTATTAATACGTTGACCGAAGTTAATGAAATCAGATTAGCATCATAATAATTGTTATTTAATGTTATTTTGACTGAATAAATAATGTTCAGTAAAAAATGTTTATTTTTTCTACTAAATTTAAACTTGAAAGTAAAAAATGTTGATTTTTTCTACTAAGTTTAAATTTTAATGTTAATTTACCAAATATTAATTTTATTTAAATATCAATTTACCGAATTTAGATACTAATTTAAACTTTAATGTCAATTTACCGAATTTAGATACTAATTTAGATACTACTTTTATTTAAATACTAATTTAAAATTTAATGTCAATTTACTGAATTTAGATTAGCATCATAATAGTTGTTATTTAATGTTATTTTGACTGAATAAATAATGTTCAGTCAAAAATGTTTATTTTTCCTACTAAATTTAAACTTGAAAGTTAAAAATGTTGATTTTTGACATATTATTCAACCCATCCATATTGCTATCTTTACTCCTAACGAGTTTCTTATGTAGGTTTAGTATTGATTTTTCACCATGGTTTTAGCTTGGTTTTTAGGTCATTGGTTATGAGTCAAACCGTCAAAACAGTTCAGGGTCTTCTGGATACATTTACCTTAAATTCTTGATGATAATACAGTTACAATGCCAAATGTCTTTCTTTTTCTCGTTAGAGTTTTTTTTTTTTTTGACAAATTTTACTGTTTTGGTATTCTAATGGTTCAGGGATCCTATAAGTGGACATAAATTATTTTCAATGCCATAAGTTCCAAATCGTCTTGCCATATCAAATCGTGTTATATAAGCTAAAATAATTTCAGGGAGTAACATTGGAATGTGAACTTTTATCCAAAGAATTAGGTTGTCCCCATCTGATAAGAAGATTCCTTTCAGATTTAACAAAAGACAATTCCCTCATACTTTATGTTTCGCAATGACAATAAATAAGAGTCAATGACAAACCCTATTTAGGGTAGGTCTGTATTTAAAAGATCCTGTTTTACACATGAGCAGTTGTATGTCGCTGCCAAGTGACAAGAGTAGAGATGGCCTGAAGATACTAATATTGGATAAAGATGACAACGTTAATAATAAATAGCAAATATTGTCTATAAAAAAAATATTTTGAAGTTTGTGAATAAGTATGCGATCATAGTTTGCATAAATCGTTTAATTTTTTTTATAATTTTTTGGTTGTATGATTTGTTAAACTACATTTATTTACTTTGAATTTAATCTTAATTTGCATGCCGCTACAATAAATATATATTTATTCATTTCATTATTTGTTTTTAAATTACGTTAAATCAAACATTTGTTTATTCATATATCTGTTATTGGGTAACATTAAACTTTTTTATGATAATTTACAATCAACCAAAATTCATAAGAATTGTATTACGTAATTTTCAATAAATAAAATTTGCATACTACAATCTTTATAGAATTTTTTTCATTTAACATGGACATGTACCGCGTATACACGCGGGGCTCCAACCTAGTTAATATATAGAGAATACCCTTCCAATCTAAAACTGAACCCATCGATTTAAAACCAGTCTAAAACTAGAAAGCAGAAATCAAAAACTAAAGCCATCGATTTAAAACCATTTCTTGTATGTAGCCATATAAGCATTATGTACATGTAACTTTAAAATGAATACACATTTTTTATATGATCTATATATCAATGAGGATACGATGATCGTAATTTTTTCGTATCACAACGCAAGTTTGCCAAAATTCTTGGTTTTTTTATTCAAGCCCTGAATTCACAAAAAAATAATTATTTGTAATTATTTGCCAAAATTCTTCTGAACTGGCGGAGTTCGTTGCCACCGCTCCACTAACCCCTTGTTGAAGCCCGGCAATGGAATTAGACCTATCGCGGTTGGGATTATTTGGAGGAGATTGGTGTCGAAAGTCGCTATGCGTAAAGTGGGTAAGGAGATAGCTGCGTATCTAGGGGATTTCCAATTTGGGGTTGGGATCCCTAATGGGGCAGAAGCAGTGTTGCATAGTGCCAATAGGTTTGTGAACATGTTCCATTCTGATGGCTCCCTGGCTATGCTTACTGTTGATTTCTCCAATGCTTTTAACGTAGTTAGACAGTACAACACTTCTTAGGGAAGTTAATTGTCGATGCCCATCCATTTACCAGTGGGTGCAATTCTTGTATGCCCGGCATGCCAGGTTATACGTGGGTGATACTCACATTAGTGCTACTACTGGTGTTCAGCAAGGGGACCCCCTCTTTTTTTTGCATTGGTCCTTCATCCGCTAGTTCTCCGGGTGCAGGAAAACTGCTCCCTCCCTTTCCATGCTTGGTATCTAGATGATGGCACTATTATAGGTAAAACTGAAGACATAGCGAGGGCATTCGATATTATTCGATCTGAAGGGCCGTCTATAGGGCTTATGCTTAATGTGTGAAAAACTGAGATTTTTTGGCCGACGTGCAATGGGTCAACAACGCTCAGTTTATTTCCTAATAAGATAGGTAGGTCCGACCGAGGGGTTAAACTCCTTGGGGGAGCTGTTAGCCGGGATGCAGGTTATATACGCTCTTTGGCAACAGAAGGGGCTTTGCGCGCAGTTGAACTCATGGAACACCTACCGAAATTAAGAGACCCTCAAAGTGAGCTTCTCTTACTGCGCTCATGCATGGGGGTTGCTAAATTAGTGTTCGGGCTCCGGACATGTCAGCCAGAGCATGTCAAAGAGGCGGTGTCCATTTTTTATGCAGGCCTTCGGGAGGCGGTTGAAAGCATTGTTGTCTGTGGAGGGGCACATTTTGGGGACCTCCAATGGAGGCTAACATCCTTGCCTATGCGGCATGGCAGCTTAGGGATTTTCACGGCAGGGGATATGTCAACATACATCTTTGTAGCGTCGAGGGCTCAGTTGTGGGGATTGCAGGACCACATCCCGCGGAGTGCTAGTGTGATGGGGGTGGATTCTAACTACACCCTCGCACTTGGTAATATCAAAACAGTTCTTCCAGAAATTGATCTAGGCGGTTATACCGATAAGGAGACCGCCCCCAAGAAACCTCAACAAACCTTGGCGAGTGCTCTTTATGGTAAACACGAGTAGACTATGAAGGGGCAGTTTGATATGACTCCACGACAAAAGGCAGTGTTTGCATGCCTTCAAGAGGCTCATGCTCAAGATTTTCTGTCTGTCGTGCCCATTGAAGGGCTTGGGCAGCGGATGTCAGCGATCGAATACAAGGCTATTCTCAAATACCGACTCATGATACCTCTGTTCCCCTCGGATGAACCATGCCCCATTTGCAAAAAAAAACATGTCTGGATAAATTTGGCGAGCATGCGCTCCACTGCAAGGAATTGTCGGGGTTCAAGTACCGCCATGATTTGGTCAGAGATGTTCTATGGGACGTGCTTCGAAGTGCGGGGTCTCAGCCAAGAAAGAAGCACCAGTCAATTTTCTGACTGATCTGCGGGAGGGGAGATATACCTTGCGTCCTGCGAATGTTCTTGTGTTTGGATGGGCTGGGGGCAAACATGCTTGTGTTGACCTAACAGGGTTTCCCCCTTGGTAGGTTAGCGAGACAACGACTTTGTACCAGGGCAGGCAGTTTTGAGGGCAGAAGCTAAGAAAGTCGCTAAGCATGAAGCAGCATGTTCGAAGAATCAACATGTGTTCATGTCGTTCGCTTTTGACACATTTGGATCTCTGGCCCCTAAGACAGTACGTTTTCTGAAACGAGTGCAGAAGGTGGTCCATAGTGACTTGCAGAGTGGCTCATTTACAATTGAGCCGAAAACCGGGCGAGCATTTTTCGAGCTGAGCCGATCTGATCGGAGCTTTGCTCGTGCTTGGCTCGTTTACAAATCGAACCGAGCGGAGCGGCTCATTTACAATCGAGCCGAAAACCGAGCGAGCATGTTTTGAGCGTGAATATTTCTGAGCGAGCGTCGAGCGAGAATCGAGCACAGGGTTGGGCAACCATAAAATTAGGATGTTTCGTTTGATGTTTTCATTGTCGGGTGACAACTAAGGCCGAACTATTCGATGATAACACTAATTTTGAAATCCGAGTGTCCGAGGATGAGGCTTAGGTTGAGGCTAGTGAGGCGATGAGCATACTGCAGAGAACAGTTGTTGCATTGTGCGTAGGGTGATATCAAGCAACGATTAGTGATGGACGACTAATAACATAGAGGAGTCAAGACTGTCACCTCATGACTTATGGTTTGACTATTAAACTTAGTGTTAAAGTTTTTTATTGTGTTAAGTGGCCTAGTTATATTTTTTTTGCATATATTTGAGTCAAATCCAATAGAACGTTATTAATAAAGCTATAAATATATCCGTGTCTTTATTTATAATTAATATATAATAAATAAATAAAAATTTATTCGAGCCGAACCGAGCCGAGCCGAGCAGACCTTTGCTCGTGCTTGGCTCGTTTACAAACCGAACCGAGCCGATCTGCTCATTTACAACCGAGTGGAAGATCGAGTGAGCGTTTTTTCGAGCATTTTCCAAACGAGCGACGAGCGAGCCACGAACGGCGAGCGATTTGAACAGCCCTATTTGAAACTAAGTTTATATTCCTTTCGTCTCAATTTAAATGTACATCTTTCTATTTTTTGTTGTCTCAAATTAAATGTCAATTTTCTAAAATAGAAATGCAATTTCCAGTTTTGCTCATAAAATACAAAACACAATCAAAGATTTAAGAATATTATTGTCATTTTACAACATACAAACTAAACATTTATTAATATGTGTATTTTTTGGTCCATGACATTTAAATGGGGACGAAGGGAGTATATCTTTTGTGATTATTAAACTATTTTAAAGGCTCCGTCTATTTCAACCCCCCCCCCCTTCTATTTTCACCCTCCCTGAAAGCGTCTCGCTTAGGCCTAAGCGAGGCGCTTTCTTTACTTTTTAACTACCTAGGTACGAGGTCAGAAAAAGCTGATTTTTGACTCGAAGCGCCTCGCTTATGCCTAAGCGAAGCGCTTCGGATCAAAATTTTTTTTTTTTTTTTTTTTGGTCTTTTGAGTTGGGTTTTTTTTTTTTTTTTTTTTTTTTTTTTTTTTTTTTTTTTTTTTTTTTTTGCAATCAGACGTTTTTCAAAAGAACATTTTTTATGTCAATGGAAGTGTAAACAAAATCGTCAATCCGACTATTGATTTCTTTCTGCAACAAGGAACAAAATGTCAGCTTTTTCCTGCCACGTTTCAATCTCACTGTCCAACAACTGAATTTTACTTGCTTCCACGAAAAGTTTATTTTAATTGTCCGTTTGACAAACGCCTGGCTAACCTGTCCAGTTATCAATCTCACTGTTCAACAACTGAATTTTACTTGCTTGCATGAAAAGTTTATTTTAACGATGATCCATGGTCAACGATAGTGGTCAACGATGAAGACAACCTGAAAGTGGATACCATGGATCAGAGAGATTTAAGCTAATCAAACTCATATCTCAAGCCGGTGCAAGTTATGTTGTAGTATCTTTGATCATCTTCTTGTAATTACTTTCAAGTTTCTTTATAATCATTGAAGACAACTTTTCAGTTGTTATCCGAGAGATAGCGGTCAACGATGAAGACAACCTGAAAACAACCGGATGGTTGGTATCTATAGGTAAGAACATTGTGGATGAGGATTGTTTATCTTCCCTTTGATTTCAAGTATGTTGCCTTCATCGTTGACACACAAAAATTAGGGTTATTACTTTGTTTTTTTAATTTTTTTAACTTTTTATAATTATTAAATTAAAAATAAAAAATAAAAAAACCAACTCAAAACATCAAAACAACTGCCAAAATAAATTACCCCTCGAAGCGCCTCGCTTACACCTAAGCGAGGCGCTTCGAATTTAAAAATCAGCTTTTTCTGCCCCCTTGTACTGACCTCCTCGGAATGAGTTCAAAGCGTCTCGGTTAGGCCTAAGCGAGGCGCTTTGAGGGGTGAAAATAGAAGGTGAGGGTTTAAATATAACCACCCATTTTAAATGGTGAAAAAAATATGTTATTTATTCTAACATAAAAAACATGTCTAAGGGGACAGGCCGACAAATGGAAACAAGATATTTTGTTTGTATTATGTGTTTTTGGCTAAATATTTTCAGAAACGAAAACTTTTTTAAAACCGTCATGCTACTTGTTTACCGCCACCGGTTTTATGACTAAGTGAGTCAGACATGAATTTAGACAACTTGACTGCCTAGGGTCTGTTTGGTAGCCTCTAATAAGACTCTGTACCATTCAGTTCTGAATAATTTAGCATTCATGCTATTTGTTTCAATCTAAAAAAGGCTCTGAATGGAATGATTAAGAGCTGAACCATTCAGACTTGCTGCATAGCTGAATTATTCAGCACTTAACCACTCAGACACTCTTAACCATTCAGACATCTTAATGATTTAGCACTACAGCCCCTAAAGTGTGTGGGGCTAGTATTCATTGGGTAGTTCTCCACTCATATTAGTACATCATTTATATTATATTATATTAAAATAAATAATATTATATTCATAATTTATTATATTCACATAAATAATAATAATAATAATAATAATAATAATAATAATAATAATAATCTAGAAGAAAACAAAATTACCAACCATCTCCTCCAAACATACCTTCTTCTCAGCTGTCCCTCTCCGCCTCAACCACCACCATATCAGCATCTGCCTCCGCCTTCCTCCACCGTCTCCGTCACCACCACCATCAACCCCTCATTCCCGCTCTATAAACCCTAAAAACTCAGATTATGAAAAAAAAAAAAAACAAAGCAGATGGTAAATAGAGAGAAAGAGAGAACAAGGAAATGAAGAAGAGAGTGTTAGAGAGAGAGAGAACCGAGAGAGGAGGGACAACAAAAAGGCAGGGTAAAATTTCTGATGGTTATTATCTGAGTTAGAATGCCCCACCAAAATCAGACAACCAATCCCATGGCCTGTCTCAATCGTCCGATGAGTTGGCAAC
Source organism: Ambrosia trifida (assembly GCA_028751855.1). Taxonomy (NCBI): domain Eukaryota; kingdom Viridiplantae; phylum Streptophyta; class Magnoliopsida; order Asterales; family Asteraceae; genus Ambrosia; species Ambrosia trifida. Next base: position 13,932,419 of record CM054128.1, on the reverse strand, counting down.
CCAAAAACGGTGGGGGGGGGGGGGTGTTGGCTGGACCTGGATGTGGTCGACAGGCAGATGCCGCCCCCACACCACATGGTCTAAAGGTTGGCGGGATCGTCATCACAACTCATTTTATCACAATCAATTGCTTTGTGCCAACTTAATATTTCACCTTTTATTACATACATAACTAAACACAAGGATTGTTTATCACTTAATTATTCCTCACCTTGCATGAAAAGTTTATTTTAACGATGATCCATGGTCAACGATAGCGGTCAACGATGAAGACAATCGAAAGTGGATATTATGGATCAGAGAGATTTAAGCTAATCAAACTCATATCTCAAGCCGGTGCAAGTTATGTTGTAGCATATTTGATCATCTTCTTGTAATTACTTTCAAGTTTCTTTATAATCATTGAAGACAACTTTTCAGTTGTTATCCGAGAGATAGCGGTCAACGATGAAGACAACCGGATGGTTGGTATCTATAGGTAAGAACATTGTGGATGAGAATTGTTTATCTTCCCATTGATTTCAAGTATGTTGCCTTCATCGTTGACACACAAGACGAATGTTGCAACATGAGTTCGACCAAGATGACACACGAAGCTTCAGACTCCAATCGGATCCAAGTATTACTGTAATGATCAGGAACATTCCAAATAACTGTTCAATTTCAGCTTTTGTTTAACTATTTTAGCAACTTCCATAGAGAAGTTATCAATCTCACTTCTCACTGTCCATGTTTACCTCAACGTCCAACGGTAATGAGTAACCTAGTAACCTCTACAATGATGTGATTTGTTTTAGATAAGGAGGTATATGTACAATGAACTTTTCATGCAAGCAAGTAAAATTCAGTTGTTTTACTAATTTCATAGTCTTGATACTTTTAACAATCGGATCGGCGCTAACGATGAGTTTGATGAATCATTGTACGTGGTCTAATCAGGTATGTGTACAATGATGTGATTTGTTTTAGATAAGGAGGTATATGTACAATAAACTTTTTTACGCTAAATAAAACCGATTAACGTTCTTTATATATGAATAGTGACCCTCTGGCAATCATCGTTGGTATTAATGGCAAGATATGTGGCTTTAGTCCTTTACGCAGGTTTGCCAAAGGGTCACTATTCATACACATAACTTTTTGCTCTAGTGGTGTGCTCTACCTTTTTTACAAACACCTGGCTAACCTGTCCATTTATCAATCTCACTGGCAATCATCGTTGGTATTAATGGCAAGATATTTGATTTTAGTCCTTTACGCAGGTTTGCTAGAGGGTCACTATTCATACACACAACTTTTATGTTCTTTATATATGAATAGTGACCCTCTGGCAAACCTGCGTAAAGGACTATATGTGGCTTTAGTCCTTTATATGAGTAATGTCATGCACAATGTGTACTCACAGTGACATCGAACACTTTATATGAGTAAAACGATCGCTTTACCTGAAAACAACCGGATGTTGGTAGATATAGGTAAGAACATTGTGGATGAGGATTGTTTATCTTCCCATTGATTTCAAAAAAATATTCATGTGAGAATGATTTCGTTACTGTAATGATCAGAAATATTCTAAATAACTGTAATGATCGCTACGGTTAGTGGATACCAGGGATCAGAGAGATTCAAGCTAATCAAACTCATGGCAACCTTTGTTTGATTATACTCGTGTACACCTTTATCAACTTTCCATGATCTACCTTTACATTATTATTATTATTATTTACATTATTATCGTATTTGCAACTTAGTTCCTTTCTCTCGAAAAGTAATTAAAAACACTTAAAAATGAATTAAAAACAATTGTTGCGAGTTAGGTTTAGTCGGAGGACCACGTACAATGATTCATCAAAGTTGTACAAAGCTGGATGTTTTTACTGGAAAACCAAAACGAGCAATTAACGAAGCGAAACGGAGAGATATAATTTTATTGGCTTGGAAACAACCTAAAAGAACCAAAAATGAATTAAAATTATTTTTTGGCGATTAACAGATAATTTTAAAGAATTAAAAGAAATTCATTTTTTTTAAAAAAAAAGGCCAAAGCGCCTCGCTTTGGTCAAAGCGAGGCGTTTGAGTGCCTCGCTTTGGCCAAAGCTAGGCGATTAAGTGGTTTGATTAGACCACAGGCGCCTCGTTTTGACCAAAGCGAGGCGCTTTGGCCTTTTTTTTTAAAAAAAATTTGAATTTCTTTTAATTCTTTAAAATTATCTGTTAATCACCAAAAAATAATTTTAATTCATTTTTGGTTCTTTTAAGTTGTTTCCAAGCCAAGAAAATTATATCTCTCCGTTTCGCTTCGTTATTTGCTTGTTTTGGTTTTCCAGTAAAAACATCTAGCTTTGTACAACTTTGATGAATCATTGTACGTGGTCCTCCGACTAAACCTAACTCGCAACAATTGTTTTTAATTCATTTTTAAGTGTTTTTAATTACTTTTTGAGAAATGATAATTTTCAGATATTACAGATCAAGGTGTTACCAAGCATGTCAAGAAATGATAATTTTCAAATATTGCAGATCAAACATTAAAAAATATATTACCAAACATTTAAAAATAACTTTTCATGCAAGCAAGTAAAATTCAGTTGTTTTACTAATTTCATAGTCTTGATACTTTTAACAATCGGATTGTTTTTCGAGAGAAAGGAACTAAGTTGCAAATACGATAATAATCAAACTCATATCTCAAGCCGGTGCAAGTTATGTTGTAGCATCTTTTGATCATCTTCTTGTGATTACTTTCAAGTTTTTTACAATCATTGAAGACAACTTTTCAGTTGTTATCCGAGAGATAACGGTCAACGATGAAGACAACCTGATAGTGGATACCATGGATCAGAGAGATTGATTTCGTTACTGTAATGATCAGAAACATTCCAAATAACTGTAATGATTGCTACGGTTAGTGGATACCATGGATCAGAGAGATTCAAGCTAATCAAAACTCATGGCAACCTTTGTTTGATTATACTCGTGTACACCTTTATCAGGTTCTTTTGGCCACAGGTACAGAAAGGTTATAAATGTTCATATCGTTTCAGGTTGCCTTTATCGTTGACCGATATCTCTCCGATAACAACTGAATTTTACTTGCTTGCCTGGAAAGTTGTACCGGTTATAGAGAGAAATCAACAGTCGGATCGACTGTTGATTGGTATATAGAGAGCAAACCGACGATCATTCAAAATTTAAAGTTACCGCTAACCTCTGTGCCATCATCGACTACAGCAAACCGGCGATCTTCCTCCACGGCACTCCTAATGGGCCTCTCTTTATTTCACGGTACGATTTGTGTTTTTGTTGCTTTTTAAATAATAAGTTTTGTGTTTATCAAACCCTAACGTCTGAGCAATGATTTATTATTATTAACTTATTTATTGTTAGTTTCATAAATCGTTTTACTAATTTTACTAATTCCCGATTCTTGATACTTTCATAAATCGTTTTACTAATTTCCAATTCTTGATAATAATAAATTATTATAATAATAAAACAAAGGAACTAAATTACAAATATAATAAAAAATAATAATAATAATAATAATAATAATAATGTAATATAGTCATGGTTAATGCTAAAAAAAGTCAACCTTTGTTGATTCATAGGAGTCTTGAAGACGAAATGAATTTTACAAGATACTTGAAACACGGTATGGATATGGAGAATAAATCTTTGACTATACGTGGTTGATGATGTCAAGTTTAAGTCGTTGATTCATTTGGAAATCGAAAACGCCTATCGTCACTCTGTATAGAGAAGAAAATCAACAACCGGATGGTTGGTAGCTATAGGTAAGAACATTGTGGATGAGGATTGTTTATCTTCCCATTGATTTCAAGTATTTTGCCTTCATCGTTGACAGATATCTGGTCTTCAGAGTTTCCAACCCCTAATACATTCATCAAAGGATATTCATGTGAGAATGATTTCGTACAAGATTCCTATGCAAGCAAGTCATCTCATGTTGAATATTTAGTTCTCTCCGAACTTCAGCTTCCAAAATACGACGTCGTTGTAGCTCATATGTTATTATCTCTTCTCTTATTCTCTGTTTCTCTAGTTCTCGATGGATTATTGCTCTCATATCGACTCTCACAATTATTCACAATTTTATACATACAACACACCTTCATCGTTGACCGATATCTCTCCGATAACAACCCTTGTTTGATTATACTCTTTATGTATGAATAGTGACCCTCTGGCAGAATGTAATGTCATGCACAATGTGTACTCACAGTGACATGTGAGAATGATTTCGTACAAGATTCCTATGCAAGCAAGTCAAATTCAGTTGTTAGACCAACTTGAGATATGAGTTTGATTAGCTTGAATCTCTCTGATCCATGGTCAACGATAGCGGTCAACGATGAAGACAACCTGAAAGTGGATACCATGGATCAGAGAGATTTAAGTTAATCAAACTCATATCTCAAGCCGGTGCAAGTTATGTTGTAGCATCTTTGATCATCTTCTTGTAATTACTTTCAAGTTTCTTTATAATCATTGAAGACAACTTTTCAGTTGTTATCCGAGAGATAGCGGTCAACGATGAAGACAACCTGAAAACAACCGGATGGTTGGTATCTATAGGTAAGAACATTGTGGATGAGGATTGTTTATCTTCCCATTGATTTCAAGTATGTTGCCTTCATCGTTGACACACAAAAATTAGGGTTATTACTTTGTTTTTTAATTTTTTTTTAACTTTTTATAATTATTAAATTTAAAAAAATAAAAAAAAACAACTCAAAACATCAAAACAACTACCAAAATAAATCACCCCCTCGAAGCGCCTCGCTTAGACCTAAGCGAGACGCTTCGAATTTAAAAATCAGCTTTTTCTGCCCCCTGGTACTGACCTCCTCAGAATGAGTTCAAAGCGCCTCGGTTAGGCCTAAGCGAGTCGCTTTGAGAGAGTGAAAATAGAAGGTGATGGGTTTAAATATAACCACCCATTTTAAATGGTGAAAAAAATATGTTATTTATTCTAACATAAAAAACATGTCTACGGGGACAGGCCGACAAATGGAAACAAAATATTTTGTTTGTATTATGTGTTTTTGGCTAAATATTTTCAGAAACGAAAACTTTTTTAAAACCGTCATGCTACTTGTTTACCGCCACCGGTTTTATGATTGAATTATGAGACTAAGTGAGTCAGACATGAATTTAGACAACTTGACTGCCTAGGGTCTGTTTGGTAGCCTCTAATAAGACTCTGTACCATTCAGTTCTGAATAATTTAGCATTCAGGCTATTTGTTTCAATCTAAAAAAGGCTCTGAATGGAATGATTAAGAGCTGAACCATTCAGACTTGCTGCATAGCTGAATTATTCAGCACTTAACCATTCAGACACTCTTAACCATTCAGACATCTTAATGATTTAGCACTTAATCAACCAAACAGCCCCTAAAGTGTGTGGGGCTAGTATTCATTGGGTAGTTCTCCACTCATATTAGTACATCATTTATATTATATTATATTAAAATAAATAATAATAATAATAATAATAATAATAATAATCTAGAAGAAAACAAAATTACCAACCATCTCCTCCAAACATACCTTCTTCTCAGCTGTCCCTCTCCGCCTTCAACCACCACCATATCAGCATCTGCCTCCGCCTTCCTCCACCGTCTCCGTCACCACCACCATCAACCCCTCATTCCCGCTCTATAAACCCTAAAAACTCAGATTATGAAAAAAAAAAAAAAAAAACAAAGCAGATGGTAAATAGAGAGAAAGAGAGAACAAGGAAATGAAGAAGAGAGTGTTAGAGAGAGAGAGAACCGACAGAGGAGGGACAACAAAAAGGCAGGGTAAAATTTCTGATGGTTATTTTCTGAGTTAGAATGCCCCACCAAAATCAGACAACCAATCCCATGGCCTGTCTCAATCGTCCGATGAGTTGACAACCCAAAAACGGTGGGGGGGGGGGGGTGTTGGCCGGACCTGGATGTGGTCGACAGGCAGATGCCGCCCCCACACCACATGGTCTAAAGGTTGGCGGGATCGTCATCACAACTCATTTTATCACAATCAATTGCTTTGTGCCAACTTAATATTTCACCTTTTATTACATACATAACTAAACACAAGGATTGTTTATCACTTAATTATTCCTCACCAATCCATTCACCCTACACACCTTTTCTCAGATGTACATCACATTCAAGATGGTTTTTGTCAATTACATGGCAAGCGAGGCGGTGTATCATAGTCAATACAGTTGTACATCATAGACTGCCTTGTCCTCCCTATTGAGTTTAAAATTTGTTATATTTAAAAAAGATATGATAAACACAAAAATTTTAAATACAAAGTATCCTTAATCTATAGTACCTTATTAAGGAGGAGAGATAGGCAAAGTAGTCATTTTACCATCTTTTTAAGATGGCATATGAAGGGTTTTGTGCTTTATACTCTACATGTCATGAAAGTTTTTCCAATGCTACCCTTGAATGCAAAAACAACTTGTACATCCCTCTTCCAAATCAATTAACAAGAATTCAATGATGGTTCAAGAATTAATGTTGATTTTAATTTACTCAATAGTTTGCACCCATTGTAACTCAAGTTTTTAAGACAATGTACATACATCTCTTAACACCTTCATTGTAACTGATACATGTTTATGATGGGGAGCTGAATTGATCGGTCATGAATGGTTATGATGGGGAGCCAGTCTCCTATAAATTCCTTCAAGCATGCTTCATTCAGGGAGAGAGAGGGAGAGTTTACGGGAGAGAGGGATAGTAAGAGAAACGGGTGAGCCGCTCAATCACTGGCGGTCTCCCACGTAGGTTCCCGGCAGGAAACAGTTAAATCAACTAGCAGTGGCCTCTAAGGTCGAATGGTGGGGAGATTACGGTGACACGGGATGTCTACAATGGTCTGTAACCTAACATGAAACAGATCAGTTTTGTACCATTACCTCCTATCGCCTTCTTCAACCATTTGTTTTCAATTTTTTATCACCATATTTGATTATGTGAGATAGTACGGTTAGAGCTTGAAGGATACTTGAATGGACATAGAAACAAACAGTGCGGTAAATAAAAGGATGCTCCAGTTTTTATTTATGTTATTATTATTATTAAATTTAAAATGTATAATATGCTTGGGAAGTGTAGATCTCTTCACCATACACATTGCTTCTTTTATTTTTATTTTTTATGTCAGCAAATTTTTATTACACATTTATTTCACCTCATCTTACATTATTTGTATGAATTTAAACTTACAACCTCACATTTGTAAGGGGGACACCATACCACTAGATATTAAATTTCTTTTTCTTCATCTTTGATAAGATTGACTGAAGTTATCTTTTGGATGTTTGAAGAAGTGAAATTGATACTATCACTTCTTTTAAAAAGAAAACCATTTTTATAATAAACCCGACCCACAACCCGTTTTGACATGGACCCGTTTTGACCCGAACCAAAACAACCCTTTTTCTGAATTAACCCGTTTTGACCCGCCACCCAACCCGACCTGACCCGCCCGTTTTGACAATTATATTCATATCTCAAAATTTGACTTAAAAATGGGTTCTAACTATAGGGTGGATGTTGGGTGAAAATCCAAGAGTATATGTAGTAGTACCAATTTTGAACAGGAGTCCCAATATTCGGTAAGGCTTATAAAATCAATACTATTTCCTAAATTATGATTTTACAAAATGTTCTCCAATAATATGATTCACGAAATCTTTTAATTAATACTAGAACTGTAAAAGTAGATTGGTAAGAAGGTAATTTCACCATCATTTTAAGATGGCATACAAAAGGTCTCATGCATAAATCTCTAATTTTTACCATTTTCTTCCATCTATGCCCTTATGTACAAGTCACTAATACAAATCAATTGCATCATTCAAGACATTTAATTCATGTATTAACTTTTTGTTACCTAGAACCATTACCAAGTAATAGATTAATTCATATAACTTTTTTTTAATGGATTAACTTTTTGTTACCAATGGAATTTGAATTATCACCATAAGAAAAGGCTAAGCCTTATTTAACACTTTGTAACCAGTAGGCTAAAGGTTCTTTGGTTCATGTGTGTAACTAAATGTTGCAAATAAAAATCAAGCACAGATCGGATTGGATAAATGACAGTATGGTGTATAAAGTTTTGGCAATTTAAAATGTGAATAATAATACATACCCGCAGCAACGCGCGGGCATTCCACTAGTTGCGTGAGTTTTCCTTTTTTTGGAAAGGTTAATTTAGTCCTTTTGCATAATCCTGTAATCACGTCGATTTTTTAGTTGCGTGATTTACGTAATTCTCAATTCATAACTGATCAAAATTCGGTAGTTTGCAAAGACTGGTTTCTACGACACAACTCTCTTACGCAACTCTCCGTCGTCAACAAGCAAGCGCCCATCTCAAACTAACACATTTGAAATTTATTAACACTCACAAATCAACAATTTCACAACACCAATAATATATTTTTTCAACATCATTTAAAACTATTTACATCTAACATCTGTCATGCTTCAAAATCATCAAATATCCTAACAATGAACTGTAATCACGTTTTGTTAATTGCAAGAACATGCGTGATGGTAATTGCAATTGAAGAGAACATGCGTAATTGTGGATGTGTAATTGGTAATCAGAAGTGGTGGATTTGTTACGATCGTCACTTATGTGCTTTTCTGTTTCGATCGTCAACAAATTAATAAAGGAAATGGTGGTGTAGTTAGAATTCAATTGAAAATAGATTTTCAATTGGACGTTAATGCCCTTGCCTACATTAAGCTCGTTCTTAATTTGCTTAATATTTACGATTGTGCCACCGTGTTCACATTAAGCATCGATTAAACCTAATCAACGACCTATAATACTTTGTATGTTTTGTATGTTAAAGACGCTTTGTAGGTTAACCGCTCTCATAATAAGTATATATTTTTGGATAGAAAAAAAAAATTGTAAGCCGATTTTTTAAAAAAAGGACGAGTATTTAATTTAGTTTGGTAGAAATTCAACAATCAACACCAACATTCACTTTTACTAACTAGTGGGGTGCCCGCGCGATGCAGCGGGAAACACAAACACTTAGGTTGGTGATTTAGGGGTGCATAGAATGATTCGGTTTGAACTTGAGCTATAACTCTACGCTTTGATGCGGCCGTGCCTCTTTTAAAATAAAATGATCTTCGTAATTAATTTAAATATAACCAACATTTAAAATCCTAATCAAACTACTTAATCCAACAATCAAAATAAGTTAAACCAACATAAGAATTCTTTTCAAAACTCACCTAAAATGGAGATGCAAGAATAAAACTTATAACCTGATCGGCTTCTTTCCACTTCTAACTTGCGCAACATAGGGAAGAGTTGAGGTTGAGTGAAATGGTGAATTTCATTTACTAATATAGTAATGATAGGAGCTTCAATTTCAATCAATTGGATTTATGACATATTGATTGAAATGAAACCTTTGGTGTGCTTTGGTTGTTTTATAGTATTAAGCATCTTAAAATTAAGTTGATAATTGGATCAATTTAATAATACTTAGGCATAAATACTATTTTATCCCTTACTAACTTCATTAGAATATTGTACCATATGCATTATATGTTGTAATTACTTAAATTTTGTTAGAATTCTTCCCTTATGCTTTATAATATATATATATATATATATATATATATATATATATATATATATATATATATATATATACACTAGTGGGATGCCCGTGCGATGCGGCGGAGAACACAACACTTAAAGGTTGAGTCGATCCAGAGCTAGCTTGAGTTTGACTTGCACTTCATACCGAGTTGGTTTGGGTTGACTCTAATTTAAAATAAAGATGGAATCTTAAACTCGAGCTCGGCTTGATCAAAATTCAAGTTGGTTTGCTTAACTTGATTTGATTAGACTTTACAACTAATTTACTATGAGGGTCAAACATATAAATTATTCTTTATAACTTTACATACATTTAGTATTGTCGTGTATTTATTATTGTTGTTTTGTTAACCTCTTCACTTCAATATCACTCTTTCTTTTTTTTTGTTCTTTGTACATGACATGATGAAGACAATGTATATAGGGAATTATAGTAACTTTTACTCGTAATAAATATAAGGAATACAAGGAAAGTTAATGTATTTGGTTTTGTAACAATAACATGGAAGCCATCCATGTTGGTACATTCTAATTCGAATGGATGTGAATTAGATTAGAGATTCAAATAACAACAGTAAACTACCGCAAATCGTCCTAGATGCTAGAGTTCCATCATCACCAACATACATGCGAAATCAAACAAACAACGAGCTTAATCATATTACAAAACAGGAGTGTTTTTATTTGTGTTACATCACTGACATGTGTCATGATGCACGAATTTTCCAACATTGTCCACAATTTCCCTTATAATACATTTTGCTCCACATCTTGCGTGTTTCTCTTTTGAGCTATATCTCAATCAGGAACATGAGTTGTTAAAGTTTATCGCAAGATGCTACCACTTCTCGTATTCTAAATGGTTATTCTTAGCAACCACTATATAACGTATGTAAACATAAGAACAAAGATCATAGAGAGAAAGATATGATGGAAAATGAGAGAACACTTTATCAATGAGTTTTACCAAGTACAATAAGCCTCTATTTATAGGGACATAACATTAATACAAACTTAATGGTATATGGGAGTTAGAATACGTATAGTCGCCATAATATATATGTTTGTAACAAAGAAATTTTAATTATATCACAACTCTTTTTACTATCTTTTTATATTATCAATATTTATACTTAATGCTAGATGGGTTTTAATTAATATAATTTAATAATATTGTAGAAAGACTATTTTAACCTTTTACTAACTTCATTAAGGTGTTGTACCATAAGCATAAAGTATAGTAATTACTTAAATTTGGTTGGTATCCTTGCCTCATGCTTTATAATATAGTATAGATATAGATAACTATAGGATAATCAAATATAGGTTTAAAAGAAAGATACTTAAGTTAGGCTGAAATTCAAGACAACATTCTATTCTTTTATATATATTACAAGTATAAATATGAAGCTTTATAATCGTGAGAAAAACCCTAGAAAATGTTAATTTTGGTATCTTTACTATATCAATAATCACAGGTTCGACCCTGGTCCCAAGATCTTTTTGAAGGGGTAATTTACTTTTTTTTTTAACATCAAATTTCTACTCCTTGTAAGACTTGAACCCATAATCTCCTCCTTAAATGTTCCTAGAACCTTAGGTATTTTACTTGGTTTGTGATTTTTGATATTATTATTAGTATTATTTTATGATTTTTGATATTATTATTATTATTAGTTTTTTTTCTTATTATTATTTTATTATATTTAATATCATTAATATTAGTTCTAATAATAATAACTAGGGTTTTTGTTAACCCATCGCAAAGCGGCGGGGCACGTTTGTTGTGCATAAGTGTTTAGTAGCACTATGGGCAACGATTTTCTTGCATTTTTTCGCGTAATTGTGGATAGTTTCGTGGATATAAAAGATAATATTAAGAGACTGTTATTGTTGCGTGGGCTTCAAAAAAATACTCGCGGCTAAAAGCAAAAAGTTTGGTGGTCAAAGTTTGAAATTCTAAAACTAAAAGTTTGGTCGTCAAATTGGAAGAAAAGAAAATACATAAGTTAATAAGAAATTTACTAGCCAAAGTTGGGTGGTCAAAGTTTGAAATCCTAAAAGCTAAAAGTGTGGTGGTAAAAGTTTGAAATCCTAAAAGCTAAAAGTTTGGCGGTCAAAGTTTGGTGGTTAAATTGGAAGAAATTAAAGTATATAAGTTAGTGGCCAAAGTTGGGTGGTCAAAGTTTGAAAGCTTAAAAGCTAAAAGTTTGGTGGTCAAAGTTTGAAATCCTAAAAGCTAAAAGTTTGATGGTCAAAGTTTGGTGGTCAAATTAGGAGAAAATAAAGTTAAGCTAAAAGTTAATGACCAAACTTTTAAGTCCTAAAAATAGAAGTTTGATGGTTAAATTAAAAGAAAATAAAGTTAACTTAAAAGTTAGTGGTAGAAAATAAAGTTAACCTAAAATTTAGTGGTCAATATATAATTAAAAGAGTTAATTGCCAATTTAGTCCCAGACGTTTGTCAAAAATTGCCACTTTCATCCAAATCTTTTTATTTGGTCAATTTAGTCCCTGTGGTTTCATTTTTTTTTGTCATTTTAGTCCCCGTGGACTAACAAGATTTGGATGAAAGTGACAATTTTTAACAAAGCACAGGGAGTAAAATGACAAAAAATGAAACCACAAGGACTAAATTGACCAAATAAAAAAATTTGAATGAAAGTGGCAATTTTTGACAAGCCTCAGGGACTAAATTGGCAATTAACTCTAATTAAAAAAAGGACACTGTTAAAGTGTCTTTCAATTAATATAGATAGAATAATAATCTATTTTTATTTTGTAATATATATATCTTTTCCGCTGCTAACACGTGAGTAAATTCCCACTAGTTTTTCCATATAGGTGGTGTGACTTAGGCGTGTTCATCCAAAATTCAAAAAAGCCAAAATCCAGATAAAAAAATCCGGATAAAAAAACGCCGATCTGAATTCTTATTCGAATATTTGGATGGATCTAATCAGAATCCGGATTACTTATTCAGATTTTCGGATTCAGATCTGATCAGACCGTATTTCTAATAAGTTCCTAAAATTGCAAAATCCGAATAATTTGATCCAAATAACCCATTATCTGATTCGATGAATACCTTTAGTGACACTTACATGCGTGTACATTAGAGGTCTTAATGTCAAATCACATAATCTAAATATGTTAATAATTTTTGTTTTCACCCAAAATTATTCAATCCAATAAGCTTGTTCATTGGCAGGGCCGGCCCTGAGCATGGGCCGGGTGGTCACCGCTCAGGGCCCGACACGACCCTCAAATGGGTCCGAACGTTTTTTAATATATATATATATATATATATATATTTAAATTCTATATTAATTGTCTTTTATATAATAAAGTCTTGTTAGTAGAGTTGGTAAAACATGCTAATTTAACGTAAATGTCTTAAGTTCAATCCTTGGCTCTAGCACCATGTTCTTTTTTTTAAGTTCATTCCTCTTTACAAAATTTTGGGCCAATTTTTCTTTCCGCCGAAGGCCCAAATGTTTTTTAGTGTTCTCGAAGACAGCCCTGTTCATTGGTTCAACCACTATCCGTTAAGGTCTTGAATCTCATATCTTGGGCTGACCGACTCGTCCTGTTTGAGTTTAACAACGTTGTTTTAACCTTACATATATAGATTTTCTTACAACTAAAATACTGATGCTACCTTTTTATGATTAAGAATGAACATTTATAGTAGCCTTGTTAACAAATGAATTATTTGTAGTTATAAAATACAATCAACCTCACGTTTCACATTTTACAAATAACAATATTTAAAGATGACAAATTTAATAATACGACAAATCTAGAATCTCTCTAATATTCTAATCTAGTTTCGGATATAAAATAATTTGATGGAGACAACTAGTGTGGATACGATTATAGATTGATGGTATATATGTATGAGAACGCTATTGACTTTCAACAGGTCCATATAGAAATGTCAAAGAATGTTAAATGCAGTTTGGGTCATGCGTACTCTACGGTATGTCCACGGTTTTGACCTATCCCTTTACAATTCGTGTTTTTTTTTTTTTTTTTTTTTTAAACGACGATCACTTTATAGCTAAATATAAAGAGCCAGCAAGAAGCTGGAAAATACAAACACCAAAACAGAAACAAAGTTACACGAAATAAGAAACATCAAAATTTATCCAACTGGCCCAAGAGAGGTTTCGGATTTTAGCACGGTGGGAGATCCAAAAAAAGGCGTCTTCCTTTATTAAATTTACCGACGCTTGCACCGGGATGAATTTTCTATCGAAAACCATAGCGTTCCTAGCCAACCAAAGACGCCAACAAGTAGGCAAAACGACCGTATACACCATCTTTCTCCATTTCTTCGAGCCCGGAACCTTCTTTAAATGCATAATCCACTCTTCCAAAGAAAATGATCCCGTGGGCCAAGGGATTTTTAACCAAACCAAAATGGACCACCAAGTGGATCTAGCCCAAAGACATTTGAGAAAAGCATGATTCGTGTCTTCATCCTCGATACAATTCGTGCTATAAACTATATATACAACTATTAAGAAGGCTCCACCTATTCACACCCCCTCCTTCTATTTCAACCCCCAAGCGCCTCGCTATGATCAAAGCGAGGCGCTTCAGGTCAAATCAAACGAGGGGGTATGAGGTTGCAGAAAAAGCTGAATTTTTTATCCAAAGCGTATGGCTATGGCTAAAGCGAGGCGCTTTGGATCAGGGGTTTAATTTGAGTTGTTTTTTTTGATGTTTTGAAGTGTATTTTTTATTTATTTAATAAAATATCGATATTGAAATTTAGAAAGGGGAAAGACGCGGTAAGGCGAAACCAGGTCTTAGAGAGTACACTCATTCGAACAAGGTCTGCATGAGTATTATTAATAAAAGAGAGTATGTGATGAACAATAGATTCAGGGAGCTGTGAAATCCGATCCATCTCTACACTTAATTTCACGAGTTAACCACAAAAACATTATTATAAGACCATATGTATTGGGGCGTGTTTCGGAGCGCGAATTCAAAGATAGCCCCCCCCAACACCATTACACGGGGGCGCCATCTTGCCAAAATCGATCAGAGCGTTATGTTCAAAACATTGTGCAACACAAACCCAAACCAATTATCTCTTGCCACCTAAGATCACCTCTCCTTTTCACATTGTTTTACTATTTTTTTTTTTAAATTTAAAAGATAAAATAAAATTTTATTAGGGGCGTTAAGTTTTTCCCATCCATTACACCTCATTTTGAATTAAAGCTCTATGCTGACTCAGCTGCCACGTTGACCAATCACAAAGGGGTGCCTTAAATTATTTTCCCCTCCACTACACATGGTCTAAGAATTATACAAACAGTGACACAACATTATTATTATTTATTTATTTAATTATTACAAAAAGAAATTTATAAAAAAATTTAAAACAAATTAATAACCCTAATTAAACTATCATTAATAACTTTAAAAGTGTTTATTTTTTTATTCATTACTCCCGGGATAGATACAACATTAATATTCGTTATCCTTTATCATCTGTAATATACCACCGTTAATTACTAATGAAGACATTGATTTGCAATATTTGAAAATTATCAATTCTTAACATGCTTGGTAACAGAGAGGAACAATTTCTTCTTTTGTTCTACAATTTTTGTTAGTTGTTAATGTTTTTCTAGTTTTTTCTATTTTTAGAAAAAATAAAAACCAATTCGAATGCGGTATGCGCGTTAAATTTCATTAAATAAGTGAAAAAGGCGAATTGATCACACTTTTTAGAGGCCTATGTTCTACGGGAGGTGAGTTGTCAATTAAGGGATCCGCTTGGAGTCTAAAGCTTCGCGTGTCATCTTAGTCGAACTCATGTTGCAACATTCGTCTCGTGCGTGTTAGGGTCCGAAATTTTAGGGCTTCTTAGTGGGGTTTTCCAAGACTTCATCCTTGTGCTTTGTAAGGGATTTATGAGGAATGGGTTGAAGGTGTGTGTTGCAAATATAATAATAATAATAATAATAATAATAATAATAATAATAATAATAATAAAAATAATAATAATAATGTAATAAGTTATGGTTTCGAACGGTGGTTTGGTTGTTTTATGAATGTTTGATCGATATCATTAATACAGAGTTCGTTATACTGGTTGCGGAAAGAAATCAACAGTCGGACCGGAACAAATTTTCATCTTATAAAAGTACATAAACACAATCATGTAACCCACGATCAGAGCTTTAAGTTGTGATAAACAAAGATAATAGGAAGAAGATCAGAGATCCAAAAGCAAGTGTGAAGATCAAGAGAAAGAAAGTATAAGAAGAAGATGAACATTGCTCCAACATAACTTGCACCGGCTTGAGATATGAGTTTGATTATCTTAAATCTCTCTGATTAATGATATCCACTTTCACCTGAATATTTACTTTCTTACCTCTGTTTTGAATTAGTATACAGAGAGCAAACCGACGAACATCATTCAAAATTTCAACTTCCGCTAACTTCTGCGCCATCATCGACTACAGCAAACCGACGATCTTCTTCCACGGCACTCCTAATAGGCCTCTCTTTATATTACGGTACGATTTAAGGGTTCCAATTTTGTTTTGTGTTGCCTTTTAATAATAAGTTTTGTGTTTATCAAACCATAACGTCAAATATTAGGATATCGTTTAGCTCCATGTTTGAAATATGGATTTCGTTGTCGCTACGGTTAGTGGATACCATGGATCAGAGAGATTTAAGCTAATCAAACTCATACCTCAAGCTGGTGCAAGTTATGTTGGAGCAATGATTGTGATTAATGTTGTATCTGTTTTGAGGGTGTAATGATGATGATGGTTATGATTTGACAGATGATTTATGAAACTATCAAGAATCAAAAATTAGTAAAATTTATTCAATCAATCTATGACAAGATTTAATTTACTTCCAAAAAATAAATAAAATAACAATAATAAAATCAAATGCAGTATCAAACAATGAAAGCCCCCAAAAAAACACATATTACACAGACTACCGATCCAAAGACAAACAAAGTTTAAAGGCTGAACACGGGTATAATCAAAGGAACTTCAGGTCAGCCAGACGTTTGTCAATAGAATTTTATACTATGTATTCTCACACAATGTCCAACAACTGAATTTTACTTGCTTGCATGAACAGTTAACCCGTATAGCTAATGTGGATTCATGAAATGTATATGTGAGAGGTGACCCTTCTTACTAGTTAACCACGCTAGTTGGGCCAAAATAAGGAGCCCAAAATTTTGAAAGTAAAAAACAAAGCTATAATCTGTATGTTTAGTGAATGCCCAATGCTCATTAGCCCAGAAACCCATAGAAACTATTAAATCCGATGTTGTTGGGCTTTACGTCCATCTCGAACCGCTATTCCTTTGGGTTCATGTACACTATCCCACAGCTTAACAAACCACGGTTATTTTTATACGTAAATCCGCGAATGGATACATTTTGCTCTAATATTAGTTTTTTTTTTGAAAGACGAACTTCATTAAAACACCAAGAAAACGATGGGAGTCTACAAGACGGAGAAACCCAACACCAAAGTACATTATATTACATCAAAAGAAAAATTCTTCCATTCTAGCCAACCCACCGAACCTTTTTTGTACCTACTAGAAAACCATAAGAAGCTCAAGGCTTTTATATCCGCGACAACATCAACAACCGTCCGCCTTTCATTCTTGAAGACACTCTCGTTCCTAGCCCTCCATATCCTCCAGCAAGAGATAACCATCACCCCATAAAGCGCCAACTTTTTCACCTTAGGCCAAGAAGAGGTATGCTCCATGCGAAGAATATCCGCCACCGAGAAGAAGTAGAGAAAAGGGAGACCAACCCATCTAGCAATGGCGTTCCAAAATCCCGAAGCAACGAAGCATGCCGAGAATAAATGATCAACGGTCTCCTCAACCTCCTCACAAAAATTACATAGACCATCTCCGCAATTAACATTTCTTCTTAAAAGCGCCTTTTTCGTAGGGATCCTGTCCATAAGCATTCTCCACATGAATACATTGCACTTAATCGGAATCCATTTACACCACGTGTAAACCGCTTGATCTATGTATGTCCTACCACTTTCAATCCAGTTCTTGACAACCGAAACCGAAAAACCTTGAGCATCGATAGAATCCCAACACCATTTATCGGCTGCATCGCTAAGCTGCATACCTGCGAACATACTCGAACATTCCTGCAGCTGATTTACCTCCGTTTCCGTCACCGGCTCGTGTCTCCAGTTCCACTGAATGTTACCACCCATAGTAGCCCCCACTATTCTATCCCCTACAACACACGATTTCTCCTGCTCGATTCGAAACAGGTTTGGAAAAAGAGTTTTTAATGGCTCCCGAGAGATCCAAGGGTCTGTCCAAAATATTATCAAAGTGTCGTTCCCAACCCTTCCCCTTATCATACCCATACTACTGACATTACCCACTTTTAACTTGTAACCATATTTCACTAGTTTTGTCCACGTCCCCGCAAATCTAGAACTATGCGGATAGATCTCCCATTTCCCGTTGGACCTGTGAATGGCATCAACCACCCTTCTCCATAAAGCATTACCCTCTTGCTTATATCTCCATAACCATTTGACCAAGAAAGCGTTGTTACAATCCTCAAGCTTTCGAATTCCTAAACCACCATTTTTTAACGGTCTAGTAACTTTGTCCCAACCCGCCCAATGAAGTTTTTTCACAATACCATTGCCTCCCCACAAAAACTGTCTAACCAGCCCTTCCAATTTACTCACAACCCCAGCCGGCGCTTTAAACATGGAAAAATAATAAGACGGGAGACTTTGCAAAACAAATTTGATGAGAGTCAATCTCCCGCCAATAGACAAGGAGGTAGATTTCCATCTAGATAATCTGGTCTTAAAAACTTTTATAACCGGGTCCCAATTATTAATTCTAGACATATTAGCGCCCACCATAATACCAAGATAAGTAAAAGGAGTCGTACCTGAACAACAACCCAAACCCCGTGCCTTGTCTTCAATCGCTTCAGTATCCACACCCACACCATACAAGGTAGACTTATTCAAGTTAATACGTAAGCCAGAGCATATATGGAAGATGCGGAGCATGCGTCTGAGACTGACGAAATTACTTTCTAACCATTCACCCATGACCATAGCATCGTCTGCATAGAGAAGATGAGGTGCACAAATCCGTTATAAAAATAACCAAACACGTTTTTTTTTTGTTTAAAAAATTTCTGTTTGTAACAATAATTGGTTTGAGTGGTGAAAAACTGTAACCTATTATAACCGATTAGGTTAAAAAAATTGGTAAACCTATAATAGGCCAAAAAAAAAAAAAAAAAAAACCCGGGTTTTTTTTAACTTATTTAATGGCAAAAATATAAACTCATGTAGTTTTTATGTTGTATTTAAATATGTAAATGGGCTAAAAAAAGTGACAATTATGGCTAGTTAAAAAAAAGCTGGTTACTAACTAGTTTTTTTCTAAAATTCCAAACCGTTTCCTAATTTAAGGTTTTTTAAGCTAAATTGAAAAAGTGGTTACAATTTCGGTTAATAACTAGTTATGCTTATAGTACCGGATTTTTTGTTCATCTCTAATTATAAGGGGGTATTTGAATCTGTCCTAAAATATTTTGTTTTGTTGTATTCATGGATAGTGTGTGTGAATGCCAACACATCCGATAGATACATATGGACTGTTTGGAAACTTGGTAAGAGCATGTTAGAGGCCTGACTTGGTAAGAGCATATGAACCAGGAAGAGTATGTCGATGTAGTGGTGGAGGAAGTGGTGGTTGGCCGAGGAGGTGGTGCGTGATGGTCGGGTGAGAGTTATGACCATGTAAATGGAAAAATGGATAAAAGTTTCATAAGGGTTCATTTAAGTCTTCAACAAGTTAATTTGAATTGACTCAAATTGAACAACAAGGATCACTTTTAAAACACCTGACACATCAAGCGACAATCACGACCATTGTTTGTCACTTTATTTTCTTGTGATTTTCCTGTTTATTCTCATAATGATTCTAGATCATGGACCGGCACCATTATTGTTGTCTCCTTTGTTCGGATCTCTGCCGCCTCCTTCACCAGTGATGGTGCCAATACTCAATGTCAAAAAAAAAAAAAAAAAAAAAAAAAAAAAAAATTCGTGGGTAAACCTATTTTATTAAGTTTTAGCTAATTTTATTACGGACCCTTAACTCGAACTAACATGATACCTTTTTTAAAATGTTTGTTTTAACCCAAACTCATTTTTTTTACTCGAACTTGTTTATTCCCCACCTATTTTCCAGGCTTACACCCAACCCATACTTTCCCATTTTATGATGTGTCGACTCAAATACTATATTTATCAATTCTCCGGATTGTTAATCAGGCATTCGTCTTTTTTACTAGATTTTCTTATTGTTTCGACAAAACTAGATTTTTCTTTGAAAGGCCAAGGGTGAGGTTCTGTTAGGGGTGCAAACGAGCCGAGTCGAGCCCGAGCTCGACTAGGCTCGAACTCGAGCTCGATTAAGTTATAAGAGCTCGAGCTCGAGCTCGGCTCGATTCGAGCTTTGTTTTCAAAGCTCGAGCTCGGCTCGTTTATAATTTCTCAAGCTCGAGCTCGGCTCGGGCTCGGCTCGTTTAGTATTTATTAGTTAATATATTAGATAAAAATAATATAAATAATTGTTAACTTAGGCTCGTGAGCTCGATAAGTGAAGCTCGGGCTCAGGGCTCGTTTACTAAACAACTTTAAATGAATGATAAATATTATTAAATATTAAAAAAAACTAATATTATACTAGGCTCGATAAGGCTCGACGAGCCTAACGAACTTCACATGTCAGGCTCGAGCTCGAGCTCGATAAATAAACGAGCTTTGTTTTAGGCTCAAGCTCGGCTCGAGCTCGATAAAGCTCGGCTCGTTTCGAGATTTTTGCCGAGCCGAGCTCGAGTAGCTCGCGAGCTGCTCGGCTCGTTTGCACCCCTAGGTTCTGTATAAGGGGTGTTTTTTGTGAGAAGGTTAAGAAGTGTTTATGGCCCTTTGATCTATAGATGGAGGGTGGAAATTGATTAGTGGCGAAATTGTAATATGTTTTATAATTTTGATTAATTGATTTGAATAAATAAGGGCATAATAGTAATTTCAAGTGCTTTAAATTTGAAAACCCACATGCAAGGCACATGCAACTTTCCCCCATTTGTTTTTAAACATCAATAACTTTTTATACGTAATTACTTTTATAAAAAATACACCATAATAACTAGTGTTATTATGTTTAATATTACTACCATATTGCTATATATAAAATATAGAAGTTACATTTAGAGGGTGTTTGGGATTGATTTTTCAAAACAGCTTCTGCGTTTTGAAAAAGCAGTGGTGGAGTTGCTTTTAGATTATTGCGTTTTGGTAGCCTAAAAATCCATTTTAAAACTCAACCCCAAACACTAAAAACTGATTATTTGCGTTTTCAAAACGCAATAATCTAAAAATCCATTTCAAAATGCAATCCCAAACACCCCTTTAATTTTGTGTATTTTACCTGCTGTAAGCATCGTGTTATACCTGTTGCACGATGTGTATTATATGATCTTACTTTAAATAAAGTAAAACAAATCATTGCATTGTTACTTTGGGTTGATTACCCAAGAATCAAGATATATCACAATATATTGAGGGTGTGTTTAAAATTATGCAGAATAAAACATAGTACATTATACTAAACTAATATTTGAATGTTTGCATTATAAAAGACAATAAAATGAAGCACAAAATTGCATTGTTACTTTGAGTTGATTCTCCTTCCTCACAATAAATCCATAAGAACTTTCATACTTTTCATAAAATTTGGTGCAACATTAATTCTCTCAAAAATAGTCCCACCTGAAACAGAATCACAATCCGTATTCATATTCATATAAAACACTCCTCGTAAGAAAAGCAACCCAACATGAAATAAAACATAATACGAATGATGAAAAAACACACTTGTAACATCATCTGCCATACACTAGGCATCTCAAAAACGGTTTAGACACACTATGAAAACTTCGTAATCGCAAAGATAAATTGATATCGTTTTGTTTAATATGTACATGTTTATATGAGGAGATTGATATGATAAATTCGATCCAATCAGAGGATGTGATGAACATTAATTTAATTCCGAAATCAAAGAGTGTTTCCTATTTTGATGTTTAGTCAAATGGCAATCATCCCTTAATCTCCTAAATGAATATTGTCACATGTCACTCTAAGAACACCTCTGATACTTTTGGTCAATTGTACACGGACACTTACCTCTCTCTCTCTCTCTCTCTCTCTATATATATATATATATATATATATATATATATATATATATAAGGGAAGTATCCATAGAAAACCCTGTTGTTTGAGGAAACTCTAGAATACCCTTAAAAAAACCTACTTCCCGAGCTTTTTTTTTTTTGAAAAAATTAGGGCATGTAATATACATGTTTTTAAGTGTTTTAAGCCAAAAAAAAAAAAAAAATCAAAAAAGCGCCGAGCGTTTTTTTTTTTTTTTTAAAAATAAAATAAGTTGTGCATCATAACATATGTTAGCTTATTTTTGCACCGGTAACATATGTTATGATGAAAAAATATTTTTTTTAAAAAAAAACCTTCGGCGCTTTTTTGATTTTTTTGGCTCAAAACACTTAAAAACATGTATATTACATGCCATAATTTTTCAAAAAAAAAAGCTCGGGAAGTAGGTTTTTTAAGGGTTTTCTAGAGTTTCCTCAAATATTTAGGGTTTTCTACAGAACCATCCCCTATATATATATAGGGTCAAGATCCTATACAAATAGTGTTTTTTGTAAGAAGTGCGAGAAACAATTTTGTCCATTAGATTAGATTAATCTATGGTGGAGATTAAATGGATGGCAATTTTGTAATTTGTGTTTAATTTTTAATAGCTAATTAGTTGCTTGGAGGGTGTAATGGTAAAAACACACCTTATATTTAAATAAAAAAAATAAAAAACCATCCATCACTTCCTACATTCACTCTTCTTCATATCTAGAACCCCCCAATTTAGGAAACTATAATAAAAAAAACAACTCATCAATATTTTCAGTAACTATAGTCTCTCATCCCTCTCTCCTTTAATGGAATCAGATCAAAGATTGCTGATGAATATAAAACACACGGCCAGATCTTTATTATCGGCGTGCTTTTTTTTTTAACGAACGATGATGAAGACACCGATTGCTGATGAAGATAAAACAAACAGCCAGATTCACGATCGGATTCACACCGATTGTGTGTTTTTTTTAATATATGTGCTGAAGAAAAAAATGTCAGACATCGTGGGTGAAAAACGACGAGCGTGGTGTTTAAAACATCTGGAATCACTATATTGCATCCTGTTTTGTTTTACGCTCCTCATTTGTACGAAAGTTTTTTTAGGTTTCTTTGTGTATTAGTCGGGTTTCTAACATGGTGTTTTATTTGTTTCCTTTTTTGATATGTTTTTTGGTTCGTGGTAATCGGGATTGTTTAAAAGTTCTTGCTTTTTGATGGTTGGGGATGTTGTGTTTTATCATGATCATCCTGTTGTGTTTTATTCTCATAGGTGATATGAAGGTGTGTTGAGTTTTCTTTGGTGTTTTTAAGAATATGGAACATGATTTTTACATATAACACCATGGATTGAATACAAATACAAAATATTATTGTATGTTGTGTTTTATCGTGATCATTTTATTGTGTTTTATACTCATACGTGATATGAAGTTGTGTTCAAATTTATTTGGTGTTTTAAGAATATGGAACATGATTTGTATATATAACACTATGGATTGAAAAACAAAATCCAAAATATTATTGTATGATAAAAACACTATGGATTGAAAAAAGCAAAATACAAATATCACTCTGTTAGAAAAAAACACCATATGGATTAAAGGCCTTAAACAAATTTTGCTGATGTTACGAACGAATAAAAAAAAGAAAGGATATCTTCCTAAAAAAAAGGAAATGTAAGTAAATGTATTATACTTTCCAAAAATAATTAATGGATTAATTATAATTATTATTTAAATTGACTAATCTACCCTAAATAAATAATAATGCCACGTGTTAAGTTTCTATTGCTTC
Organism: Ambrosia trifida; assembly: GCA_028751855.1. Classification (NCBI taxonomy): domain Eukaryota; kingdom Viridiplantae; phylum Streptophyta; class Magnoliopsida; order Asterales; family Asteraceae; genus Ambrosia; species Ambrosia trifida. Next base: position 13,908,651 of record CM054128.1, on the reverse strand, counting down.
TTACACTTCTTACAAAAGTTAGCCTTTGTATAGGAACCTATATATATATATATATATATATATATATATATAGTATAACATGAGGGTGAGAATATGATACAAAAGGTGAAAATCCTAGAAAGGGTAGTCTAGTAAATATAACATTGTCCTTCCTCATGTGTATGACACACGCATATTTCACCTTGTTTTTTTAAATACCCATAACTTTTTCATATGCTAATTTCTTTTAAAAAAAAATTACACCAAACTAACGAGCGTTTTATTATCTTTCCACGAGTTTCATAGTGTTATACAATAGATGAAAAGAAAAAAATGACTTTTTTTGTGGGTTTTGTTCATGCAGAAAAAAACACAATGGACATAAATAACACAAGTTAGCAGTTTTGAAAAACACAATGGACATAAAAAACAATGACCAGTAAAAAAACATTGCATTCAGAGGAAAACACAATCTCAGATTAAACATAACGCACAGTACACTAAAAAACACAAATCTGCAGCAAAAATAACACAATGGAGATAAAAACACAAAATGGCAGCTCGGAAAAACACAATAGACAGAAAAACACAGTACAAAAAAAACGTATGCAAATAAAAAACATAATTTGCAGAAAAACACAATGACTAGAATTGGAAAAATGCAATAAACGGGACAAAAAAACACAATAAACAGACAAAAATAACAAAATGGACATACGGAATAACACATTGTGTTTTTTCCACTGCAGCTTTAAGTTTTTTTACTGCACAATACATTGTGTTTTTTTTTCTCCATGAACAAAAACCCACTAAAGCGTCGTTTTTTTTTTGTTTTTTGTATGGCACAATGAGTTAGGAAGCTTGAGAATTCGGACCGGGGGATCGGAAGTATATAACTATTAAAAAAAGGGGGGTCGAAACCGTAGATACCAAATTTTTTTTATACGGATACTATAGAATCGGAACTTCTCAGCAAAAAAATGGGGAGGGGGGTGACCCCCCGCCCCTATATCTTGCGTCACTGGACACAATGGTACCCGTTAAAAAGATAATTAAACACTCGTTAATCTTGGTGTTTTTTGGAAAAAAAAGTTATTAACGTTTAAAAATCGTGGGGGAAGTGCAAGTGTTATGCACATGAGAGAGTAAAAGACAACTGTTTGGATTATTAAAATCCAATATCCCTAAGTTTTATAGGGTTCTGTCAGGAACACGTTAGTAATTGTAGACACAATTTGTCGGTCGGTAATACTCATTTGGTTAGTAGCGTGTCCGAAGTATGTCACTCGTCGAGCTTTGGGGTTAACCGGATTCCACAATGGAGATGTAAGCTCCGTTAAATTCAATACATATTCCGCCTCTGATTCTAAGGAGACAAATGAATTCAAAATTGAAATGAAAGAATGTTCCCATGGGATTGAGCGAAGAATGAAGCAAGTGATGAGATATGGGATTGTGGAAACTTCATAAAGAGGTTGCAGGTTTTGTGGTTCTTTGAAAATTATATGAATTTGGGTCAAAGAAGTCGTGGCTAATATTTCTTACAATGTTGAGAGACGTCAAACTAAAAAAGCCATGGTTCTTTGAAAATTATATGAATTTGGGTCAAAGAAGCTGGGTGATAATTTCCACATGAATATCTAACAGTTGCATTAGACCACTACAATATTCATTCATATAATATTATTTCCTAAGAAAATAGTTCAGATTAAAAAATCAAGACTTCTAAACATTAAAGCTTGGATGATTTAGAAGAGAATATTGCTTATTTATTTTTAAATGAAATCTTTGATCCTGAAATGTTAGAATTGCTTGGATGAAGGAAGTTAGCTAGAGTTTCGACTCATGTATGGTTTTTGGAATTCTTTTCTGTTATTGTATAGTAGTGCTTAGGTAATGCCTGCAAACTTCATCTTCTTATGAATGAGGTATGACAAAGAATCCCGAATAACGTGCTAATGGCGGAACTGAAAATTTTATACTACAAGATCGTAATAGAATTTGTTTTTAACCTTTGGTGAAATAGGGGAGGGTATTCTTGGAAACGCTAAATATCGCAAGAACAGTGAGAACAAGTGAGAAAACTAATCAAAATCATTTTTTTTTTCAATACAAATCTAATTATAATTAAAATATAACATTAATAAATGAAGTTTCTTTCCAAATAATTGATCTTTTCTTGTAAAAACAGTTAAAATTTAACTTTTTACATATGTGTAAATTAAACAGTTTACACATGTACAAACAGTAAATTTAAACATGTGTAGAAACTATTTATTTCCGTATACGTTTGAATTTTTACGCGTAAATTGTGTTTTTGAGATTGTATTTTAGTAAAAAAGATAAATGTAAAAAGGAATTTTGAAATTGAATAGTTTTAGATTTTTTTTTGAAAGGCGAATTTCTTGTTCTTTGTGAGACTTGAACTCAAGACCTCACACTTTTAGTGTATTAAAAGGCTTTGCCTTACCATTGGACCACCAACCCCAATAATTGAATAGTTTTAGATGGCGTTCTCACGGTTCACACGAAATATATGTCTTCTCAAATTAACTTTTCTCTAGTGAAATATATCAATTATTTTTTATCATGTATATCAACTCGAGAATGAATCTAAGTTGTAACTATAGCATTTAAAATGTCTGTCTTTAAATACTTATAAAATTTGTGTATTTTTAAAGTTTATTTTGCTGAGTAAATCAGCCTACATGCATTTTTTTAAAGTAGAGATAATCTTCGGAAAAACCATAGAACTAGTATTACTCCCCTCCAATTTATTGGCACATAATACTAGTTTGTTAATGATAAAAAAGTAACAATTATAAGATGGTAGGATATTGGTGACAACAAACATTTAGTTATCAAATACAAGTCTAAGCTCGTGTTACACATTTACTAATTTATAGTGTTAAAAATAACAAATATATGATATACTACCAATCTAGAATCTTTAAAATACTCTGATCGATCTCTTTCTTTTTTGGTGGGAAAATGATAGTAATTTGATAGGGACAAGCAGTGTGAACACTGCGATTATGATAATATACGATTTATGCGTTTATGAATGCCATTGACTTTTAAAGGTTAAAGAATGGCTGTAATCAATATAGTTATAGAAGTTATTTGGAGGTTGGGACTTGAGTGGAGATACTACGGTATGTCCACGGCTTCTACCTATCCATTTACAAATATTAGTGTTACTGGTATGTATTCCTATAATACACGGGTTCAACAATTTAAATTATATATATATATATATAAATATATATATATATATTATATTAAAACATAACATCCTTAACAATAGTAGTTTTTTGGATTTTAAAGTTTTACCACTAAGTTTCTATCTTTTGATTTTGGTCACTAAATATACCTATTTTTTATGGTCAAGGACTTTTGCAATTGTAATCCAATTAATTTACTTACTAAAGATAACGTCACAAATTTGCATCGCCGTTGACAAGGTTTTGTTTTTTCATTTATTTATTTATTTTTTTTTTGGAAATTCCATCGACAGAAACGTTTGTGAGAGCTTTTAACCCACTAATTATCATACACATTAATTTAGCATACTACTTTGTTTTGCTTCGTAGATTATTTACACATGCTTTCCATATATAACTTAACCAATGTTAAAATGAGTAACTAATTTTCTTTCTAATCGTGTCTTTAATTTAGTATAATTTTCTTTCTAATTATGTCTTTAGTTTTATTATAAACTAAAGAAAGAAATTATAATCTATAATGACTAATCTGTACCTTTTTATTATTAAAAATATGTCTATTATAACAACATTATTCATGATTTGATAAAGAGTTTAATTTGAATGAGTCAAATATAATTGACGTGGTATAAAATTCGTTAAAAACATAGTTGTTTTCGCAATAAAGTGTTCTTTTATTGTAAGCTATATTGAGTGACGGTACCATACATGTACAATAATGAACCGATACAAACCGAACAACACAGGAACCGGTTCGGGTGTTACGCCTAATGTTTTTACCGTGAACCAAACTGATGCTGACTGAAAACCCGTTGCGAAGCGCGGGAAAGTACTACTAGTTATATATAAATTTATAAATATAATTAAAAACATTAGATTACATATTATATTTAAAATAAAAAATTGCCTTAACAACCGAAAAAATATTAAATATTCACCAGCCTCTAAATAATTTCTTGTAAAAACATTCATATTTACATAAAACTTTTATCAAACTTTTTAAAATATATCTTCCATATCGTGATTGTTTAGGGTTTACAACACAAAAAAAAAAAAAAAAAAAAAAAAAAAAAAATCAAAAGTGATAAGAGTAAATATGTTTAGGCTATATAAAAAAATGAAATTAAATTTAAACCACCAAATTCGAGTATCGTTCATTTTGGAATTTGAGATCAAGTTTCTTCCAATTTATAACCTTGAGTGTATAATCATTTTTTTTCTAACATCAAGATCCTTAAACATAATGACACTTATTGGTTAAATTTGACTATAATTATAAAAAAAGATTGCGTGAATTAATACCATGAACATGATGATTGAAATGAATTAATAATGAAAAGAGTGTGACCATTTACTTAGATATTGCATTGCTTTGTTGAAGCAACTTGAAAAAACAAAGTCAATAAAGATTTCAAACAATGATTTTTTATATATAAAATGTATCTTATATATCAATTATCAAGCTATTATAATACGAAAATACCGAAGTATATTTAGTTTTGTATTAAATCAAATATTTAATTATTGTGGATTGATTTGTTTGATTTTGTTTGTTAAGAACAGTGTAAGAGATATAGTTTGAATCTCAGAGTGAAATACCACATATTAAAAAATTTAGTTTATTTAACATACACGATTTAAATTTAAATTTAATAATATAAATACACTATCTTAAAAAAAAGGAATAGTTTTTTTATAAAGTTTACTTCTTTTAGTTAATTAACATTTTTAATTTTTGTCTAATAGTTTATTTATAATTTTTTATTAAAATATAATTATATTAATTGACTTACAAAAATATATAATATATATTAAATCAAATTTCAGTAATTATAATAATAATTATAGGTGTAACCCATAAAAACTAAATAAAAATTAATAAATAAAAAAACAAATTAAAATAAATATGTTGTTTTAAATAATAAAATAGGAGGCTTACGAGGGAGTTCTATGTACTCCAGGTGTTGCCTTATATTTGTATAAGTAGAAATAGATTAATGTTGATTGGTTTATTTTATTTATTTGTTTAGAACGATATGAAAATCTCACAAAAAAGCTTAATTAATTATGTTTTGTTATTATTAATTTGACTTTGGAACTATTTAAAATATCTATAATTAATATGTATTTGCTAAGCATATTTAACATCTAAAACAATTAGTGGGAATGCTCGCGCGTTGCCGCGGGCACTTATGTTTTTTTTGCTACGCGTTGCGCAAAAGAACCATGACCAGAACAGAAAGTTTGAAACTAAATGCGTTTAATTTAAAATACTATTAGTAAAGCTATTCACAGAGAGTAGACACCCACTTTCATAGAAATTAGAAATTGTTCCTCTTCCTTGTTCGCCACCCATTGTTTGTGGTGTAAGAGCCTCTATCATTGCATCATACAGACGAAAAAAAGAGAATGAAAGAGAGAAATGCAACTGGTTGGTCAACTGGAAACACCACAAACAAGACAATGATAAAAACATACCACTCGTACAACAAGCCAAGGGAGGGAAGAGATTATGAGTATACAAAGGTAGTGGAAGGGATTTGTAACTCATGTATATTGAATTGGGTGTCATGGGTATTTATGAATGAGGGTTACATAATGAAAATGATATAAAGTGTGCATTAGACAATTATACAATAGGCATTATAGGTTGTACATGAGGGGCATAAAAGGAAGAAAATGACCAAAAGTTGGAGACTTGTGAATGAACCCTTCACATGCCATCTTAAAATTGAGAGGAAATTACATTTTTGTCCATCGAGTTTCTCTAATAAAGTAATTAACTTGGATAAAGAAAACTTAAAAAACGTAGCGTTAAAAGATAATGTAAGCATTATGTGATGTATACATGGAAAATATAATTCATGCATACAAATACAATGAACAAAAGTCCCTTGCGTATTGGTCAAGCAAAATAATGACTAATTTCTATGTAGCGACGCAGGTCATGTCAGACAAATCGACCGTAACAGATATTATGTTATACCAACGTTCATTTTGTGGGATCGATAACCATTTCATATTAAGTCTTCACTGTTATTGTAGACAAAAATTATAATGGATTAAAAATTGAATTGGTTATACAGAAGGATGTTTATGTTGTGTGAATAAATTACTATATATTAATAAATATAACAATGTAAATAAACATGCACAGTTTTATATACTAAATTTTTATATGGATGTAAAATAAATATATTAGAAGGTAATTTATAAAATTAGAAGTTAATATACAAAAAATAATATATGAATTCTACAAAAGATAACAATCAAATATATGAATCGAGATGACATATCAGTAACAAAAATTAACAAGTTAACTAAATATATGAATACAATAATTAAATACCATTGCATATTAAAAGGTTACAAAAAATATATATATATATCCCACAACAGTTCAATTCTAATTAAATACATATAATTAACAATACGTTTTCATTAGTTTAATATAATTAAAATTATTTTTTCGAATCATTACAAAATGTTATGAATTGTGATTACAAGTGGGATACATATTGACTTACGTATTAATTGTGTGCCTTTCTTGATGAGTTATGCTTATCTTCTTCTATACCATAACCATAAATATATAGCATGTTTTACCCGGAAAACCCAAGTTTCACACTTTCCAAACGTGAAAAGGATTGCTTCGAAAAAAAAGTTAAGGATTAGGGTTACCTTTATTTCAAAATAAAATCCAACGTACAGCGGTAGACCAAGAACTCGCAAACAAGAGGCAACGTAAAATAAAGAAAATAGCTATTAAAATCAAATAATTTCTCTCTTGCACAACTAAAAAAAAATCTACAACACATAAAAGGATTTATACAAAAGTTCATCTCCATAAACATAAAATATACGAAAAGAAGAATAACACTTACATTTATGTACTTGTTATTGCAATCCAATATATGGAACATTTTGCAAAACAACATGCAACCTGTATAACTGTTTGTAATCCACCCTGTAAAGCATATGAATATTTAGAAACAAAGACAAGGTGAAAAACAAATATAGCGGAAGGTGTAAACCAAAAAGAAATACAATATTATTTGTTGCACAAAACAAAATGTTATTAATTATGATTATAAATGGGATACATAATGACTTACGTATTAATTGTGTGCCTGAGGAATTCAATCGTTACAAGTTTGGTTGGGTTGGTAAAGTATTAGATAAGAATTTATGGATTTTAAACCTTGTATTGATTATCAAGGATAATGAGAATACAAGGAGAATGGTGGTGAGGGTTAAAATGGGAATCAAATTTATACTTTGTGAATAAAATGATAACTTAAATTACTAAAATATCCCTATAGACATCTTAACTTTGCTTTAATGGACAAATATACCATTTGTTAAGAAGCTTTATTTTATTGTCGATGATGCTTTGAAAGTTGTACTTGTGTAAAATTACTTTTGTAGCCGTGACTCCTACTTTATAAAGTAGTATAAACGACAAAAACCAGTAATAATAAAACATAATAATCATTTGTCAAAGATCATAACAAACATAGTCTAAGCTTAGAATAAAAGATCAAATTTTTTAAAAATAGGTTAATTTAAGGTACATGACTTAAAATCAAAGTTAATAACATATAAATATGTTATATAAAAAAATCACTAATGTTTTAATAATGTTTAATTTCGTTAGTTAATAAACCTTTTCAAAGTATGTCTAATAATTTATTTCTAATTTTGTATTAAAATATAATCATATTAACCGCAATAACATAATATAAATATATTAAATTGAATTTTAGTAATTATATTAAGAGTCAAATGCCATTTTTGCCCTTGATGTTTGGTCACTTTTGCTAATTTCATCCAAAAGGTTTTTTTTTTTTTTTTTTCGCATCTAGATCCCCGATAATCTTAAATCTTGCTATTTTCATCCACTTCACTAGCGACATCCAAATTTTCTGGTTATTTGAAAGGAAGTTATGTCATTTTAGTTTCTAAACAATATATTTGCATAAGGTAAAATATATGGTTGCATTACCAATACCACCATCATCCTTGCCACTTTCGTCAATCTATAACCATAAACAAATTCTAGCAACAACTCTAAGAACTCGGCGAAACAGAAGGAACTAAAGAGACAAACTAGTAACCCCCTAAATCGTCAGTAAACCTCGTGAAACTCAAAAGCCGTCAGATCTGGCCGGCGTAACTAATTCAGATATTGCCGATGTTGGTTTAGGGAGAAGAGGAGGTTGACGACAATCGGAGATGAGACTAGGTGGATCAGTGGTTGTATATTAAAAATACCATCTAAGTTAATAAAAAATTTGGATGGAGTTAGTGAAGTGGATGAAAATGGAAAAATTCAAAAAGCTTAGGGACCCAAATGCAAAAAAAGTAAATTTTTAGATGAAACTAGAAAAAATGACCAAACAACAGGGACGAAAATGACATTTTACTCTTATATTAATAATTACAGTTGTAAGATGAATCATTAGAAATAGAATGAATGAGAATCTATTTATATTAAAAACATAAATTAGTGGCACAATAATTAAATGTCACTAAATGTCATTTTTTATAGTTGTAAAATTCCCACTTAACCTCTGATTAACACCGATTAATCGCTAGTCGGTGGCTGTCTTGCAATTCCAGCCAAATTCCTGTCAAAATCTTTAAATTCCAGTCAAATTTCAACCAAACCCTATAATTAAGTTGATTTTTATCCTATATACTTAAAGATAGAGTCGGGAAAATGGTTAAAACATGCATACTTACTAAAACTACATATAAAATGTGTGTCTATATATATATATACACAAATGACAATTGCATATAAAATCCCAATCTGATTAATCCCTACCAACCCCGATTAAGTGCGAGTCGGCACCTCACTCTTTTGCCCCAATTCCCCAAAATCCTGCCCCCAAAACTCAAATTAGGAACCACCTGCGCTCTCCTCTGCTGATCGGCGTCGAAGGATAGATTAAAAATAAAAGTTTTAGAAAAGTTCCAACTATCTTATTAGATAGGGTAAGTCGGGTGTCGAACTATGATGAGTACTGTGGAAAGTGTTATGTTAAGCTAATTAATTAAACCAGGCAATAAAGTAAAACCGATTGTTTGGATTATTGAGAAAAACGAAATTAACTAAAAGACTTGAAAGTAAACTAAGTTGTAAACAGTAATGACAAAAGGGTTATTTCTCCAGGATTCTGGCCAGTCACTCTCACCAAGGGTTGCACAATTTGTCAATTGAAATCACATAGACATGATTTGTAGTTGAAAATATGATTTAGATTGTAAGTTGATTAATGACCTCACTGACAGCCGATAACTAGACTAATATTGTTGATTTGGTTAATTACCACTTAACAATTTACCTATTTTTCATAAAATTGAAAGAACTAAACTTGTAAATTAATCAATGACCACCGATAACGAGACCAATATGGTTGATGAAATAAAAAACAAGTAATTCAAGCATTAACAATTCAAAACAAATCGTTCATAAACAACCACACTTGAAATTTTAGAATTCAACGAATACAAATTTCAATTCAATGCTTTGACAAAACGCACAAACCTTAGTTAACATAAGTAACCATTCACCCAGAGAGAATCACGAGTGGTTTAGCCTCTCATCATGGTGGAAAACGCGTCAATGGTTGAATGATTAATGGAAGGCATGCTGATTCGGATCGAATGGATGTTTGTATAATGTTGTTTTATATTGTTGCAGCAAAAAACTCCCCAAAAGTGCTCCCAATTTGTCCCAAAACGGTTGGATAATGATAATGATTGAAAAAAATCCTTCTATATAAACCCTAGAAGCCTTTGCGAGACCTAGCCCAACTCCCACTGTAAGCTACACCTGCCTAACTATAGCATACGACGGGCAATTCCTGATCAAACTTGGTAAAGGAAGCCGTAAGGTACGACACATATACTTGTGGTTACAGATGAAAGTTCATGTCCTCTTGGCCACACCTACTAAATCTGGCAGTAAGCTACGACACATTCTCTTCTTCCTTTTCTCCTATCCTTGAACTATTGACCTTCAATCAAACAACTTCTGATTTCTATCCTTGCTCGTATATGACCCAATGACCCTTCGCATCCACATTCAACTTTGATTTAAGTCCCAAAAACCTGTTTACATTGGTTATCATCCTCAATCACACGCGTTCTATGACTTGGTCTTTAATTCCTTCCATTAGCCGATTATTCTACAAAAACATAATTTCGTGTAGTCATTCCATTCAAGCCACATAACCATCCAAATCACATTAAAATCAATCAATTACCCACATTAACATTCGATTTTTACCCATTTCATCATCTGCCCCTGCACCCACCTTCGCTGCTCCGCCCCCTACAGCCATCCCTCCACTGCCCCTGCAGAGTCGTGAAGTGTCACTTGTGAGTATTCTTTTTTTTAATTGAGTTATAATTAATGTTTTAAATTATGAATTCAGTAATTATAATTTGTGTTTTATAATTTATGAGATGTATCCGAATGATTTTAGTGAAAAGGAAAGGGTGTCTTTCGGGTGATCTTACGGTATTTTATCAAACATTATCATGTTTTTATTTCTTTTACATTCTATGAAAATACGATGATTTTTAACGTCACTCCTAAATTCTTTTTGTAGATCACCATTGCAGAAAGAACCCAAAAGACATCCAAAGCAGGCCGCTAGATTGAAGAATAACTCTAGTAAAAGTGGTTTAAGTATAACTCGTTTAGGATGTAACTAAAATTCTTATGTAACTAAAATTCGAATAATAGTATAAAAAAAGTTCACAAATAATATAAGTAAAAAAAATAAAAATAACAATTCCTGTATTTAAAATTAAAAACAAATTGATTATTATGTTTATTTTGATACTCCTAGCGGATTTCTTGTTTTGCCGACTCGAATAATTCATGATCTTATTCCGATAGATGGTCGACATTCATGACTATCGATTGCATTTCATATTTTTTTTGGTCTACGTTTCTTCAAATCGACAAGGTGGGCTATACTTGATGCTAATTATTCTACATCTTCATTGTACTTTGGCCGCCACTTCGCTTGCAAATTTTTCCACTTTGTATTAACCTTTGTTGTTCTTTTTAGACTCCCGTGATAGTTAATCCACTCAATATCATGTGGACTGTTGAAATGTCATACATGGGTCAATCTTAATATTCAAAGGTATTTATAAAATTATCTTATGTGTTTACAAAATGTATAATATTTTGCATAAGGTATATTTTAAGTTTATGGATTGGGCTTGGTAAGCTGTGTAGATAATAGGCTTAGGAGAGCAGCTGTTGATTGGGCTTAGGAACTCTACTGCTGGGCTTAGAAGATTGTTTGGGCTTTAAGTGGACTCAAGGAGTATTTGTAACAAGTCATATACATGGCCCTTGATCTAATCAGATTATATATATATATATATATATATATTTACGTGTGCTTTCTATTAACGGCCAAGATTGATTTGTATTTCTAATCAATGGTCTTGATCATGTTACACACAGATCGTTGGATCAGGGATATATATCCCTTCTCTCTCTCTTTACCTGATCACTTTTTGATCAGTCAGTCTCTTTGTTTTCTCTCGAGTATTATCTCTTTTGAGTCTAGGGTTTGTAAGGGTTGAATCAGATTCATCTTGAATCTGATCTTGTTATTTTCCTAGTTAAAATCTAGATTAGGTTTTGTATTGAGAGTTTGTAGAGTTGTTGAGAGATCTTTTGTAATCAGTTTGTTATTTTCTTTCTGGGTGTAAACATTTGTTTGGGTTGGGATTCTTGAATAAAAGTCTTTATGTTTTGATATCATGTATTTTGACATGGTATCAAAGCTCTAGGGTTAGATTGAGTCCTAATACTGATTGATCGGGTGTTTTCTCGATCTGTGTTTATATTCAGGGCATTGTCTTTCGCTGATTTGGTTGATTCAAGAACGATTAGCTTGAAATCATTTGGATCTGAACAGATATGTGTGGATCTGTGCTTGTTGTTGATTGTTGGATTGGAGGTTATTTTAGCTTCAATTGCCTCACATCTGTGTAGCCCTTAGTGAAGGTTATACATGTGTGAGTAAGGAGAACCCTAACTTGGGCTTTTGTTGGTGAGATCTTTCCTATCTTTAAATGTTTTTTGTAGAGTTTGTCTAAGGAGTCGTTGTTTCAGGGCCGAGTTCCTGTTTAGCTTTAGGGTCTGTCTAGGTCATTAGAGGCTCCCTCGTGAGGACCTGGGTTAAGGAACCGGCTATCTAGATCACCATCGAGGCTTCGCCTGTGTGTGCTTGTGGTTTATTGGTTTCTTAAGGTGTGATTGCTGTTTGACTAATTGATCTTTGTGCTTCTTGAGGTTGTTTGGTGTTCTTGTGTGTTATTACTGCTTTCCTTTGTTCATACATTTTTGTTGTGATTATTTGTCATGGCTGATGGTGAGGAACCTAATTTAGGTGGTAATGGTGGTAATGATGCTATTGTAAATGAAACGCTGATTAGTAAACTTGCATGCATCTGATTCAAGTAACCTTACTATTACTTCTATAAAACTAAAAGGATCTGAAAGCTATGCTGCTTGGTCAAATAGTTTAACTCTTGCTCTTCGGGTTAAAAATAAGTGGGGTTTTATAGATAAAACATGTATAAAATCTGAAACAGATCCTGTTCTTGCTAGGCAATGGAATAGGTGTAACTCTATTGTCTTGACATGGATTCTTAATTTTACCAGTGAAGATTTGTATATGGGTTATGTGTTTTCTAGGCTGGCTAGTAAGGTTTGGTCTAAATTAAAAGAAACATGTGATAAAGTTGATGGGTCAGTTGTGTTTGATCTATATCAGAAAATTAATTCATTTAATCAGAATGGTATATATCTAAGTATTATCATAAACTGAACATTATGTGGAAACAATTGGATCAAATTTTCCAGTTGCCTACTTGTACTTGTAATGCTGCTAAGGAGTTTAATAATTTTAGTAGTATAATTAAACTTATGCAGTTTCTTATGGGTTTGGACAATGTGTACCAAAATGTTAGGACTAATTTGTTGATTAAAGACACTTTACCAAGTGTAAAAGAGACTTTTGCTATAGTGTCTAGGGAGGAATCCCAAAGAAACTCTAGCAATGTAACTAAAAAAGGTCAAACAATAGGGTTTGTATCTAAGTCAAATTAAATAGTTGATTTTTCAAAGAGAACAACTAAGAACTATAATCCTAGTCTTAAATGTACACATTGTAGCAAGTTTAGGCATTCAATTGACAAATGATTTGAGTTGATTGGATATCCACCTTGGGCCAAACCTAGGGGAATTCAAGGAAAAAAGTTGCTTGTTCTGAAAAATCTGATGTTCCTATAACTACTTTGACTAGTGATCAGTTGGCCAAATTGTTAAGCCTATATTCAGAAAAGACTGTTGATCCTCCTCAAAGTCATAATGTTTCAGGTAGTTTGTTTTCTCCTTTTTGTGCAAATGTATGTGCGAAACCTATATTTTGTTTTAATTAGGGGGGGGGGGTAATAAACTTAAAATTGGATGGATAATAGATTTAGGGGCTAACCAACACATGGTTACTAGAGAACATAATTTGACTAATTACATTGATGTTTCTGATTTAAACATTCAAGTGAAACATCCTAATGGTACAAATGCATTAGTTACTAAGATAGGATCTTTGAAATTAAATGACAAGGTGACTCTACATGATATATTTGTTGTACCTGATTACTGTGTGAATCTTATTTCTGTGCAGATGTTAGTGAAAGATAATCACTTATATGTTGGTTTTGATGAAAATAATTGTTACATTCAGGACTTATTAACAAAGAAAGTCCTAGTGATTGGTAACCAACTTGAGGGTCTGTATTTCTGTGGTGGATCTTTTGTTAGTAACAAGGTAGGTGTCACCAATAAAGAATATGAGTTATGGCATGGTAGACTTGGACATCCTTCTGATATAGTTTTGCAAAAACTTGAGGATGTCTTAGGTGTCAAAATAACTAAAAGGGAAGACTTGCCTTGTGATGTGTGTCACAAGGCCAAGCAACATAGAGAACCCTTTCCTTTAAGTGACAAGAAGACCTCCAACTTTGGTGATTTAATTCATCTTGATGTTTGGGGGCCTTATAGGGTTCCTAGTAAGGAAGGTTTTAAACATTTCCTCACAATTGTTGATGACTATTCTAGAGCTGTTTGGGTATGTTTGATGAAAAATAAAAGTGAAGTGTTTGAACATGTTCAACATTTTGTTAATATTTTAAAAACTCGGTTTTTTAAAATTGTCAAGTGTTTTAGAAGTGATAATGGATTAGAGTTTGTCAATAATCAAATGACAATTTTATGTAAGTCATTAGGTATTATTCCTCAAACTACTTGTGCTTATATCCCACAGCATAATGGCATAGGTGAGAGGAAACATATGCACTTATTAAATGTCACTAGGTCATTATTGTTTCAAAGTAACATTCTTGTTATGTTTTGGAGTGAATGTGTGTTAACTGCTTCTTATCTTATCAATAGGACCCCTTCATCTGTGCTGAATGGAAGAACACCCTATGAACTCATGTATGGTTTTAAGCCCTTCCTTGGTCATTTAAAACTGTTTGGATGTTTATGTTTTGCAACTATTTTGAATGAATCTGATAAATTGAATGAAAAGGATGAAAATGTGTCTTTATTGGTTATTCAAATGAGAAAAAAGGTTACAAAGTCTATAGTTTAGAAATAAAAACCATTTCTTATTCAAGAAATGTGAAGTTTTATGAAACCATTTTCCCATTTAAGGACAAAAGTGTTTTTGAAAATTACGATGATAACATTTTTCAAGAATTAGACTCATTATTTTTTTTAACAATTTTGAAACAGAAACATCCATTCAGGATCAGGTGCCCAATGATAAGGGAAAGGGTTTAGGTAAGAATGTGGTAGAGACACATGGGTCTTAGCAGCCTCTTGCTGATCATCAAAACTTGGATGAACCTTCCAATTCCCAGTTGAATGATGATAACAGTAAAGATGGCAGGGCTGAGCATGTGACACCTAGTGAAGATAAAAACAGTGGGCAATGACAAAAACACTCAATCCATAAGGAGAAGCACTAGGAGTTCTGTTCTTCCTAGGAAGCTAGATGATTTTGTTGTAGAAGGTAAGGTCAAATTTGGTATAAAAAAAGGTTGTAAACTATGCAAACTTGACCTGTGAAAATAGAGTTTTTGCTAGTGTTCTTAATCAAAGTCAAGAACCTAGGAATTTTAGAGAGGCTTCTAGTATCCTAACTGGATCAAAGCTATAAATGAAGAAATTGAAGCCTTGAATAGGAACAATACATGGACACTTGTAGACTTACCTAAAGGTAGAAGTCTTGTTGGTTGTATATGGATATACACAATAAAATATAAATCTAATGGTGAGATAGATAGGTTCAAAGCTAGACTTGTTGCTAAAGGATATAGCCAAAAACAAGGAACATATTTTGATTAGACCTTTTCACCTGTTGTTAAATTTGTTACAGTCAAGTGTATCGTGTCTGTTGCTGTTTAGAACAGTTGGAAATTGTTTCAATTGGATGCTAATAATGCTTTCTTGTATGGAGATTTATATGAGGATGTTTATATGGCATTACATGAAGGTTATTATTCTGTAAATGAAACAAAGGTTTGTAAGTTAAACAAATCACTATATGGTCTTAAACAAGCTCCTAGAATGTGGAATGAGAAGCTTGTTAGTGTTTTATGTGATTTAGGTTTTATACAAAGTAAGTGTGATTATTCTTTGTTTGTTAAGGTTACTTGTAATATAAGTGTTATACTGCTAGTCTATGTAGATGATATAGTTCTAACTGGTAATTGTGCCAATGAACACTTAATAATGTTAAAACATGTTTGAGAGACAAATTCCTTATAAAGGATTTAGGTAAACTTAAGTATTTTTTGGGGATAGAAGTAGTGTCACATGAAGACACTATCTGCCTATCCCAAAGAAAATACTACCTGGACTTGTTGATTGAGTATGGCATGCTTGGATGCAAGCCGGTCAACAACCCAATGGAACCAGTAATGTTGGTTAATACAATTGGGGTTATCAACAGTTAGTAGGTAAACTGATATGTCTGTCTCATTTAAGACCTAATATATCCTATGCAGTACACTATTTAAGTCAGTACATGCATAAACCTATAGAGGGACACTTAAAAATAGCACTTAGACTGTTAAGGTACTTAAAAAAGGCTCCTGGGAATGGTGTCTGGTTTAGGAAAAGTTCATCTTTTGATCTCTCAGCCTATTCAGACTCTGATTGGGCAAAATGTGTTGACACTAGAAAATCTGTGACTGGTTTTTGCATATTCCTTGGAAACAATCTTATTTCTTAGAAAAGCAAAAAACAGTCTACAATTGCTAGATCGTCAACTGAAGCTGAGTATAGGGCTATGTGTTCTACTGCATGTGAAATCTTGTGGCTAGTCAATGTGTTGAAAGAGTTACAGATTGAAGTCAAGTTCCCAATAACTATGTTTTGTGACAATAGTGCAGCCATCTCTATTGCTGCAAATCATGTGTTCTTTGACAAAAAAAAAAAGCAATTTGAAATAGACTTGTTTTTCTTAAGAGATTTAATATCTAAAGGGAGTATTAAAACTGTCAAAATTAGTACAGAAAAACAAGCTGCTGATGTTATGACTAAAGGTCTTGGAGTTGGGCAACATGATGAGTTGTGTGCATCTCTTGGGATGTTTGACCCATTTGGGAATTAGTAAGTTGTGTTGTTTTTGACCCATTTTAATATTAAGCTTGAGGAGGGGTGTTGAAATGTCATACATAGGTCAATCTTAATATTCAAAGGCATTTATAAAATTATCTTATGTGTTAACAAAATGTATAATATTTTGCATAAGGTATTTTTCAGGTTTATGGATTGGGCTTGGTATGTTGTGTAGATAATGGGCTTAGGAGAGCAGCTATTGATTGGGCTTAGGAACTCTATTGCTGGGCTTAGAAGATTGTTTGGGCAATAAGTGGACTCAAGGAGTATTTGTCACAAGTCACATACATGGCCCATAATCCAATCAGATTATATATATTTACATGTGCTTTCTATTAACGGCCAAGATTGATTTGTGTTTCTATTCAACGGTCTTGATCATGTTGCACACGGATCATGGGATGAGGGATATATATATATATATATATATCTATCTCTTTATCTGGTCACTTTTTCCCGGTTACAATCTAGATTAGGTTTTGTATTGTGAGTTTGTAGAGTTGTTGAGAGATCTTTTGTAATCAGTTTGTTATTTTCTTTCTGGGTGTAAACATTTGTTTGGGTTGGGATTCTTGAATAAAAGTCTTTATGTTTTGATATCATGTATTTTGACATGGACCATGACCCATCATTAGTATCAAGTGCTAGTTGGTTGACTTTCTAAAAAGCTCTCAAACCAACCTTTGAGAAAATGAGGCGCCCATCTCATGTTGAAACTCATTACACCCACCCATGCTCGACTTAAGGTTCACTCTTCCTCGATCGTCTAACACGTCCTTACGTTGCACCGATATGGATGATGAACCCGATTGTTTTTTCTAGTGGGAATTTGTTTCCGGCATCGGGTTTTGTTGTGTTTTGGGTATGATGTTTAGGTAGGGGTTGAGTTTTGGCCTTTTGAGTACCTATTGTGATTGAGCGGGCATTTCTCACCCACAACTCAAATTGTTTGTATGGGTTAAACTCCATAACAGATTGGTAATCAACCGTGTGGTAATCTTTGCTTTAAAATAGTAAACAATCTTGCAAATATGTTTATATAATATAGAGAGGAGATGAAAGAGATTTGAGGTTTGTATAAAAAAATGTTCCTTTTATAGGTTTAAAAAATTGAATATCTTTGTTATCAACGGTAAACTTCAATGTGTGGGTGAAATCTCCAACACCCTAATGTCTCTTTTTGCCCCTTCTCACGCCATTGGTTTGCCTGACGCCCCTAACTCTGCCGTGTCATGGGTAGCTCCTCTCCAACGCCCCCATAACACATTGCCTTATTCCTACTACATCATTCTAATTCTCAATATTTTAAGGGGTTCTAGATTCATACACCATTTGATTATGAATTGTACACCATAAGGCCCACATCATTAAATCCAAAAAGTTGTTTTTTACTTATTTTATTCCACTTTTAATAATCAACGTTTCTTTTTCTTCTTCTTTAAAACGTTTTTTTTTACTTTGATTAATATTATTTGATCTTTTAATTTGTTTTTTTTATATGGAATTATTTCGTGTTTACAAAGTTAATTACATATTTGTAATTATTTTTATCTACTGTTTATTAGTGACTTAGTGTTTATATTACATACAATAACAGTAATAAAAAATAAAACTTATTAATATGAACGTGCTCTAAAAAAGTGATTTTCGAAAAGAAGAAAAAATAAATAATAAAAAATAAAAATTATTAATCTATACCTCGTAGCCTTCACCAGCTCAACCACCACCCCCATCGCTCGTCACCTTTACCACCACAACCACCATCTGTGAGAACTCCGACGTAAAATGTGATTTTTTAAAACTTATGTAAAGTCTCCGGGCGAACGGTTGAAAAGCCGGTATGCGCGTGGACTCGAACCGGGGGTGTGGAGGTCGGTGGCACACGACTCTCCCAAGTGAGCTGTTTGCCGTCCAAAAAAAATTGTGTAAAGTATTAAAATAGTTTTTTGGGTTTTTAGATTGAATGGAATGGAGGAGGTAATGAATGATCTCATTACCTTGACCAATCAAACACTTTTTTTTTTTCATTGCATCGAAATGCTCAATTCCATTTCGCCTTCTTTTCCAGCATACAAACGTTACCTAGAGGATCGAATTCACCAAAGATGGAATGGGGTAATAGTTAGCCGTTAAAAAAAATTCAACATAATAAATGACACGAAAAAAATCATATTATATGTTGGGAAATTTAATTTATTTAATCTAATAAATTCAAAACCGAGATGCGTTTTTCCATTTGTTTAGTTTTAGGATTTGATTTCTACGATAGTATATTTATTAAAACATAAAGTTGTATATTATTTGTGTGAAAAGCAGTGTTGCAGAAGGCGCTAGGCGGGTGGTGAGGTCCAGCCTAGGGACTAGTTGGGACTAGGCGAAATTAGGCGTTTTGGTATTTTTATATATATTTTATATATATACACACACAAATGTAGGTGTTTTTTGAAAATATGTTAAGATCAAAGGGTTAAATGTTTAAATACATAAACTTATTTTTAGCTTTTATGTATAACATTACAAATTAGAAGAACTAAACGTAAAATAATGAAAGTTTGGGGGGTTATATATTAAATATCTATACCTAAATAAACCCTAAAAGATTTGTACAACATAACAGCCGGTATTCTGCTTCTTCTTCTTCTTCTTCTTCCTAACTCCTTTCACTAACCCTAATTTGTTTCCTCTCCATCATCATACGCCATTTCTGAACTCCTTCCTCTTCGTTATGGACTCCAATTACTGCAAACCAGGTGTCTCCATCACTTTTCTACCTTAGAATTTGTGGAAATTAAAAAATAAAAATAAAAACACCACTGCCTAGGCCCGCCTAGTCCGGCTTAGGCCCGCCTAATGGCCAAAAGGCCTAGTTTTCCGACTAGGGCTTTATTCCTACATTTGTTCCCGACTAGCGCCTAGGCGACCGCATAGAGTGACTTTTACAACACTGGTGTAAAGTGAAAACCTGCATTTTAATTAAAAGTATCTAAATGTATATATAATCTATAAAATGGTGTTAGTTATGGCGGGGCCGAAGAAGTAGTAAATGCAAGAATGGAAAAGACAATATCTTAGTTTTACCCAGTGTTGCAGAAGGTGCTAGGCGCTAGGCGCTAGGCGGGCGGTGAGGTCCAGCCTAGGGACTAGTCGGGACTAGGCGAAATTAGGCGTTTTGGTATTTTTATATATATTTTATATATATACACACAAATGTAGGTATTTTTTGAAAATATGTTAAGATCAAAGGGTTAAATGTTCAAATACATAAACTTATTTTTAGCTTTTATGTATAACATTACAAATTAGAAGAATTAAACATAAAATAATGAAAGTTTGGGGGGTTAAATATTAAATATCTATACCTAAATAAACCCTAAAAGATTTGTACAATATAACAACCGCTATTCTGCTTCTTCTTCTTCCTAACTCCTTTCACTAACCCTAATTTTTTTCTTCTCCATCATCATACGCCATTTCTGAACTCCTTCCTCTTCGTTATGGACTCTAATTACTGCAAACCAGGTATCTCTCCATCACTTTTCTACCTTAGAATTTGTGGAAATTAAAAAATAAAAATAAAAAAAACCACCGCCTTGGCCCGCCTGATGGCCAAAAGGCCTAGTTTTCCGACTAGGGCTTTATTCCTACATACTAGCGCCTAGGCGACCGCCTAGAGCGACTTTTACAACACTGATTTTACCTTTACACCTCGGGTGTGTGAATCTAGTGATGATGTAAGCATGAGTCAGGTGATGTATTAATCCTAGTATTCTATTTTAAAGCTGCATTTTATTTGTGCATTTTATTTGTGTTTTAGTTTCATTTAATTTGTAGTTAGGGCAGCAAACGAACCGAACGAACACGAATAAAGTCTTGTTTGTGTTTGTTTGTTAAGAAAATTATGTGTTCACGAACAGTTCATGAACACTTACCGAACGAGATTTTCTGTTCGTGTTCGTTTGTTAAGAAAACACTCATGTTCGTGTTTGTTTGTTAAGAAAACACTCATGTTCGTGTTCGTTTGTGTTCGTTTGTTAATTTTGTTCATGAACGCACACGAACACAAACGGACATTAATGAACACAAACAAGTGTTCATGAATGGATACACACACAAATGGACACACACACAAACGAATGTTTAGTAACTTTTGAATAACATCGAATTAACATACATTAAGACATTAGCTAGATCCTCCCAAAATATAATAACCTAATTGTCCAAACATACTAAGTCATGGAGAAGCGCGTTGGAGGTGGAAGGCATCAACGCTAGAACGTGGAAACATATAATGAGCTTGGATACAAAAAGTAAGTTTATTGATCTCATATAGTTATATATTTACCTCATATATATTATTTTTTGGGTAAAATAAATAAAAATAAAAGAATATAAAAAAGTATAAAAATTAAAAACCTTAATAAACAAACGAACATAAACGAACACGTTACCGAACGTTCACGAACATAAACGAACGAACGCGACCTCTGTTCATGTTCGTTCGTTTAACTAAACGAACGGAATTTTTTGCTCGTGTTCGTTCATTTATTAAACGAAAGAATACAAACGAACTTCCCTCCAAACGATTCATGAACTGTTCGCTGAAAGTTCAGTTCGTTTGCAGCCCTATTTGTAGTTATATGATTACTTTCTCTTCCAATTATTGTATACAAACTTTGATTTTGAATATAAATATATATACACACATGTTCATAAGTCAAAATCGTGTAATTTTCATAGACGCCAGGCTACTCATGGTGTTTTCAAAAAATAAAAGAAAATCTAATAACTTTTGATGTATTACACTTTGTCATCACTAATTAAAGTAAGGCATTATTGATTGAATTTATGAATATAACGACAATATAATTGTACAGTTTTTTAATTTATTTGATGGGACTGTTCACGAACACAAATTTTATGAACTTAAATCTTGGTTTTGTGCTAAAATCACACCCACAAATGTATGAACATAAATCATATAACTAAGAATATGATTACAGAAGATAAAAATAAATAAACACAAAATTTAACGTGATTCAATGGAATAATCACTAATTCGAGTTGTGATACTTACAGAACAATAAACTCGAAATTATAAAAGAAGGCTCCGTTTGCGGTCCTGTCATTAAAGTTGTTTCACGGTTCGTGGTCCAAAAAGACTGCCATTAAAGTTGTTTCATGGTTCCCAATCTATTCATGTAATTGATCTTGCTGCAACAATGATACAGATGGAGAACAAGAAGAAGTTGTTGATGATGTCATTTGCTTTGATGAATCTGTGTTAGAGATAATACATACCGATTGGTTTTGGGAGACAGAAGCAATGCCAAATAGCGATGACATGGAAGGTGTCGGATAAGACGCTACAGGCATCGTTGAGGATAGTACAGGAAGGGGAGCTTCAGAGTTCAATACTTGAATCACTTGTCTCATCGATGGACGAAGATTTGAGTCAGGATGCACGCACCATAGCCCAATGACCATCAATTGTTTTATTTCCTCCTCCACGAAATTCGATCCTAGACGTGGATCGACCGCATCTAAAAGATTCCCAGTCCCATAGAGCTCCCAAACCCATTCTACTAACCGTGTTTGGGGTTCTTGAGCATTGTTATCGATGGGCTTCCGCCCACAAGCTATTTCCAATGCAACAACTCCAAAGCTATATACATCTGATTCTTTGGTTGCCTTGCCGGTTACTACAGATTCAGGAGCCATGTACCCCAAGGTTCCAGCCAACATGGTTGTTTGCACACCTTTATCATGGTCAACCAACTTAGCTAACCCAAAATCCCCAAGCTTTGCATTGAATTTCGTATCCAACATTACATTACTTGATTTGATATCTCTATGAAGAACACATTGCTCCCATTCTTCATGTAGATATAACAAAGCAGAAGCCAACCCATGGGCAATTTTGTACCTTGTCTCCCAAGCCAACAAGCTCCTTAACTTGAAAAGATGTGAATCCAAGCTTCTATTTTCCATATACTCATAAACAAGCAAGAGTTCACCTTTCTCATGGCACCAACCAATGAGTTGCACCAGGTTTTTATGCCTTAGTCGGCTAATGATCCTAACTTCCGATGCGTATTGCTTGATCCCTTGTTTGGATGTTTTCGACATCCTTTTAACCGCAACGTAGGTTCTTGATTCTCTCAAGAATCCCTTGTAAACACCCCCAAAACCGCCCTCTCCAAGCTTCTCTTGCAAAGCAAAGTCGCGAGTTGATTGAGCTAATTCTTGGTAGGAAAATCTTTTCGGCCCGCTTCCCATTTCAAAATCTTTATTCATCTCAATATCAACTTCACCTCCATCTTCAGCTTCATCTTCCCTTCTTTTAGTCCTCTTCCATCTCCATAAAACAACCAAAAGTATAACCAGAAAAGGAACTGTAACCGATAATCCAACTATTAGCCCCACCCGGCTCTTGTTCGCATCATCTGGATCAGCGTTCGGGTCTAAATACCAACTATCAAAGCTCCAAGATCTCAAGATATTTTTCTGGAACAGAGGTCCAGTCGCTGCTGAAAACCCGAAAATTACAGTTTCAGGCAATTGATTCCTGAGATTAATTCTATGTACCAACCCATCTTTACGTTCGGCTGTATTGTTTTGATAACCAGTAAAGGAAACACTAAAGTCTTTAGAACCCGAATCATACCTGATCCAAGCTTGACATACTCCCCCACCAGTTACATTGCTCAACCATTTCTGAGGTTCATCCGACTCAAGTGAGCTACTGCTGATACCAACATGATCACCCATTGGAGTACCGTTAGGTAACTTCGGGTCCCACCCTGGGTTCCAGAAAGTATCGAATTCAACAGCAACAAACCGAATCCTTGTGGCACTGCCTGAGTCGGTCATTGGAAGCCCCATGGCTCCACCCGCTTCAATCACAGAACTATTCTGAGCAAGGAAGAATGTGAGGCCATAACTGTAGTTACTAGACCCATTTGAATCAATCTGGAAGGTAAAATTAGTAGAAAAACTTGCTAGCTCGTTAGATTTGCTGTTCCAAAGACGAAGTTCGCTGAAGTATGTCATTCGTCCAGCTATAGAACTCTGGTTGGCATTAATATGATCTGGGGTCAAGTGGACTCCATCGTCGGAGAGGTAAGCTCCCTCAAATTTAATATCTGTCTTCGGAATTTGATTCCGGGGACCAACAAAATTAAAATCGAAAGAAATTGAGGTTATGTAAGGGATGGAGACAAGAACAAAGCAGGTGATGAGATAGATGGTTAAGAATTTCATGATGGTTGAAACTTGATAGAATGGTTGTAGATTTTGTGGTTCTTTGGAGATTAATTATACGAAATTAAGTCAACTAAACAATCTATCAAAGAAGGTTACTCAATAAAGCTGTGGCTAGAATTTCTTGAAAGGTTGAGCAATGTCTTACTCAAAGAAGCCGTGGCGAATCATTTGTATTAGAAGTCATAAATTGGGTAGGTCATCATGTTCACATTATATATTTCATTTATATTATTAATTCTTAAGAAAATACATGTGGATTTAAAGTTAAGACTTTTATGCCTAAAAACTTTGATCATTTACTCTAGACTGCTTTAAAATTTTCAATCAAATCTTTAATCCTGAAGTGATAGAATTGTTTGGAAAACTAAAGGTTGGTTGAAGTTGAGACTAAAGTTTGGTATTAATAATGTGTGGATGCTTACAAAGCAGCGATCTTTTATAAACTGAATGATTGATATTACATTAGATAGAAGGATAATAAATACTAGAGTAGTTAGATGTCTTTTGCCTCATTGAAACTGAATGGACTGGCTTTTAGTCGACGGTTGATGTTAAAGTTTTTCTGGCCGACGGTGAAATGCTGACAAAGAAACCTAGTCGATAGAGACTTCAAGTTATCGGCCAATAAATGTGGATGATTCGTTCAACCTCTAGGCTAAGAAAAGAGAATTTACTTAACATTAGTGAAACAATTTTCCTGGTAAGCCTCGGCTTCGGATGGGCATATATGTGTAATATATGAAACAATTATTGGGGAAAATTATGAAAACATATCCCCATCTAGACACCAAATCTATGAACAATGTGTCTCTGGTGGGACTACAGGATTTCGACTCAAATAGAAACATTACGGCCCGGTTGCTTAATCTTAGTAGAGACAATAGGTCTATGAATTGATTTGATATTCTTGAAGAAAACAGAAGAATGAAACAAAAACAGGTTCTCTCCTGGACCATTTGTCAATCAATGTAGAGCGATAATTTGGATGATGATGTATTTGGAAGTCAATCAACTCTAGAATAGGCAATAAGATTGGATTGTAGTTAGTTGGAATGGAGAAGATAATGTGTGGCTAAGGTAGAAGAGCAATAATATCTGCAGATGAGGAGCAAGTTGAATCTAAACATATGGAGATAAATAAGCTAGGTATGTGTGAAGGGGAAGTGGGTTAGAGACTTGTGTTTGAAAATTAGGATTTTTTTTCTTGGACTTAAAGAATTTTGATCCCAACTATTAAGACGATTTGCATCAAATTTTTAAAATTTGTTACTATTCAATCATTATCACTAGTGGGATTTCCCGTTGTGGGAATTCAGGTTTAGTCAGTATTGATTGGGTTGTTACGACGCTAGAACAGTACCGATCGATACTCGATATATATACGAAACCAATTTTCAATAAAACAACCATGGCGAAGCTTGTTGCCCGTCTACCTTCTATTGTAATATAACTTTCGTATTTCATTTTAATAAAGAAAGTTTAGTAATAAAACAACCAAAAAAGGTTTTTGCTACTTAAAGAGTTATACATAGTTTGCATAAATAGGTTTTAAACAATGGTTATGCCCAATAGTCACTATGGTTTGATCATATTTCACCTTTAGTCCTTAACGTCTTGAAATTACAGTTTTGTTTCATGTGATTTGACAAGTTGTTACTCATAATCCTTACATGGATGGCCGACAAGTTATTTAGTTAAGTGTGAGTTAAATGATAAAAATACCCTTACCATTAAAAACAATAATTTATGTATTAAACAAAATATAATAAAAGTTTAATAATTTAAGTGGGACCAATATTTTTATTTAGAACATAAAACACCTCTCCCCCTCCTCTGCCCACCTCGACCACCCTGCCACCCTCGTGTAGTCATCAATCCATCTCCGGTTAGGTGAGATCCTTCGGAGGACCACCACCGCCGTTATCATTGTCGTCAATAAGATCGACCTACCGAAACCCTAGCCGCCAGTACAAACGACCGTTCAACCTCCAATCGCCATGGTATAGTTCGGGTGGTCGGAATCCACCACTATCCCTTTTTGAGATTATCATCACCATCACAAAACTCTAACTTCACCAGAGTCAGGATGGGACTTGGTGACGGTGGGTTGATAATCGATTGAGAAATGAATAGTCGTGAGAGTAATTGTCATTTAACATCCACATAACTGAGCAAACTAACGTCCATACACTTCAGTGACTAATTTAAAAATTCCAATTCCCCTTAAACTAATTTAAAAAAAAAACATGGTTTGTAAGATTTTGAAATAGCTTTGGTTTTGGTACGAGATGAATCGGGATACATGACCTAACCAACAACCAGTAAAGAAGTATCTCTTATATCTGATTAGTAAACAATGGAAACTGTCACTGCTAATAAGGTCGTTTCTTAACTTATTAGAGCACTCACATCCCATCCACCAAATGTATATGAATGTGTCCATCAAATTATATGGGGTGAGTGTAAGTGGTTGTGAGTGGAGGAGAGAGAAAATATTTGGTGGAAGCACTGTTCCACCATAAATATGAAAAGCTACTGTTCACCCCTATATATATTTTAATATTTTTATAAGTAGTTGTGAGTGAGGAGAGATGAAATGTAATGATAAAAGTATGATTATTTTAATTATGAGAGAGAAGATTTAGAAGTGAAGTAGTGATTTTTAGTGTAATTTGATGGAGAAGATTTAGTGGATGGGTTGTGAATGCTCTAACCCTTCAAATCGAAACATGTAAGCAATATTAAAATGTTCTCTATGATTCACTAGTTGAAAAGTTTTAGTTCCGCTATTACACATATATAATTTTCCTATGGGTGAGATCTTGTGTACTTGGAACGTTTATTTTATTATTGTCGACATTGAAAAACAGAAATGGATATATCCAAAATGTTTGGAAGAAAATCAATGTTAATCTAAATAAGATGGAATGTCAAAGTGGACGAAAATGAATGTTTGGGACCATATTTTTATAAATAAAATAGTTCTATAACCTAGAGTTGAAATACCAAGTGTTCATGTAGAAAATTCAGCGATGACCAACGTTTTATACAATTAACATAAAAAGTTTCGGAAAAGTTTTCTATAGTTTACTACAAAATTTGGGGAAACTCGGTTCCTACATTTTAAACAATTAGCGCACTTGGTATAACGATCAAAATCTGGTACAGACAAGTCACATTCGATCTGTACAAGGAACAGGCGCAAGGCATCAAAACACCACAAACCACACAATTACGTGCCAGAGGTTATGGGTTGGCTAAGATTCGAACTCGTGGGTAAACGGTAAACCTTACCAGCTCCTCCCAAACGAACTGGACCGATAGTTTTTATCTATGCTATATTATATTGCATTTAAGAAAGATATAAACCAAATTTAAGTAATTACAGCATTATGGTCAGTGGCGAAACTTGAGAAATTGGTCCGGTGGGTCGGAAATCACCAGTCACGGGACGGGACCTAATTTTTTTTTCTATAGTTATGTTTCGGACTATATGTTCAGGTCAGTGATTCGATTTGGGTCAAGTCAAACATTAAATACAATAATATTAAAGTTCTAAGCATTGTTTAACAAAAAATTGAACAAAGACACTAAAACATTAAAAATGAGACAGCGTGGGTATCTGGATGAAGAATTACAGTTTAGCCCGTCAACCTTTGATATAAGCTAGTCTTACTTTCTCCCTTATATTAACCGGATATTTTCACATTTCAAGTCATTTAGCGGGATCTCTTTCTAAACTACTAACATCCACTTCATTCATGTTTGTTTGTGGATTTTGATTGTTGATTGTTTTGATCCGGTTCATTAATCGGTTCGCTTGTTAAAGTTTTTTGACATTTACTCATATTTTCATTATATATTCCCTGTACTTGTTCTTCATTAGCTCTTTTGAAAAAGCTTGTTGTACCTCTCAAAATGGGACCAAAAGAAAAAAAAAACAAAGAAAAACGATAAACTAGGTAAAACAACCGATATTTTGGAACCTTGCATCGTCCGATATATCGTTAGTTTTGGTTTATATAATATACCTATTTTTTTTTCAAAAAAATAACGGGGGGCGAAACCGTATATACCTAAAAAATTCTATACGGATACTATATAATCGAAACTTTTGAGCGAAAGTTCGGGGGGGGGGGGGGGGGGGCGCCCCTCCCGCCCCTGGTTATGGTATAACAATTTAATGAAGTTTTGAAGGGTGCAAAATAATATTTTTACATGAATACTAAATTATTCATTAAATAGATTTATCTATGTTACCTTATTAAGGAAGAAACATGTTTAGAAAAGTAATTATACACACATTTTAAGATGGCATGTCAAGAGTCCATTCACAAATCTCCAACTTTTGGTCATTTTGTTCCTAATATGCCCTTGATGTACAACCTATAATGCCAATTGTATAATTGTCTAATGCACACTTTATATCCTTTTCATTATGTAACCCTCATTCATAAAGACCCATGACACCCAATTCAATATACATGAGTTACAAATCCCTTTCCCTACCCACCTTTGGCTTTTTATAATGTAGTATAAGGTAGCGTTTGGTATGATGAAATGAAAGGGTGAATGGAATGGACCATTACGAGGTAATGAAAAATAGTGTGTTTGGTTGGTTAAAGTAATGGAATCACTCATTCCATAAGGCATGCCATTCCCTCAAAACCATTCCATCCACCCCCCATGTTTTTTTTCCATTCCATCCCTCATTCACCCTTTACTAACAACACCCACCACCGCCACCACCCACCACCACCACCGCCGTCACCCCACCACCGTCGCCCTCCAGCGCTGTCGCCACCACCCACCACCGCCGTCACCACCCACCACCGTCGCCCTCCACCCCTGCCGCTGTCGCCACCAACCACTGCCACCACCCGCTACCACCCACCACCGCCGCCACCCAACGCCGGCCACTGCCACCTCCACCACCTGCCACCGTCACTCACCATAATTTCCTTTACCTACCACTACCGCCGCCACCCACCACCATCCATCACCGCCACTACTCACTATCGTCACCCACCCACCATCACCTCAATCCACCTCCACCCATCACCATCGTCATCACCACCTACCACCGTCGTTGCCATCACCCACCATCGCCGTCGCCACCCACTACCATGCTTCCGCCACACACCGCTACCAACCACCACCCACCATCACTGCCATCCACCCACCTTCCACTGTCGCCAACACCACCGCTACCGCCACATATCACCACCCACCATCACCGCCATCGACCACCACCCACCACAACTACTCACCACCGATTTTATTCCTTCACCTTTTTATGCCTATCCAACAACACAAAGTAATATTTTGTTTCATTCCCACATGGCAACCAAACAAGACATGGAATGGTAATGATCCATTCCATTACCTTGTCCATTCCATTACCCCATCCATTCCATTCCCTCTCCATTCCATTACCCCATACCAAACAGACCCTAAATATAACTTTGTGTGTTATATCATTGAATTAATTGGATTGAATTTGGTTGTAGGTGTAAATTCGGTGGAATTGCAAGGGGAAGACAAGAACTGGATGGTGGTGATCGGAGAAGGGGTGGATACAACTACATTGAAAGAGTTAGTGAGGAAGAAGATTAAGAATGCATCCTAGAAATGGTTCATCAACTATAGGTAATGTTTATTAGATACAACAAGTACAAACTGTGTTAAAATATTGTATCTTTTATTTACATATACGTTGATAAAAGCATTAATATTTAATAATGCATAAAAAACTTTTATTGATTAGTATTAGCTAATGCTGTATTGTTTTGCACCACCATTTCCGCCATGGTAGTTGGGAAATCGTTATAAAAATTCTTGACAAATTACATTGACTTGTTGAATATAAACTTAGAAGATCATTAATAACATAATATAGTGCATATTTCTGACATAAAGGCTAAAGGGACTCAAAGAAATTACATTTAGCTGGTGAAATTCTAAAATCTATCTACTAAATATATAATCAGGTTTAAGTTCGCATACAAAGGTCATATTTCGTGATAAGCATGAGAGCGATTAAGAAATGATATGTAGGCATCATATTTTGGATTTATAAATGATGTATTGTGTTGTTTTGGCTAGAAAAACACCAAACACAACAATTTAAAACACAATGCAATGTATTATAGCAATGAAATTTAAAACATATCTAAAGCACACTTCTTAACTTTCTTGGCATTGTATTTTAAGTTTTAAGTCTAGAATACATTGCTTTAAGTTTTTAATTGTCATGTTTAATGTTTTTTTAAGCAAAACAATTCAAAATATCATGACTAAGTCCAAAAATGATGTATACATACCAATTCGTAATGCTTCTCACATTATCATGAAATGTTAACTTTGTACAAGAACTCCACCCTATATGATCATATTAATATTAGTAAAAACAAAATATAAGATTAAGAAATTTAAAAGTTATTAGTTTTATATTAAATGTTGGGGCTGTCTTGTTATTGTAGAAAACTTTAAAAGTTGTAGATTACTTATTCTTTGAAGACTAAAGCAAGTGGGCAGTATTATATAAGTTACATCATATATAATAACGGTAAAAGGAATTAATGGATACGTTATTCATTTAGAGGGTGTTTGGGATTGCGTTTTGAATCTGATTTTTAGATTATTGCGTTTGAAAACGCAGATAATCAGTTTTAGTATTTGGGATTGCGTTATGAATACGCAAATAATCAGTTGTTTAGGCTACCAAAACGCAATAATCTCTAAGCAGCTGCACCCCTACTTTTCCAAAACGCATAATCTGTTTTGTATAATTAATCCCAAACACCCACTTAGAAATTTTAAATTTACATTATTGGTTGGCACAATAACTTAAGGGAAAAAAAGCTGATATAATCTGATAATATTTAAGTTAACTTAAAATTATTCGTATTTTTTTAAAACTCAAAATCATTCAAATATTTTGTCATTGGGCCAAACCATTTGATGGAATTTTTATGGGCCAAGTCCAAGCATGAGTGGATCTGTTGGGTCGTTGAGTGTTGCTTCGGCCTTTGGCAGTTCAGCAGAAACAACTGAAGCTTTAAGAGGTCATATCTATATCTATCTATATTTATATTTTGTCACACTTTTAAGATAGCATATCAAGAGGCATAACTATACATCTTTATATTTTACCCATTTTATGCCCCTATTGTACAACTTTTACTAACAAATATACAAATAAGTAATGCAAAGTGACTCTTCATATACATGCACTTATACGGTGACTCTCCATATGCTTAACGCCTATATTTGTATTACTCTTGTATTTATGTAAGGGCTTATGACTTTTCATATGTTTAACTCCTATATTTTTATTAATTTTGTATTTATGTAAGGGCGTATATAAAGAGACATTTATATTTCATAAGATACATTAATAAGAAAAGCATTCCATCACTTTCTAAACCTTTTCTCTGTATTGTTAATAGGCTTATATGAATCATGGAGTTATACTTTACATTAGGGCAATTGATAAATTGAAGTTCAATGTGAGTTTGTTAATCTCCTTCATTATGTTAATATATTATGTAGTTTTATTGTGATTTGCATATTTTTGTCGTCAACAATCTATTAATTGTTTTGTTATGTAAATTCTTTGATTTATACTCAATTGATTATTGTGAATTGATGTATTATTTATATTAATAAATAAAAATTATAACTAACAATACACTAAAGCCGTTGCGCAATTTGCGATAAAAAAACATAAATACCCGCGGCAATGCGCTGGCATGCATACTAGTATGAATAATGCATGTATTAAATTAGAGGGAAGTCCTTAAGCTTTCTACCAAATAATTTAATTGTTATATAATAATAATAATAATAATTACCGATCCCTACTGATTGTGCTACTGTAGTATGACGCGAACCACAACGAAAAAACTAGACGATCCATAAAGCTAACCGTTGCACAACAACAAAGTCAGTTAGGGTTAACGGAGGTTAATAATGATAACAAACACTCAACAGTTTCTAAACCGACATAACATTAATCTTGAAGTTCTTCTTATAAATTGGTATGTAAAAAAAACTAGTAGGAAACCCGCGCGTTGCTGCGGGGATCGACATTACGTGCGGGAATATAATTCAAGCCTTAGAACAAAAAAAATAGTATAAGATGTATGTATGAAGTAGATAGATGATGGTCAAATGATTAGAAAAAAATAATATAGTCAAAATGAGTCAACATAAAAAATAATAAAGTGGTTAAACGAGGTAAACAAAAAGGCATATGCTTTCTATACATATTCCGACGCAACAAAATAGTTAGAGTAGTCTTAAATAATGTAGAAAGAAAAATTTTTAATAAAAAAAGGTGTAGTTTCATTTAATCTAGAAGCTTTGGTCCATAATTTATAAGATACATCTTTTAAAGGATAACGCATAATGTAATTGTGTAATTGAACATACCTAACCTTATAATTCATGATTGATATAATAATCTAATTCTTCGACTATAAATCATTTCTAAAGTTACACGTGAGATGATAAATTAGTCAATAGGGATGATATTGAGTCGCATTTGGGTCAGCTTAAGGTAATTCTAACCCCAAACCCAATTAGATAAACGTATCCTAAACTCGTCCCAAACTCCTTGTGTTTCTCTCAAGTAAACACCCGTTGGGTATCAGGTTTACCCACGAGTTTCAGGTAAACTTGATAATTTATAAAAAATCTCGTTAGATACAACCGACAAAAATTTGTTGGGTATCTATCGGGTACTAATGAATTACATATAGTATTATCACTATAACAATGTATATAATAACTACAAAGCTTATATAAAAAATAATAAAGTGTTTAGATAACAAAAATAGTGTATTCCAACTTTTAAGAAATTAGAACATCAGTAGTCAAAAGTAATTTCCTGAAAATAAAATCACCTAATCGGACAAGGGAAGATTTAAAAGTTGAGCGGGCCTTTAGGAATTAGATGACTTTTCACTTTATTTTATAAAAAAATGTATATATTTATATCTTGTGTATATACACACACAAACAAACACACATACATATTTACTAAAATAAAAGAGGTTATATCATACAATCAGGTAAAAGGTTACCATTATATCTTGAATAATCGTCAACTATCAGAAAGAGCTTCGCTTAGAAACTTCTTGAAATTTTCATAAACTTGATCTTTTGACTTAAGCATGTAGATCCACATATATCTTGAATAATCGTCAATTATCAGGAAGAAATAGTTGTTACCTGCTAATGATGTGGGTGTAATCGGTCCACGTAAATCTGCATGTACTAATTATAGAGGTCTCGTCGCTCTAAAATTTGCTTGAGTGGGAAATGGAAGTCTTCTTTGTTTTACCGTAATACATAAATCACATACTTGAGATGGGTGCTTAATTTTTGGCATTCCGTGTGCCATTCCTTTTATGCTTAATTGTCTTAGTGAATCAAAATTCATGTGTTCCATACGTGCATGCCATAACCATGCAGGTGAAGCTATTTTGGCTTGTAAGCAAATTGGACTTGTTATTCTGAGCTTTACCTTCATGTAGAGTCTATTTTTAGCTTCTGGGACTTTCATCAATAGGTTGTTGTAGGCGTCATGTATCCAAAGATATTCATTCTCCATAATTACTTTACATCATGATTCTGTAACTTGCCTGAAGCTTAAGAAGTTGCTTTGGAGTGTTGGAATGTCGTAAACTTCTGTGACTAGTCTTTGTTCTCCATTGTGCATTCCAATAATATTGAGCCTTTACCTTTGATGTTGACACACGATCCATCTCCAAATTTTACGCTTCCTGCTATCTTATCATCTAACTTTGTGAAATAGGAGCGTCTTCCTGTCATGTGATTGCTTGCTCCATTGTCTAAATACCATTTTTAATTTCCATAATCTTCACTGCGATAACATTCTGGTATAATCTTCTTTTCTTCTAGAACTACATTTCTTTCTTCACCAACTGATATATGTCCTAATTCATTGAAATTGTAACATCTTATATTGCTTGCATCTTTCTTGGGCTTGTAACTGTTGTTGTCAAGCTGATTTTTAGTGAAACTTCTGTCACTTCTCTAATCTTGATCGCCATTTCTGTCAAAGTTCTTCATCTCATATCTTTGACTCTTATTGAACTTCCTAAAGTTCTGTCTACCTCGATTCTGATTGTAGTTCTTGTAGTTGCTGAAAGGTCTTCTCTCTTGCCTTGTAAATAACAGCTTCTCTTGACCCGATGGTCCAAATTTCTTCTCATCTCTTGACTTTTGGCGTTCCTCATAAGCTTTAAGTCTTCCAAGCGCTTCATCTAGCGTCATTGTATCCATATCTAAATATTGTTCTATGGACGCAATAATCTGTAGGAACCTTACCGGTACGTAGTCCAACAATTTTCGTACCAAGACTGACTCTTCAATTTTTGTTCCTAGGGTTTTTGACTTTGTACTAATCGCACTTAACCTACCAGCAAACTGGTCTATGGTTTCTGTTTCTCTCATTGACAACATTTCAAATTCTATGCGTAATGATTGAAGTCTTGCTTTCTGGACTCGGTCAATTCCAATATGTCTTGTCTTTAATGCTTCCCAGATTTCTCTTGCTGTAGAATGTGACGCCACCTACATCATATCTTCTGGAATTGCCTGAAATAGATAGGCAATCGCTGTCCTATCCTTCTTTACATCTACTGTTGACTTTCCTTCTTCGGGTTCCACTACTTCCCAAAGGTTATTGGCATTCAATATTGCCTTTACATGAACAGCCCAAATCGTGTAATTTGTAGATGTTAACATTGGTGTTTGGAAGTTGAAAGTGAGTGTCTCCTTCATGACTGTCTCCTTGATCTTTCGTCATTGTGGGTTTAAGAGGCGTTTTCAATGGACTCTTGTTTTTATTTTTCTTCCATATTGTCCAAATCTAATATGGACTATCCCACACTTCTTAGGAACTTTATTTGACTACCTCTTTGTCAAACTTTAACTAATTTTCGACCCTTTCTCAAAGTCAAAAAATATATATTGATATTCTTAAAAAAACTATATAGATTTAACAAATTTTGATACTTTGTAAGGCCTTGTAGAATTTATCAAAAGGTTTTGTCAATCTTATGTAGTTTTATAAAATTTTGAATATCAAAGATGTTCCTTTTCAAATTCTAAAGTCAATTCTTTTGACTTCGTAATCCTCAAACAACATGATTAGTGTTTTCCCAAATAACACTTAATCTTAAACACCCTTAAAAAAAACAAACTTGTTTTGATAATATTTGACTTCAACGTTTCAATCAGTGATAAAAAAACCCAAAACACTGATGATAATCCCTTTCTTTAAAAACAACCCTTAATAATATATTATAATAATTTCGGTGTGTTAACTTCTCAAAGTCAATGTCTTCTACACTGAACTTCTGCCCAAATAAACAAAACACTTTTCTTTCTGTTTGAATGATCCAAATGAAACAAACTTAATTTGATTCACAATAACCAAACTTTGGATCGTTAACGAAAATGATTGTCGAATACGAAAATAAAAATCAGAAACAATTTCGGTTCAATTCTTGGACCCGAAAAATAATCTTAATCCTTGATGTTTTGATATTTTTCTTTGTAAAAACAATCTGTTTTATATCAACAATTGTTCGGAAATGAGTTTTGAATCCTTAAAATTTGTTTTTGATTTATAAATTTTTTTGCGGGAAAAATGATAATATCGAACAAGAACAGAGTACTATCGTTTGACTTGTTTTTTCGATTAGATTAAGATATTTGTATTCGATTATGATAATAAAGGAGGGGCAGGGATAGATATAACCGTTTTTATTGCGTTTAATCAATCTGTTCGTCGATTCCGGTGTCTCGCCGGAAAAACTGAATTTGGCCGGAATCCTCTTCTACGGTTTTGTTCCTTCTTCTTTAACGGTTATAATTCTTTGTATTGATCTTTCTTATCCTGGTTAGGCTTTTGATTAATTGTTCCAACATTTAATGACTGATTTTTTATTGTCTCTGTTTCGGAACAGAAACAGGGGATCGAACTTTGTCTTCTTCTTCTTCGTGTTCTATGTAACCGATGGAACGATTGATGAACATATTGCTCTGATGCTAAATGTAGATCGCAGGATCGATGAGGGAAGGATAATTGAGAGAGAATACTTGAAAGTAAAGATTCAATACAATGATACAAATGATTACATGTATTCGGTATTTATACATAATGAATAGGGGTGTCCCTTGACACATAACCGACATAACTAAACATATAAACTTAGGATATAAATATACTTAGGCTATAATATGATATATATGCGATATCTATGGAAATCGGGAATTAATATCTAACCATTATCAAATCAAACATTAATGTTTATTACGAAAAAAGTAACATCATATGATAATATATTTTATACATTCAGAAAAAGAACTGTTACATTATTGCCAATAAAGGTATTTAACGACCATATAAATAAGATGAAGATATTGACATATCTACGTTAGAGCCACCAAATAATGATGGAATGCGTGTTGTGAAGTAAGACGCCACAGGCATATTTGTAGGGAGTACAGGGAGGGATGCTTCATAGTTCAGTACTTGAATCACTTGTCTCATCGATGGTCGAAGTTTTGAGTCAGGATATACGCACCATAACCCAACGATCATCAGCCGCTTGACTTCATCTTCATTAAATCCTAACCCTAGACGTGGATCCACTGCTTCCAGAAAAGTTCCAACACCATAGAGTTCCCAAACCCATTCTGGTAACCATATTTGCTTTTCTTGATCCTTGTAGTGAATAGATTTTCTCCCACATACAATTTCTAATGCAACAACCCCGAAGCTAAATACATCCGATTCTTTGCTTGACTTGCCTGTAGTGATACATTCAGGAGCGATATACCCTAAGGTTCCAGCCAAAATTGTTGTTTGAGAACCTTTCTCATGGTCAACAAACTTAGCTAACCCAAAATCACCAAGCTTCGCATTGAAATTTGAATCCAACATCACATTACTCGATTTGATATCTCTATGCAAAACACACTGCTCCCACTCTTCATGTAGATATAATAAAGCGGAAGCCAAACCAATAGCAATTTGGTACCTTATCCCCCATGTCAATAAGCTCTTTGCCTTGAAAAGATGTGAATCTAAGCTTCCATTTTCCATATACTCGTAAACAAGCAGGAGTTCACCTTTATCATGGCACCAACCGTTGAGTTGCACCAAATTTTTGTGCCTCAACTGGCTAATGATCCTGACTTCAGATGCATACTCCTTGATACCTTGTTTGGATGTCTTTGATACCCTTTTGACTGCTACATAGGTGCTCAAATCTTTCAACAACCCTTTGTAGACTCCTCCAAAACTTCCCTCTCCTAGCTTCTCTTTCTCTGCAAAGCCACTAGTTGCCTGAGATAATTCAAGGTAAGAGAATTTTCTTGGGCCAACTGGGCTTATTTCTAATTCATGGTTCATCGACACAGAAAATCCAAGTTCCTCCACTTCATCACCATCGCTTTTCTTCTTCCCCCTCAAGACAAATGCAAGTATAACAAGTGTGGTTAGAACCAAAATTCCGGCTATTAATCCCACCACAAGCCCGAGCTTGTTTACTGGTGACCCGTTGTTTTCATCAACTTGTAAACTAGAACTATTAAACACCCAAGATTTTACAGTGTTTTTATCAAACAACTCACCAGCTGCAGCTGCAAACCCGAAAACAACCCATTCAGGCAACACATCTCGTAGATCAACCGTGTAAAATAACCCATCTTGTTGAAAGATTGTATTGTTCTGAAAACCGGTGAAAGAAACACTAAGATTTTTGGAAACCGAATCATATCTAACCCAAGCTTGACACTCTCTTTCACTTGATATGTCATTAAGCCATGGTTGATTCTTAATAGAAGCAACAGAGTTAACGTTGATACCTACATGATCACATTCTGAACTACTCTCCCATGGGTTACAATAAGGATCAAACTCCACCCAAACAAATTGAGCGTTACTATCATTGGCGCCATGTATCACAGAACTATCCTGAGCAAGGAAGAATAAGAAGCCATCATCTGGACGATAAAGGTCATTCGGATCAAATATTTTTACAAATGAGAAATTGGTAGAGAAGCTAGCAAGTTCACGCGAGCTTTTGTCCCAAAGATGAAGCCGTTCCATGTATGTCACCCAACCAGTGACCCTGCTATTGTTATTTTCTGAGGTCACCTGTATCCCATCATTAGAGATATAAGCGCCACCTTCTAATGTGAACATGTCCTCGTAATCGCGACTAATGTTTGGCATACTGAAAGAAATAGAATATGCATAAGGGATTAAGGTAAGAAGGAAGCATGCTAAGATGATGCCCATGACTCGGCACAAAACTTGTTAATAAATTTGTGTAGTTTTTGATAGGGGTGGTTGTTCTTTGTAATTAGCATGAATATTAGAATGTGAACCAGAAACGCTAGCTGCTCAATTTGTCTATGAATTATGAGGACAATATTTGTAGTAGATTTTTCTAAGGTTGAGTCAGCGGACATATAAAAGCCTTTAATTTAGTCGTCGGTCAATATGTTTAATGCGAGTGGGACTTGGATTTTTCTAAGTTAATATTTAAAGATTTGTTAGAGCATATGTGTAATGGGTGAAATTTAGAGCTCTTTACTCGGGAATTTTTTTTTGCATGTGACATGTGAGATCATTAGGGGCTTAAAATTTATAATGAGTGTAGTGGTGTGGTGTGGTGTGGTGTGGTGTGGTGTGAATATGTGTATATAATGATATTAAATTTGAATTACAAAAAGAAAAAATAAATAAAAATGAAGTGACAGCAATTGATTGGAGAAAGAGAGGAGAGACCAGCGCGAAATATTTCTTCTTAGCGCTCAATTTACAAGTGTGGGGGCGGTGCTTGCATGTTAAAGGGGTGCCAAAATTGGGCATTAACCCCCATTTCACAGGCCACTACGTATGGTCTTACAAGTTGTTTTTTTTTTTTTTTTTTTTTTTTAAGGGTGCACTTCATTAGAAAAAAAAACAAGGCAACATATCTTCAAAGTGAAAATAGGACCACCAATACAAAGAAATAAATTACATCAAATCAACTTTGCACCAACCCTTGATCTCATCTAGGGCTGTTCACGAGCCGAGCCGAACCGAACGGACCTCTGCTCATGCTTGGCTCATTTACAAACCGAACCGAGCTGAGCGGCTCGTTTACAACCGAGCTGAAAAACGAGCGAGCATTGTTCGAGCGCAATTTTTTCGAGCGAGCGTCGAGCGAGAAACGAGCGAAAAGTAATTTAGACAACCATGAAATTGGGATGTTATCTTCAATGTTTTCGTTGTCGAGTGACAACTAAGGTGTAACTGTCCAATGAGGACACTAATATTGAGGTCCGAGTGTCCAAGAATGAGGCTTAGGTTTAGGCAATGAGCATACTACAGAGAACAATTGTCGCTTTGTAACATAAGATGATATCAAACGACGACTAGGGGTGGACGACTAATAACATAAAGAAGTCAAAGTTGTCATTTTACGACTTAAGGTTTTACTATTAAACTTAGTATTAAATTTTTATTTGATAAAGCGAACTATTCATATTTTATTTGCATATATTGGGCCAAATGTTATATATAAATCTGTAAATATTACTATGATTTGTGGGTTTATATATAATTATATATAAAATAAATAAATAATAATTTATTCGAGCCGAACCAAGCCGAGTGGACCTTTGCTCGTGCTTGGCTCGTTTACAAACCGAACCGAGCCGATCAGCTCATTTACAACCGAGCGGGCAATCGAACGAGCATTTTTCGAGCATTTTCCGAACGAGCGGCGAGCGATCCACGAGCGACGAGCGATTTGAACAGGCCTAATCTCATCTAACATTCTCATCTTAAATCGAAAACTATTTATTTATCAAACTGCAGTTTATTTTTCTCATGTTAAAAGCAAACGTAGTTGTAGGTATTTATAAATTGCAATATACAGTTTACTCTGCAGAAACCAGTAAAACATTTGTAATTTATCTTTATGGATCCGATATATCATATTATTATCTTAGGATACAAATATGAAAGATCCTTTTAACGTAAGTACATATTTGATTATACATTTTAATTTTTATATATTGCATAATTACGACTTTCAGTGCGTAATGTCAAAAACCCTCAAAAAAGTAAAGTCTTGTGATCTTGACAATTGAGATGAAAAATGGCAGAAAAGTTTAAGAAGCCATATGGCCATGTCTGAATGTCTGATATTTGTTCGAATGTTCTGAAAAGTCAAATAAATGCGTGGTCACAACTTTATACATACCAAACATGGTCAAATATTTGTTGTGTGATTAGCACCGTTTAAAATATCTAATAGTTAGATATAAGTTTTAAAAGAATGGATTAAGTTTACATCTTTATAAAGGTAAGATTTGAGTAAATTGCTATGTTATAATGTGTCAAGTGAAGTCAACGAAGTCAACTCTTTTACTTTTGTCTGTTTTTAATAAGGTCATGATAGTTGAGGGACCATTAGTGTAAAGATAGAAGTTTAGCTGTTAAACCATTGCTTATAAAGCTATTAGAGGGAAAGTTAGTTGTAATCAGTTTTCTTATTCTTTTCTTTGATCTCTTGTAATCAGTTCTCTAGTAATAATAATAATCATTGGTTTTGAGATCATTACTTTGTAATCTTGTAATTGTCAATCGTTGATTGTTTCTTAACAATTGGTATCAGAGCCTGGTTTTCTAGGGCTCGAATCAACGATTTGGGGGTTTTACAGGTTTGGTAATTGATTGAAGAAGAAGTCAATTGATTGGAGCTATGGTGTCGACAAAGTTCGATTTAGAAAAATTTGATGGCAAGAATGATTTTGGTTTGTGGCGAATGAAGATGAGAGCATTCTTGGTTCACCAAGGTGTAGTAGACGCTCTCGCCGGTGAAGCCAATCTTCCGACGACTTACACAGACAAGGAGAAGAAAGACATTCTTGACAAGGCTCATAGTGCTATTATCCTCAGTCTAGGGGATAGAGTGCTAAGAGAGGTTTCTAAAGAATCCACAGCAGCAGGGATCTGGGTGAAGTTAGAGAGCCTGTATATGACGAAATCCTTAGCCAATCGTTTGTACTTAAAGAAAAGGTTATATACATTCAATATGTCATCAGGGAAAACATTGGAAGCACATACAGATGAGTTCAATAAACTCATTCTGGATTTAGAAAACATTGATGTAACCTTGGACGATGAAGATCAAGCAATTATCTTCTTGACATCTCTTCCATCAACATTTGAGCATTTTGTAGATACTCTTATGTATGGAAGAGATACATTGTCAATGGAAGAAGTTTTGGCTGCTCTTAATTCGAAAGAATTAAAGAAAAGAACAGATATAAAAGAAGATACAGGAGAAGGTTTGTTTGTTAGGGGCAGACCAGAACAAAGAACTTTTAAAGGAAATAGAAGTAGTGCTAGATCAAAATCCAAGTTTAAAAGAAGATGTTACATCTGTGTAGAGATTAAAAATGTGAGATATATTCTAAGTTTAACAAGGAATATTATTTCACTTGGAACTCTTGAGAAGGAGGGGTATCATGTGAGTTTGAGGAATGGTAAAGCCAGAGTCATAAAGGGGTCTATGGTGGTGTTAACTGGAACCAGGAAAGACAACAACATTTATGAATTAGAATGCTGTGTTGTGCAGGGTTCTGCTAATGTTGCAAGTAGTGATCAGTTAGAGCAGACAAGGTTGTGGCATCAAAGGCTTGGTCATATTAGTGATCAAGGTCTAGGTGAATTGTGTAAACAGCAGGTATTTGGTGATTTGAAGGCATGTGCAATAGGTGATTGTGATAATTGTACTCTTGGAAAGGCTCATAAAGTGAAGTTTGGCAGAAGAACAAATGTAACCAGAGGCATATTAGATTATGCTCATGCTGATCTATGGGGGCCTGCAAAGAATCTTTCATTGGGTGGTGCCAGGTATTTTTTGTCTATAATTGATGATCATTCAAGAAGAGTTTGGGTATATGTTTTGAAGCATAAATATGAAGCTTTTACAAAGTTTAAAGAATGGCTTGCATTAGTAGAAAATCAAACAACCAAGAAGTTGAAAAAACTGAGAACAGATAATGGTTTAGAATTCTGTAATGGAGAGTTTAATAAATTGTGTAAAGTTAAAGGGATAGCTAGACATCTTACTGTGCCTGGTACACCACAGCAAAATGGCTTGGTGGAAAGGATGAACAGGACCTTGTTAGATAAAGTAAGATGTATGCTCATAAGTTCAGGGCTTCCCAAAAGCTTCTGGGCTGAGGCAGTTTCAACTGCACCATATCTTATCAATAGGAGCCCCTCATCAGCAATTGATATGATGACACCTATTGAAAAATGGTCTGGAGAGAAGGCAGATTATGATAATTTGAGGGTATTTGGTTCTTTGGCTTTTGCCCATGTAAGCCAAGGGAAATTAGAACCAAGAGCAGAAAGATGTGTGATGATAGGTTATCCTGAAGGAGTAAAAGGGCATAGGCTGTATAGACTGGGAAATGTGAGTCCCAGGGTAATAGTGAGTAGAGATGTTGTTAAGTGGAGAGAAGATGTGTTTTATAAAGATTTGGTTGGGAAGAGTTCAACTGAGAAGGCCAATATTGAAACTGAACATAGAGTTCAGTTTGAGGTGGAGCCATTGGAAAATGATGAAATTTCATCAGGATCTTCTGGTAACACTGAAACTGATATTGGTGAGTCTGATAACACAGATTATAATCTTGCCAGAGATAGGACAAGAAGACAAAACATATCCAAACCTATAAGGTTTAGGGATTGTAGTCTGTCAGCCTTGATGATGACAGCAGAAGAAGAGAGTGTAAATGAGCCTATGAATTACACTGAAGCTGTCAATTCTGTAGATAAGGATGAATGGGTCAAGGCTATGGAAGAAGAAATGTGTTCTTTATTGAAGAATAAAACCTGGGAACTTGTGAATGCACCTAAGGATCAGAAGTTGGTGGGTTGTAAATGGGTGTATAAAGTGAAGGAAGGTATTCCAGGGGTGGAGAAACCAAGGTATAAAGCCAGATTAGTGGCAAAGGGGTTTACACAGGTTGAAGGTTTGGATTATAACGATATTTTTTCTCCTGTGGTAAAGCATTCTTCAATAAGGGTACTTTTGTCAATTACAGCAGCAGAAGATTATGAGTTAGAGCAACTGGATGTAAAAACTGCTTTTCTTCATGGTAATTTAGAAGAAACAATTTTTATGAGGCAGCCACAAGGTTTTGAAGTGGCAGGGCAGGAATCCAAGGTTTGCTTATTAAGAAAGTCTCTTTATGGATTAAAACAGTCCCCTAGGCAGTGGTATAAGCGTTTTGATGAGTATATTGTTAAAAGGGGCTTTGAAAGAAGTCAATATGATAGTTGTGTATATTTCAAGGAGTATGCAAATGGACAGTTTGTGTATCTCTTGTTATATGTTGATGACATGCTGTTGGCTTGTAAAAGCAGGCATGAAATTAATGAAACAAAGAAGCTGTTGATGGTGGAATTCGAAATGAAGGAGCTTGGTGATGCCAAGAAAATCATTGGCATGGAAATAAGCAGAGATAGAGAGAGGAGAATTTTGAGACTGACACAAAGAAATTACATTCAAAAGGTGTTAAATAATTTTAGAATGGATAAGTGTAAGCCTGTTGTGACTCCTCTTGCTCAGCATTTCAAGCTTTCAGCACTTGATTCTCCCAAAACAGAAGCAGAAGAACAATATATGTCAAAGGTTCCATATGCAAGTGCAGTTGGAAATTTAATGTTTCTTATGGTCTGTACAAGGCCTGATTTGGGATACTCAGTAAGTTTGGTTAGTAGGTATCTAGCTAATCCTGGAAAAGAACATTGGAATGCTGTTAAATGGATATTCAGGTATCTAAATGGTGCTAGGAATGTTGGTTTAACATTTGGCAGTTGTGAGAAGCTGGATAGAGTAGTAACAGGATATGTAGATGCAGACTATGCAAAAGATCTTGATAGGGGTAGATCTAT
Source organism: Ambrosia trifida (assembly GCA_028751855.1). NCBI lineage: Eukaryota > Viridiplantae > Streptophyta > Magnoliopsida > Asterales > Asteraceae > Ambrosia > Ambrosia trifida. The sequence goes on along the minus strand of CM054128.1, from coordinate 13,864,433 downwards.
TACTGGATATGTGTTCAAAGTATGGGGAGGTGTGGTTAGTTGGAAAGCATCTTTGCAACATGTTGTGGCTTTATCCACAACTGAGGCAGAGTATAATGCTTTAACTGAAGCAGTTAAAGAGGCTTTATGGTTGAAAAGATTTGTGACAGAGCTTGGAATTGAGATTATCAATTCTAGTGTTAATTGTGATAATCAAGGAGCAATACAGTTGTCGAAGAATAATGTTCATCATGAAAAAATGAAGCACATAAGGGTAAGGCTGCATTTTATCAGGGAAGTGTTGAATGAGAAAGAGGTGGACATCAAGAAGGTTGATACAGATGTTAATCATGCTGATATGCTTACAAAAGTTTTGTCAGGAGTTAAATTTGGTGCTTGTTTGGATGCACTGGGAATTGGTTAATTGTTGTTGACTTACTTGAAGGTGGAGATTGTTATAATGTGTCAAGTGAAGTCAACGAAGTCAACTCTTTTACTTTTGTCTGTTTTTAATAAGGTCATGATAGTTGAGGGACCATTAGTGTAAAGATAGAAGTTTAGCTGTTAAACCGTTGCTTATAAAGCTATTAGAGGGAAAGTTAGTTGTAATCAGTTTTCTTATTCTTTTCTTTGATCTCTTGTAATCAGTTCTCTAGTAGTATTAATAATCATTGGTTTTGAGATCATTACTTTGTAATCTTGTAATTGTCAATCGTTGATTGTTTCTTAACATGCTAAAATCGTTTCTAAGCTTGGGACAATTTTGTCTTATTCATAAAAAAATGTTTTTTTTTTCAACTAGACCACTCAGGTTTCACAAAGGTTGTCATATTCATCTATTTCTCTAACACCGATAAAAACTTATGCCAAATAATGGGTATTTTAGATGGATCTAACAAAAGTGCAAACCTCAAAGACGCTTTTGACACTTTACGCCTTAATGTTTTTTCTATTTTTCTTATAACAATTAAATCCATACCATTTTTTAATATAAATGTTTATTTGTTAATTTCTTTAAAGTATTTTTTTTTATCACTAAACTATAGTTGTTACTGACAAAACGAGATGTTCCAATGATCATAATTTAACTTTATTTGATAAATGACATCGTAACCCAAACTCATATTCTTAATTTTCTCTCTAGAAAACCAAATCTTTCCTACACAAGAATGTAGAACTTATTAACAAGTAGATCAAACAAATCTCTCTGATTTAGCTATGTTAATATTATGCATTTTGTCATTTTCCTTTTACAAATGATTGTAACCTAATGGGTATTTATTTAAGATAAAATACCTTTTAAGAAGATAAAAAAGTTTTGACATTGTTAGAGAAATTAATGAATATGAAAACTTTTGTAATAACTTAGTGGTGCAGTTGAGGAAAAAACTTTTTTTTTTTTTTTTATGAATCTGGCAAAAGTGCTCAAACCTCATGATTTATATAAAGCAATGAAGTACTTGGGAGGTGGGGGCGTCAACGTGATAGTGGTGATACACCGCCGTCATCACCGGTCACAGTACGTGGCGTGGTGGGAATTTCCTTGATAACCATCATGCTCGCAAAAACATTTTTGTTTTGTGTTTTTTTAAAATTGTTTTAGAGAATATGCAAGAAAAATGAGGTGTTTTCATATTTTTATAGGGAAGAAGTTGGATTTGCATATTTTTCATCTCTTATTGATAAAGAAGATGAGACCCTTTTAATTTTACGCAATTAGTTCCTCTAGTTTAAAAATCTTTTTTTTTTTTTTTACATTTTTTTGAAAAAAAAAATAATATTATAAATGTCCATTTTAATTTTTTTAATGTTTTCTTTTACAATTTTTCAAAAGGAACTTTTATAAAATTATAACATTTCCATGTTTATAACTTTTGTTAGTTTTTTTTATTTTTATTTGACATTTATATTTAATTTTATGTATTTAATTAAATGTTTTTTAATTTATTATATTTTATATTTAATTTAAAAAAAATCACGTGATGAAAATGGTTTAGTGATAGGTGTAAGTAATTTAGTGATGGTGTAATATAAGGGCCGTTTGGTTTGCAAAATATTTTTGTTCTATATTTAGGCTTTCTTTTATAGCATTCACATCAGGTTCTTCATATATTTGTGAAAGGGTTATCTATATTTTGTTAAATGACTGTAAGTGGAGGAGAGAGATTAAAGTTATTGTTCATCTCTATATTTGGGACGACACCATTTATAAATTTTTCATACCTTGTGAAAGTGGTTGTGAGCGAATGAGAGATAAAATGTAATGATAAAAGTATAAAATATTTTAATTGAAAAGGGGAGAGAAGTTCTAGTGATTTTTAGTGTAATTATAGAAATGAAAATGAAGATGCTACTACGAATGCTCTTAGAGGCACTAAGCACTTTATGCACGTCCCATCTAGAGCTACTAGACAATTCTAAAACAAAAACAAGTTATTAGTGAAACCATACGAGATAATATAATGATCATGTGATACCTTGAACCATTTCCATATTTGATGCATTTTCACGAGTAAAAATCTGAATACCATTTTAGGAAAGAACTTGTACTCGTGTTTTTGGGAAAAAGAACTCGTACTTCTAGTGAGAAAGTAGATATTTGGAAGAAAAATACCATACTAGAGACATTTACAAGTTAGACGTTGTCTAGATGACATGCATATTGAAGAAAATGTTTGTGATAGCTTGCTAGGGTTATTATTAGACATTCCCGAAAAAACTAAAAATGGTATCAATGTCCGTAAAGACACGAAAGAAATGGGAATACGTAAAGAGCTTGCCCTTGTCAAAAAATGTAATCGTATTTATCTTCCACACGCGTGTTACAGAATGTCAAAGGAAGAGAAAACAAAATTTTGTAAATGCTTACATGACATGAAAGTTCCATCTTGCTATTCGGTTAACATTAAAAGGTTTCGTTGAAGAAAGACCTTAAACTACTTGGCATGAAGTCTCATGATTGTCTTGTTTTGATGACACATCTGATTCCTATTGCAGACTGTAGATTTCTACTAGAGAGCATACGACACACAATCACAAAACTTTGTTTTTTTACAAGATTCACTCAAAGTTGTTGATCCTCGAGAATTGGATGCATGGCAAAAAAGAAATCATTATCACGCTTTGTGAACTCAGAAGTATTTCTTGCCATCCTTTTTGACGTGATGGTTCACCTAGTGATTCATATTGTTAGAGAAATTAATTCTTGTGGTCCTGTATTTTTGCGTTACAAGTACCCTTTTGAAACATATGTGGGTGTTATAAAATCATATGTAGGAAATCATAATTGGCCTAGCGTAGTATTTTAACAGGTAATGCTTATGAGGAGGTGATTGAACTATGTACAAGTTATTTAGAAGGTGTCAAAAGTGTTGGTTTGCCAAAATCTCAAAAATCTGATAAACTTTAAGGGGGAAGGAGGTGTCAGTATGAAAAGGTTAAACCCAAGTGACGATAGTTTAGAACTTGCACATTTATATGTCCTAAAACACTTTGCTTGCCTTGCTCCGTATGTTAATGAACACTTGAAGTAATTACAATCAGCCTACCCGAATAGGAGCAAAATGTGGCATGAAACTCAACATAACAATGAATTTTCCATATGGAAAAAGAGAAGGTAACTAATGGTCAATTGATGTGTTGTGAAAATCACCTTGTTAATATGTTAGTTTTGTATATATTTTAGAATTTTATTGTGTGCTTTTAGTCGGTCTTAATTATTTATTAGTGCGCATGTATTTTGTAGGTGTTTGTGGAAAATAAGCTCAAAACAAAAGAATTTTAATCGAGACACAAACACTTAAGAACAGGTGTTCATAAACGTTGGGGCGTAGACGAGAAATTTTGGTTGAGCGAACAACACCCGAGTTAAAAAAATAAATAATAATAATAATAATAAAAATAAAAATAAAAAGAAAAAAATAATGTATAACATAAATGGCCTAAGGCCCATATCGAACAGAAAAGGAAATTAGGGGTGGCTCCCATTTTTTGAGGGGGATGCAAACAACATATAGTTTTTTTTTTACGGCTGGAATATGAAGAGGAGAGGAACACACGATCGCACAAGAAGAAGAATTAAAGAGGATGTAGCCGCGGTGACCAAGATGCAAGACTAAATCTTTTTTTACTTTCTCTAGATGAACGGTTCAATTAGGATGGACTGGGTTTATTAAGGATCGGGTTATGCTTATGTTGTTTCAATTCACTTTGAAGGATCGGGCTAGGCAGTGGTTTGCAACCCTGACCCTAGGTAGCATTTTTACTTGGCAAGAAATGCAGCAGGTGTTTTTAGAAGAGTATTACACTATAAGTAAGACTTCTAAGGCTAGAGAAGCAATTAGGGCCTTTGAGCAGAATTCTGGTGAAACATTTCATTAGGCATTTACTAGATTTAAGGAGTTGCTTAGGAAGTGTCCAAATTATGGCATTGAGACTTGGGAGCTTATTAAATCATTTTATGATGGATTATTGCCTGATGAGGTTAGGGATCTAACAACTATTAGCAATGTTACTTTTTTCACTAACACGGTAGCTATAGATTGGGGGTACTTAGAGAGGATGAGTGCAACTTCTATGAGACAAGCATAGTCTAGTAGGACATCTAAATCATCATCTGTTAGGGTTGTTGATTATGAGGCTGAAAAGAGGATAGAAAAACTTAAGCAGCAGAATTTGATCTTAGAAAAACAGGTAGCCCAGTTGAGAGTAGGAAAAAGTGACGAGGTGAAGGTAGGTAGTGTTTTTAATGTTTGTACTGAATGTAATGAATTGGGTCATATTGCAGCTGAATGTGCAGGTGAACAGGTAAATCAAGTCTATGGAGAAAGAAAATCATATGACATGAATTCAAATACATATCATCTTGGACAACACAATCACCCCAATTTCAGGTATGGTAACCCGAATAACTAATTAAATCCTAATTTTTCTAATTCTCATGTGCAGGGTAAAAATCAGCAGCAGCACTGGAACCAACAGCATGGCACTTCAGGTGGAAGCAGTTTTCAGTTACATGTGATTCTGGAAGCTATCAAGACAGTCCAGGAGGATGTTAAGGGAATTAGGAAGGATAATGAAGTGCGGGACAAGACTGTGGAAGCCTTGTCAAAACAGGTAGGCCAGCTAGCTGCTTAGATGTCAGAGAGAGACCCAGGTAAACTCCCTAGTGATACTACACTAAATCCTGCTCACCAGTCTTCCTCTAGAAGTGTGCACATTAATGCGGTAAGTATTATCCCCACCTCTGAAATAGGTAGTATAGACAGTACTCCACCAATGTTTATTGAGGGAGTGGTGGAGGAGTGTAACACTGAATCTGAGTCTGAACCTGAACAAGAAAAAAATTAAATTAAATCTTGGGAGTAAAAACGTGAAGAGTGGGTCTAATGAGGCTAAGGGGGTGTTTGGGATTGATTATTCAAAATAGATTATGCGTTTTGGAAAAGCAGGGGTGGAACTGCTTATAGATTATTGCGTTTTGGTAGCCTAAAAAACTGATTATCTGCGTTTTCAAAACGCAATCCAAACACTAAAAACTGATTATCTACGTTTTCAAAACGCAATAATCTAAAAATCGAATTCAAAACGCAATCCCAAACACCCTCTAAGTGTGGGGGTGAGAAGGTGAAAAGGGTACCATTTCCTATGGCTTTATTAGATCATGCTAAGAGAAAAGATTTAATTAAACGGGTCCCACCAAAGGATGAGAAGTGGGAAATTTTTAAAACTGTCAAAATCAATTTACCGTTAATTAATAAAATTGAAGAATGTCCTGATCATGTTCAGTATCTGAAGGAATTGAGTGCCCAAAAACGACGGGATAAACTTCCTAAACAGTTAGATTTAAGTGCCAGTGTGAATGTCGTGTTGTTGGGTACCCTTCCCCCAAAACTCCAAGACCCAGGAGCGCCTATTATTGTTATGCATGTATGTGATTTTCAATTGGATAAAGGGCTTTTGGATTTGGAAGCTAGTGTGAGTATTCTACCAGGGAGTTTATATGATCGGTATGATTTTTGTCCATTACAGAAAACCAACACAACTGTGGTGTTGGCCGATCAAACTCCTTCGTGTCCTAGGGGGATTGTAAGGGATGTGATTGTTAAGGTTGGAGAGTTTTATTAACCGGTAGATTTTTTAGTGCTTGATTGTGTCAAAAACACAAAACCAACTGTCATTCACGGTAGACCGTTCCTGTCTACTGCTAAAGCCATTATTAATTGTGCTGATGGGACGGTAAAGATGAGGTTTGGGGATAGGAAGATGAATCTTAAGGTGTTATCTAATATCGCTAATCATAAAACTGACAAAAGTGGATCTCTTGTGAAGGAGAATGGAAAAGAAAAGAAAGAATGTTTTGTGATTGACAGGATGGAATTAGTAGGTAAGAATAACACTAAGAGAAAACGAAGGAGAAGGAGAAAGAAGTCCAAGAAGCCACCTGAACCAGATAGTGAGAATGAGAAGTTGGCATTGTTGGGGCTAATAGGGAGAACTGTGGACGAGTTACCTGGGTGTAGGAGGAGCACACACTTGGAGGTGTGGGGACACAAACATCCCACTAGACCACCATGAGTAAATGTGTCAGGTATGTTTACTTGTAGAGTATGTATAATTGTGTAGAGTATTACAGGTACGTTTTTTATTTTATTTTTAGAGTTTGAGTCTGTTTTTGTTTTTGTTTTTCTGGGAATGCTTAGAGTTTAACTTGCAATCAGATAACTTCGCCTGTACTCAATCTCCATTCAGGAGGGGTAAAACTGTACATCATCGGTGTATCAGGCATCCCAGAATTTTATGTTTTTATTTTTATTTTGAGTCTTAGTTTCAGGTTTGTTTATCGGACGTGAATGAAATGCTATATGGCTCGATTGGGAGGAACTGCAGAGACTCATACGCGCACTATCTATATCCAGGGGAGTCTGTTCCTTTTTATTGTTGTTATATTTTTTATTTCTGTTTTATTTTATTCCTTATCTTACATTGAGGGCAATGTGTCGTTCAAATGTGGGGGTGGGGGTGGGGAAACTTCGTTTTTATTTATTCTTAAGTCTAAAAATTTAAAAAAAAAATGAAAAAAAATAAAAAAAATTGAAAAGTCTTGAAAATTGTTCTTAAAAAGCATTCTAATCAGACATAAAGTAGCTCTTACAGTACATACTAGTTGTTTCTTGATTGTTTTGGCAGTAGATCCTTAGTCATGGTCTAATTTGTGGAAATGTAATATGAACCGTTTTCAGCAGGTTTTTTTAAGGAAAAAAAAGTTTAGAATTGTCTAACTAGGTTTAACAAGCTAGTGGTAATAAATGCATGCACACATCGGTAACCCATTTACCCACTTTTGTGAGATCTTGAGCCTACTAAATGATAGATTGATCTATATATTTTTTTCGTTTTTTGAAAGTAGGCCAGATGTTTCTCTGTTGTAGAACTTGTGTGATTTAATACATGCTAACTTTGTATACTATATATGCACGTACATGACAAAGGAGATTTAGGATTCCCTTTTTTGTTTGACACCTTTTATTTGTTTTGTGTTTACATGTTTACCTAAAATCACCTTTAGTAGCCATGTTGAGCCTACACCCTTACGTTTGTTAAACCTGTAAAGTTACCCAAATTGACCTGTTAGCTGTTGTTTAAGAAATTGATGACATCCATTGTGTTTATGTTTATGTTTAAGTGTTTGATCTATGTTAAATTGTGGAAAAAAAAAAGAAAGAAAAAGAAAAAAACAGAAGTATGTGTTATGGGTCAAATATGCCCAAAGTTGTGTGTTATTGTGATTTGTGAATTAGGATTGTCAATCATGTTTGTTTCACCATTTTTATTTTAGCCACTTCTAGCCAAATCTATCATACCTTTACCCTAATCCTAAAACCCGTAAGTCCTTTAGATTTGTGCATTGTCTACAGTTGAGGTGTGATTATTATACAAGCCTATGATAACAGAGTTACATGTTTGGTTTTGAGTGAATAATACTAGCTCATTACATGCTAGTCCATATATTAAACCGAGTGGAGTGAAAAATTGCGAGGGGTGTGTTGCATGAGAATAATAACCAAAAGCATGATAGATTTAGTCAGGTTAATTCTATTTTTAAATGGAAATCAATTTGATTTGCTGAATTAACACATCTAATGTTGATCTGTAAATGGGGTATGATTTTGGACCTTAGCTAAGGTATGATGGGGCGACTGGGGTGCTAGTATGTGATAATGTGTTGAGTAGAGTGAATATAATTTTTTCGAGACGAAAAAAGATAAGTGTGGGGGGTGTGATGTGTTGTGAAAATCACCTTGTTAATATGTTAGTTTTGTATATTTTAGAATTTTATTGTGTGCTTTTAGTCGGTCTTAATTATTTATTAGTGCGCATGTGTTTTGTAGGTGTTCGTGGAAAATGAGCTCAAAACAAAAGAATTTTAATCGAAACACAAACACTTAAAAGCAGGTCACTACTAGAAAAATACCCCTATCTTGACGCGCATTGCGCGTCATAAAAGGGTGTTTATGACACACATCAAAGTGTCAAGGAAAAACATGTCATCTTTTAATGACACGCGCTCATGACAAGCTTTTTTGACACGCATTTATGACACGCTTTCATGACACTCTTTAATGACACTCTTTAATGACATACATTCTTGACACACCGTTGTGACACTCATTTTAAGTGTCATGGTTTTTTTTTACCTAAAAAAAATTCTGCAAAATGACTAATATCCCTGGATTTATATTTAAATTTATCATTACAAAATCAATAAATTTGATAATAAAACTGCATATATTATATATATCACCAAAAAATCCATTACATATAAGCATTTATCGAATCCTACCACATGTATTAACGGTTACAAAAATATTGTGTCAATACATTACGTTAGTCTATACCTAAACATACGGATAACTTGAAAATGAAGGTTGCGGCATACCTTGACCATTCTTCACGACTGACATCAATATCCGCATCCGTGTAAACATCTATCCTCCCCCAACCTGAGACAGCAATTAAATTAATAAGATGAAGGTTAAGGTTCATGATGGTTTTAGTTTCAAGAAAACAAGGGTGGCTAGAATTTGACTCGACCAACTTACATAAGGTTAATTGAAGCAATTACCAAACATTACACCGGCAATATTACAAACACTTGGTGTGCACAACAATTACCAAACAATGAACCAAAAACGAAGCAAATGGCTAAAATCTAATCAAATACACAACAGATAGGAATCATTCAATCGAACTAGACTCAACAACCTTTCCAACCATATACGATGCGCCCGAAACGGAAAAATAAGACGATTACTGAACACTAACTATCTTGAAGAGAAACACAAAATTACCTTTCGTTGAATAGTTTCAAGAAACAATGTTTCGCGGACTAATGGAAATATTGTTTCAACAAAGGCCTTGGTAGAACCTTTGGACTTATATATGTATGATAGCTTTAACTTTATTTTTCCTTCAGTCCACCATAGTTTAATCATATCAGAGGTTAGACTAACTCTTGATTCTGGAAATGTAAAAGTAAACAAGATAAGAACAGATTATAGACTCCTATGAGTAACAATTCCTAATGCTTGCCACCCAAAACATTTAAAAACATAATTCTTTATGAAAAATCTGGTAAACCTGAATCAGGAGGAGGAGAAAGTACAGAAATGCTTCATCTTCTTTATTTTTTTCTAACAGTAATGACACTAGATTTAGCCTAGCATCAATATCGTCCTCAAGTTCTTCTAAGGCTGTCAAAAAAAAAAAAAAAAAAAAAAAAGATCATCAATTTTCTGTTTTTGAATATTAAGTGCTTAAATATATTGCAGTTGCATGATGCTTTGAAATGTAAATAAGTTGAAACTAAACTTGAACCATACCTTTGTACAGGTAGTCAATTGCTTGTGTTCTTGCACTTAGGAAATGATAACAACGCCCGATATTCAAATTCAGGCAGCCCTTTAGAGTTTAGACAATTTAACAGAAAAAACATAAGGTAAAGGAATAAATGCAATAGAAAATACATCATTATGTTAAACGAGCTAGATGCTTACTTTGTTGACACCATCACTCCCTTCTAACATCATATAGTACTTCAATGCAGATTCACAATTCTTAACACTCATTAACGAGTCCCCAACTTCAACAACTAAGTCGCCACAATCATTTACATTCGTTTGTGTGAGCACACTAAAGAATTCCTACATGTCATTTGAAGAGAGAAAAAAGTTTAGCTTTAGCAACGTAAAAAAGAAAATATATACATATTTTAGTTCATGATAAATAAGTAATCATATAAAAATGTTACAAAAACAATCTCTGCTGTTTCCAAGTTTCCAAGATGAACATGGCATATTCCCGCTTTTATCAACAGTTTAACTGGTAACTCTTTCAAGTAGAGGAAGTCTCGTGTGCATCCTTCACTGAAGTATCTTTCACTGCTCAAGACATACTCAGTCGCGTTGAACGCCTTCTTTATAACATCTGCAGATATACCTCCTTTGTTCCGTTGCATACTCTGAATATAAAAGCACCAGATTTGAATATATAATCACACATAAAGTTTTTTTTTAATCAAAACAGATGATTGTGAAATACAACTTTCAAAATTAAAAAAAGCTACAAAGAACAACATTCAGATTTCAGAAATATTTCTGTCGGCGATATTAAAAATAACTATAGGATTTCATGATTATGCTAAAACAGTCCCCAATTTCTACATCTAAGGCTCCATACCTACTAAATCTATTCATCAACTAAACATAGAAATAGTACTCATCATATTTCAACGAAATCAATTTAATTTACACCTATAAACATTATAAGGTAATCAAACTTGGTTCTACCAGCAACTAACAGTTCTATACTCGCATATTTATATAAAAAAAGACGGATGAAACCCTAGAAACAACAAAAAGACGGAACGACGTCGTAATAATAATAATAATAAAAAAAACAGATCGAAATACAGAGAGAAAGAATGAAAAAAGGGAAGGAATTTACCAGAGTGATTACTGATCTTGTTGAGCTTCAACAGAGAGACGGCGAGGCGAGAGGTGGAGACGGTGGAGGGGTCGAAGAAAACAAGGGAGGGTTTCTATCTCCATCGGCTCGTTAGCTCCCTGAACTGAATCACCATCGGCTATAAAGTCTTGATCTGAACCATAATCAAAACCTTGCACCACCACCGCCACTGTCATAAGTCAATAGGGCCGCCTGTTATCATCAGAAATCACCACCACGCGTCACCGTCTTCCTCGGCGTCGACCGGTCAGGGACCATGGCTGACGCTTCTCACTCCTGTCCTATTCTTTGGTTCTCTCTCTATCTTTCCTCCTCCGGTTTCTATCTTTCTCTCGTGTCTCTTTCTCTCTCTACTGCCCTCTCTCTCTCTCTCATGGTAGTCGGGTGTGTGTGTGTGTGTGTGTGAAGATTTGGTTGTAATTTTAGGGATAACTCATAATTGATAAGCAGATTGTAATTTTAGGGCTAGAGGTCAGAGTGTTAGGCGGGATTTATGGGAGGGAAATAAAAATTCTGAAATTTATGTTATGACACCAAAGTATGACACACAATATTTTATATGTCATGTTTTTTTATTTCATGACAGTATATTCTTGACACACAAAAAAACGTGTCATTAATTAACCAAAATTTTCAAATCATGACAATTTTTTTATGACACACGCTTTTAAGTATCATAAATGAGCGCGTGTCATAAAATGTGTGTCAAGATAGGCCTTTTTCTAGTAGTGGATGTTCATGAACGTTGGGGCGTAGACGAGAAATTTTGGTTGAGCGGAGAACACCAGAGTTAAAAAATAATAATAATAAAAAGAAAAAAAATAATGTATGACATAAATGGCATAAGGCCCATATTGAACAGAAAAGGAAATTAGGGGTGGCTCCCATTTTTCGAGGGGGGGGGGGGGTGCAAACAGCATATAGTTTTTTTTACAGCTGGAATATGAGGAGGAGAGGAACACACGATCGCTCGGGAAGAAAAAATAAAGAAGAAGTAGCCGCGGTGACCAAGATGCAAGACTAAATCTTTTTTTACTTCCTCTAGATGAACGGTTCAATTAGGTTTTCCACTTTTTCTATTTATTTTCAATGTTAGATTATGTTTTGCTTGTGATGACAAACAATTAAAACATTATTGATGCATTAGTTAAGCAAACAATTTATTTGTGTTTTGAGTCCCTTCTTTACAAAGGGTATGCATTTTACACAATAGATCAATATCAGAAGAGTACAATGCAGAATAGTGGAGTTACAGTGTTAGCAACAACAAACAAATTCGACAAGGAGAATCACAATATAAGGTTAGAAATCGCTAAAGAGTCTTACTATGGTGTCATCCAAGAAATTTGGGAGCTTATTTACAGAACATTCACTGTCCATATGTTCAAATGTAAGTAGGTGAATAACCGTACAGATATTCAAGTCGACAAATATGGCTTTACACTTGTCGATCTTGCAACAAATGGATATGCATATGAACCATTTATTCTCGCTTCACAATGCACACAAGTGTTCTTTGTAAATGACCAGAGCAAACTAAGATACCACATCGTATTGCAAGGCAAACAATGTATCTTTGGTGTTGATAAAGTCGTCAATGAGGAAGAATACTACCATTTTGACAACTTACCACCGTTTTCTGCTGGAATTCAACCATTAGATAATCCAACGGACGATGTAACATACGTATGATCTGACCACACCAATGAGATATATGTTGATCCACTACGTCAAACTAGATGACCAAGGTTTGAAAAGTGTGTGTATATTTCTGTTGGTGTATATTCAACCTTAACAATTATTATATCTTATTTTTTTGGATAATCTATAATTACTATAATAGGAGGGTCGTGAGTGACATAAGAAATGCTTAGAAAAGCTGATGTGGCAGCCATAGAGATAGGCCAACAATGCCTTGCTGATGATAAATGTGATGTCATTAATCAGCTTAAAATTATAATTAAATAATATCATTTGGCTGAACAGAGGTTCATAAATTAATTAAATATTGGCACTTGCTTTAACGGAGGTTCATACAACTGTTGCTTCAAATTTGAGCTCTGATGTGCGTGGTTTTAGCAAATTAAATAGGTGTCATTTCCCTGGTGCCAAAAGCTTGATGTTTTAATTCCAAAACTGGGGTAAACGACTAATTTTTACTAAACCGGTTTTACCAAGTTTTAAATTTATAAAGTAAACAATAATTACTTTAGAAACTAAAACCAACACATAGGTAGAAAACCTGACGTGCACAGTATATATAGCTGTTGTCAACAGTGTTGCCTTTTTCTTCAAACTTGCAGTGTTGCCTTCTATTTCTAGATTGAGAAAGAGGTGAGATCCAAACTTATCGATTTGAATTGTAATTCGATCTAAAATTTTCACAACATACCTATTTCTAGATTGAGAAAGAGGCGAGATCCAAACTTATCGATTTGATCTATAGTTCGATCTAAAAATTTCACAACATACATATCTTTAGTGAATTCATTTGTATTAATATCTTTTTAAAATAACAACAAAGAAACACAGTTACCGTTCCATTCCTTAACCATTCCATGCTGGATAACAGCCATTAGATGCTCATTGAAATTCTTGCTGGAAATGAAGTCCTTAAACTGTATTGCATAAGAGTTCCACAATGTATATCGTAATGTGGTACCTCTACAATAAAACAACAGAATCATAGATGTAAAACATATACAAAAATTTGATACTACACATTAATTAGAGATAATTTATTACATCAATAAATGTGTTCCACATAAAAAAAAATTAAAACAGTCTATCAAGAATTAACTTCTTCATACCATTTATTACACAAATTAGATTTGCAACTCTAACAATGATTGTTTTCGACTATTGAAACACAAGACTCACCTTAAATGGAATGAACTTGAAACCATACTCAACACCTTTCTAACCCTTAACATGTTTCACAATTGTACAACGATAAAAATTGATTTTGTATTCATGTGCTATAACTTTGTAGAGATCCTTGTTTTCACCGACACCGGACTTAGATATCACAACCACATCATCTTCTTCAAGTTGACTGTCAAAAACTTGCATGAAAGGTGCCTTGATAGAGCCTTGAATCTTATCACCTTGCAAATCGATTAACAGAAAGCACAAAGTATTCAGATAAAAGCATGTCTTCAAAAATAAAAAAGAAAATCAAGTTATAAACGTTACGTGCTCATCAATGAATATCACCTCCATCTTATAACTTGTGTTCCACTTTAGTTGGATTAAGATCACGAATAAAACTAAGATTGTTTTTAGCATTGTCCATTGATATTGACATGGTTTTAAATATATCTTTTAAGAGGGAAATTTGAAAATCTTTGTTTAGAAAATTCAAAGCTAATATTATGAATGGCTGAATTTGTTATGTTCTTATATAAGGAATTAATGAGCCATGTTTCCCTATGTTAATTTAAAATTTCCCTATTAAAATTCAAACTTAGGGCCTTAAAAACTGCAACAGATGTGCATAACATCTGCTACTTAACACGTCAGCTCCATTTAGTCTAAACATCTGTTCGTTAATTGAGACTAATAACAAACAGACTATGTTGAGGACAACAATGGTAAATTAAAGTGGCCCACATATTTTTCTAAATATTTTAAGCTGTTTAATGTCATCATTTTTCGCATCACACGGGTATGTTGGCATATCTCTCCGCTTGACAACTCAGCTTTCTTATGTCACTCACGACTCTCCTATTATAATAAGTATAGATAGATATAGATTCATCCAACACCGTCTAATACATAGATTTCTAGCCTAATAATATATAAAAAGAATGAAAATATTAAAACCGGATAATGTTATAATAAATAACTAGTACATCAAAGTTAAATTTTAAGACATGCTTTGGCAAATGCATGTGTTAATTGATTTTTATAAAGGCTAATTTCTTTTTTAATCATGTAGTCTTTTAGGACTTGAACCCAAGACCTCCCATAAACTAGGTGTTTAAAGGCTTTGCCTTTGCCAATGGACCACCACCCCATTGGCGCACGTGTTAATTGATAACGTTGTATATTTTCAACCACTGAACCAAGACCTCCCACAACCTATGTGTTTAAAAGCTTTATCTTTGCCAATGGACCACCACTCCATTGGTACATGTGTTAATTGATAACATTGTATATTTTCAACCATTGTAATACATGCCATATTTTTAAAAAGTAACTTTTATATATGTTTATATATAAAATTATATTTACTTAACCCGTATAATATACGGGTTTTAACCTAGTAATGTAATATTTTACTTTACGTTCATAGATCATTTAAAACGTTTGTCATGTTCTAAATCGGTTGTTCTTTTTTTTTTTTTTTTTTTTTTTTTTTTTTTTTTTTTTACAAGGAATGTCAGTACAACAAAGTAATGCCACAAAAAGGAAATCATAACCCCATAAGTAGTTACATCATTAGCTAATATGTATTTACACAATTCTGAAAATTACTACACTTTGGTAATCGAATAATAAGTAGCATTATATATTTTGCATAGAGATATAAAAAAAGGCCCTGGTTATAATCAGAAAATAGACCGTGAATAAAGGTATTTAACGACCATATAAATAAGATGAAGATAGCGACAAATTCACATTAGAGCCATCAAATAAAGATGGCGTTTCGATTGTGAAGTAAGACGCCACAGGCATCTTTGAAGGGAGCATAGGGAGGGATGCTTCGGAGTTCAGTACTTGAATCGCTTGTCTCATCGATGGGCGGAGTTGTGAGTCAGGATGTATACACCATAACCCAACGATCATCAAGCGCTTGACTTCATCTTCATCAAATTCTAACCTTAGACGTGGATCGACTGCATCCAAAAGTTTTTGTGTCCCATAGAGCTCCCAAACCCATTCTGGTAACCATATTTGCTTTTCCTGTGCCTTACTGTTAATGGATTTTCTCCCACATACTATTTCTAATGCAACAACACCGAAGCTGAATACATCTGATTGTTTACTTGTCTTGCCTGTGGTGACACATTCAGGAGCCATATAACCTAAGGTACCAGCGAAACTCGTCGTTTGAGAACCTTTCTCATGGTCAACAAACTTAGCTAATCCAAAATCACCAAGCTTTGCATTGAAATCCGAGTCTAGCATCACGTTACTCGATTTGATATCTCTATGCAAAACACATTGCTCCCATTCTTCATGTAGATATAGTAAAGCAGAAGCCAAACCAATAGCAATTTGGTACCTTGTCCCCCATGTCAACAAGCTCTTTGCCTTGAAAAGATGTGAATCTAAGCTTCCGTTTTCCATATATTCATAAACAAGCAAGAGTTCACCTTTCTCATGGCACCAACCGGTCAATTGCACCAGATTTCTATGCCTTAACCGGCTAATGATCCTGACTTCCGATGCATACTCCTTGATCCCCTGTTGAGAAGTCTTTGATACCCTTTTGACTGCTACATATGTTCTCAAATCTTTCAAAAACCCTTTGTAGACTCCTCCAAAACTTCCCTCTCCAAGCTTCTCTTTCTCAGCAAAGCCACTAGTTGCCCGAGCTAATTCATGGTAAGAGAATTTTCTTGGCCCAGTGGCACCCATTTCAAGTTCATGGTTCATCTCCGCCGAAAATCCAAGTTCTTCCGTTATTTTGTCACTATTGATGTTGTTCTTCTTCTTCCACAGAAGGTATGCAAGTATAACAAGAAGCGTTACTAGAACCGACTTTCCAACTACTAATCCCACCACTAATCTGAGCTTGTGTGGAGACAACCCGTTGTTCACATCAAATTGTAAATCAGAACTATTAAAGATCCAAGATTTTACAATGTTTTTATCAGAAAACTCACCAGTTGCAGCTGAAAACCCGAAAACAACCCATTCAGGCAACTCATCGCGGAGATCAACCATATGAGCTACTCCACCTACTTCAACTCTATTGTCCCGAAAACCAGTGAACGAAACACTAAGATTTCTGGTTGCCGAATCATAGTTAATCAAAACATGACACTCTCTTTCACTCGTCACATCATTAAACCATTCTGCTTGCTTAATTGAAGTATGAGAATGAACATTGATACCTACATGATCACATGATATTGTACGATTAACATCCCAAGTGTTGCAATAAGGATCAAACTCCACCCAAACAAACTGATCGGCACTATCATCGGCTGCAGTATCTAACTGAGGGTCCCTGGCACCATGTATCATATAACTATTCTGAGCAAGGAAGAATATGAAGCCATCATCTTGACGAACAAGATTCGTTGGGTCTGATAACTTTACGAAGGAGAAACTGGTAGAGAAACTGGCTAGCCCACGAGAGTTCTTGTCCCAAAGATGGAGCCGTTTGGTGTATGTCACCCGCCCAATGACCGTGTCACTTTTATTATCTGGGGTCACATGAATTACATCTTCAGAGATATATGCTCCACCTTCTAGTATAAACATGGCCTTGTCATTTGGATTGATGTTTGTTAAGTTGAAAGAAATGGAAGTTGCATAAGGGATTAAGATAAGAATTAAGCATGTTAACATGCCCATGATTCAGCACAAAATTCGTTAAAAGAAGTTCAGAACTTTTTTGTTATTGGCTGTTAGAATGAATATGAACGAAAGACCCTATCGTCGTTATGAGGACCATATTTGGAGTTATCAGTTGCCATCTTAAAGGTAATCAGTCAATCGACATATATTTAATGCGTTATGCGTGTGGGGACTCTTATGGACATGGTCATACCCTTTTCATCAAGACTTGTATACGGTTAAGGGTCTCTTTGGTAGCCTTTTAATGAGGCTCTGAACCATTCAACACTGAATGGTTCAACATTTAGACTGTTTGTTTCAACCTAATTATGACTCTGAATGGAATGGTTAAGAGTTGAACCATTCAGACTTTATACATAACTGAACCATTCAGACCTCTTAATGATTCAACACTTAGAGCATGTTTGGCTCTCCTTATTTCCACCTCCTTATAACTTATAACTTTTTCAAAAAGTTAATAAGTTACAAAAAGTGTTTGGCAAAAGGAAAAGGACTTTTTGTTTTAACTTTTTGTAAGCCTATGATAAGTTGTTTTGGAAAAGTAAGGGAGGAGTGACTTTTTGAACCTCCTTATAACTTATTGATGGTTATTTACCTACATGCCCTTATTATATCCTTACACATTCCCTCCTTATACCCTTTTTGGTCATTTTACCTAAATAAGTTAAACCAAACACTTTTTTACAAACTAACTTATCAACTTATTGTTTTTCCCCACCACATAAGCTAATCCAAACACTTTTTTAAAAACTCCTTTTTAAAAAGTCATAAGTTAATAAGTCCTTTTAACAAAAAGTCCTTTTTATCTCAAATAAGTTTATCCAAACCAAACAACCTCTAAATATATTTTTTAAAGATGATGATGTTAGAGTTACTATATAATAAAGGAATAATGGAAATAAATAATCCCAACTATTGACTATTGTCCAATAACAGTCCCAACTACGAAAATTACCAATAGTGGTCCCAACTTTTGACATATTAGAATATAATGGACCCAAACTAACGGAGGTCTAACTCCGTTAGTGTGATGCTGACGTGGCATTCTAGGTTGCAAAATGATCCTGCGTGGCATCCGACGTGGCATCCTAGGTGGCAAAATGATCCTACGTGGCATGCCACGTCAGCACCACACTAAGACCTCCGTTAGTTTGGGTCCAATGTATTCCAATTTGTCGAAAGTTAGGACCACTAATTTTCGTAGTTGAGAATGTATTGGCCAATAGTCAATAGTTATGATTATTTATTTCCATTATTCCTATAATAAATAAGCATAGAACTAAAAATTTTCGAATCATAAATATTAAAAAAACATACTTGATTTTTAATATAATCTAGATAGTTTTTTTATATAAAAAATTAGGTTACATAGCATTTGATAAAAAAAAGGTACTTGACTTTTAATATCATTCAAATCGTTCATTTTCCTGCAAAGAATTTTTTTTGCCTTTATACAAATATGTATATATGTGTCTAGCTAGAAATACAACAATTAGTATCGTACATACATGTTTTGTAATGTACATATATGTGCAAATATGTAGAAATGATTTCACATACATATATAGAAAAGATGATTGTGGGTAAAATATGTTATTTTAATGTACATACGTGTTAGAATTCAAATAACTATCATACATATATGTTTGATAATATACACATATATATAAGTGAAAAATGATAATATACACATATGTAAAATGAAAAAAAAAAATTCTTCCAAAAAAAGCTACGATTTAGAAAAAATTTACCTTAGAGAAATGTGTGGTCCAGAATGATTCTTTCAATTCTCAATTTGTCAAGTGTTCTCTCACGAACCCTACCTTATATAAATATACACATGCATACGCTATTATCTTGTTACCTTATTGAGCAATGAATAGTTCGCTGATATTCATATCAATTAAAATGTTGTAAATTGTTTTGATATAATCATCATCATCTCAGTTAATCCCACCAATAGTAAAAGCTAAGGTAGGGTCTGAACAATTAAAATGTTGTAAATTGTTTTGATATAACACAAATGAAATTATGGGTAGATAGGGTTACTTTTGTGGTTGATGTAAACAATGAAAAGGCAAGTTGAGAGTGATTATTCTCATTGATAGTATGCTATTTTTATAGATACATTAGATGGTGAAGTTATATTAGGCCTGTAAATGAACTAAACATTCATAAACTGTTTGTGAATTTGTTTGGTTGGAAGTTCATTTATGTTTGTTTATTTTATGAACGAACAAAGAAAATTGTTTGTTTATTTAAATGAACAAACGTTGTGTTCGTTCATTTATTTTTGTGAGTGTTCGTTTATCTTTGTTCATTTATGATTGTTTATTTATGTTCATTTGTTTATGGTTGTTCATTTAAATTTTAATTAATACCATAAGTAGTTGTATTTATAAAATATAAATATATAATGAGCTTTTTCTAGCTACTTATATAAATATAATCAATTAGTAATTGGATTTTTTTAGTATAAAAAATGTGTTTTTCAATTGAACTTATCGTAAATAATCAGTTATTTAATATGTGCATAAAAAGCTACTTGTTGTTAGTATGTATGACCTAATTATATGTGTTTTTGGATTAATTGCAATGTATTAGACTTGTCCGTTTTTGTTCATTAATGTTGAATTATAACAGTTTGTGTATGTGTATGTTCAGCTACTTTTATTTGTGTTCGTTTATGTTTGTTTGGTTATTTTCGTTTAATTTTTTATATGTTCGTTTAGGTTTTAAACAAACAAACATGAAAGAGCAGCAACATATCCATTTTCTTAATAAATGAACGCGAACAAAAAAAAATGTGTTCGATTATATGTTCGTGTTTGGTTAAAGTTAAATGAACGAATACTAACATCTCTTTGTTCGTGTTTGTTTGATTCGTTTACAGGCTTAAGTTCTATGTTAGGGGTGCAAACAAGTCAGGCTGATCCTGAGTTCAACTTGGCTCGAACCGGAGCTCGACAGTTTCTCAATCTTGTGCTTGGCTCTGTCTTGGCTCATGTATTATTTATTAGTTAATTTACATTTGTTATATTTTTAAAAATTTTTTATAATGTGTGCGTGTGTGTGTGTATATATATATATATATAAAATTTAGTCATTTTATCATAATTTTATAAATGTATAAATAGTAGCCCCGTTTTAGGCTCACGAGCACGATCGAGCTTGATAAGTGAACCTTAGAAAAAAAAAAAAAAAAAAAAAAAAAAAAAAAAAAAAAAAAACTTCATTGAGAATACATCCAAACGAGTATCTAAACATTATTACAAACAATGAAGTCAAATCGAAACATTATTTCATACGTTTCCCTTTGATGTACGTAACTGATTAATTTTCTTTCATATCTTATATATGATGACTTCTATTACGCAATGGCAACACCCTCTAAAAATTCTTGGCAATCTTGACAAATGAGATGAAAAATATGTATATAAAAATAAAAATATTAATATAGCCACGTTTGATAATTCATCGAAGGTCCTTGAAAGTCAAACAAATAAGTGGTGAACAATTTGTAAGTATGAAACATGGACAAATATTCTCTGTGTAACCTGGTTTAAAATCTATAATAGTTGCGTTGGACCGCTGTTGTGATATATACTTCCTTTAACAAAAATAAAGCAATTTAGGATTCAATCATAAGATTTTCAAGTTTACCAAATTACTAAAGTTATTTAAAGAAGTTCTGTCAAGTGTTAAGTGACATTCAAAATTAAGTCATTAAGACAACAAAAAAGGGTTCGAAAACTAATATATTTGACTTAAATTAAAACTCATTCCTAATGATAACTTTTAATAATTTCTAATAAATTGACATGATAATAGTGTAGATAGTTAATCTAACAGTCCCAAAATATTCAATATAACTTATAGTTAATACTAGTGGGTTACATACCCGTGCTTCGTGGCAGGGCCACTCGGTTTTAATAAAATTTAGATTCACTCGTAGACACAATGGTAATAATAATGTTAGAGCATTCACAATAGAGGTCTTTAGGGGTTTTTAAAAGAGGTTTTTGAGATGGTGTCTATTGTGGTGGAGGTTTATGGTGGAGGTTCTTCACAAAACAACCTCTAAAAACCTAAGAGGTGGGTTCGGGTGGGGGGTTGGGATATTATTATAAGATAAGTTTTTTTTTTTTTTTTTTTTTTTTTTTTTTTTTTTTTTTTTTTGAAATGATTAATTCAGTGGAAATCCTAGTACAACCATAACCTAGCGGTCCCAAGTTCAAATCCCTACCCACACACCGGTGTCTTCCTTGCCTAAGCTCAAACCGTCAAAGGGAATTTTTTTATAGTGTGCATGGATCGAACCTGTGACCTACCCCCAGGATTGGAACCCTAAGGGAAAACTCACTCTAACTCAAATCAGCTGGGCTGGAAATCATTGCATTATTATAAGATAAGTAATTGAAAATAATTGTAAAAGGTGGTGATGTTGTGGCAATGTTTTTAGGGGTTTTTGGGTTTCCTTATTGGGTGAGTTTTTAATGTTTTTGAAGAATGAGTGTTTTTCTGATGTGACAGTTGACTGGACAAGTTTTTAGGGGTTTTTAGTGATCCTTATTGTGGATGGTCTTAGTGATAGGAATTCGGTTGATGTTGGTTTCGAAAATTAGAGGTTGACAGGGAAGAAGACGAAATTGACAAAAAATAATAAGTGAGAAAATAGTGTTTGAGAGAAGGTGAGGAGCAAGTAGAAATGAGAGAATACAGGTAGAGGTGATGGGAAAAGAAATAAAGCTCAAAAAGTTAGCGTCGGTAGTAGTAACAGCGTTAGTACTAATGGTGTTACCGTTAGTATTAAGGACGTTAGTACTAGCAACGTTACCGTTAGTACTAACACAGCTTGTACTCACATCGTTACCGTTAATATTGTTTGTCGTTACGTTCTGTTTTAGTATATAGAGTAATGCGCATTGCAAAACAAGTGCTAAGAAGCTATTATCAACTAAGTAACTACCAATTTTCATACTATAATTTAAAAACAACATCTCACACAAACATGGGTATATTTGTATTTATTACTTAATAACATGTTGTGAATGAAAAAAAAATTGAGTCGCCACTTGCCCTTCCCATGTTCCGAACCTAAGACCTCAAATAATAGAAATGCACCACAAACCACTTCACCACTAAGCCATGTTGTTATTTAGAGTTAATAGCCATTTTCGTCCCTGAGGTTTGGGCCAGTTTGCCACTCCAGTACAAAAGTTTTTTTTTTTGCAATTCCTTCCCTGATGTTTTGATTTTTTTGCCAAATTCGTCCTTTTCACTAACTCAGTTAAAATATGTCGTTAGTGTCAGGGGTATTTTTGTCTTTTTACCTATAATTTAAAATTTTAATAAAAAATCTTACCCACCCCCACCCCTATATCTCTCTGTCTCTTCATTCTCTCTCTCTCTCTCTCTCTCTCTTAACCTTCTCTCTCTAGACTTTGCTCCAACCCCTATACCCCTCCCCTCATTTCCTGTGCAAAAAAATGGTGTTTTCTTATCACATTTTCAGTCACAAACATACCCTTTTGTCTCATACCTTCAAAAACCGTTCGTTGTCCTCACCCTTCTCTCTCCTCCCTGCCCCTCCTCACCACCACCGCCGCCGCCGGCGACGCTAGGGTTTACCTTGGTAACTCCGGTCACTGGCTCCTCCCTTGTGGCAAGGTTGTAGGATAATACTGTTGGCGGCCGGGTTAGCGGCTGAACCGGTTTTTGTTGGGGATAATGGACCGGGATGATGGCTTTGGATGGAGATGAAGGAGGGATGTCGTCTTGTTGGAGAGGGGAACGGAGTGGGGAGTGGAACTCGTCGTATTGGGAGTCGGTGTCGGACATTGAACGGTTGTTTGTTGTGGTGTGGTGGTGGCGCGTGGTGTTGTTAATATTGTTGTTGTTGTTACTGTTGTAGCTGTTGTCATTGTTGTGGTTGTTTTTGTTGTTGTCCATGGTGGGAGTGGGGATGAGGGTGAAGGGGGAGGGGGATTGGAAGGCAGGCAGAAGGTTTTAAAAAGGAGGAAATGTGGAGAGAGAGAGAGGGTGGGGTGGGGGTGGGGTAGGGTGGGGGAGGAGTAAGATTTTTTATTAAAATTTTTAATTGTAGGTAAAAAGACAAAAATACCCCTGACTTAACGAGATTTTTTAACTGAGTTAGTGAAAAGGACGAAAATGGCAAAAAAATCAAAACCTCAGGGAAGGAATTGCAAAAAAAAAAACTTTTGTACTGGAGTGGCAAACTGGCCCAAACCTCAGGGACGAAAATGGCTATTAACTCTGTTATTTATTATGAGATCATATATAATTATTACTAAAAACATGTTTGGACTTTTAAAAAAAAAAAACCTTGCCTATCCCATGTTTCGAGCATAAGACCTCAAATAATACAAATGAACCACAAACCACTCCATCACCAAGCTATATTGTAATTTATTATGAAATCATATATATTTATTAATTAATAATAAGTATTTGAAAAAAAGCCAAAAAAAAAAGTGCAAAAGTTAAACGCATTAATTGGTTTTACTGTTCAGTTTCATTTCCTATTAAATTATTTATAATTATAATATAATTATAATTGATAGGTTATCAAGTTGTTAGTACGAAACCACAATTCCACAATGATGAATGGACCATTTTATAAGATAATAAAAATAAAAAGTATGATGCTAATTGATAATGATTAAAAATTCAAAATTTATACACGTAATGTTATAAAATAAAGTTGTTTATAAATATTATGAATCAGAAATATAAATATTAAGAATCAGAAATTACCGAAAAAATGGCATCCTGGTCGATGCCACGGTTAGGTCGATGCCACTAAAGTATGTAGAGTTCTAAGTCATTAGGGTTTGTTAAGGCGATTTGGGGAATACGTTTTTGCGAATAATTGAAATAATATTTGTATCTCAAAATTATATGATAAAAGTCTATGATTATGATTTAGTAATCTAAATATCTTCAATTGAATATTTAGATAAAAATATGTTTTGAATCATAAAAATGAACGATATAATTAATTAGCTAAAACTATAATTGTAAATAATTCCAATAATTATAGTGATTGAATAAATAATTATAAGTTACACAAATGAGTCAAAAAATGTTGATTATGGCTTTTAACACATAAATATTTCTATTTTATAAAAATTTTATTCATAAACCAGATTTTTAGGTATTATGAATTAATAAATGATTTATTGTATTTAAATAGGCATAAATATAATTAAACTACAAGATATGGTTCAAAAATGATATTTTTGTGAAAAATAAATACATTCTAATAAAAAATGATCAAAATAAATTTTCCATAAATTTTCTCATTTTATTTGTATTTAAAACTGATTTATTGAATTTAAATTTTTTAAATGATTAAAATAGAAAAATCTATAAAAGTTAAATATTTCTCGTCCAATAAATTGAGATTAAGTTTCTGATGCATAAAAATATTTTCATGAAAATGTTGGGATTAAAACCATTTAAAATGAACTTTTAATGAATTAAATATAATTAAAAAATTTAAATTAACAAATATAGGAAAATAAAATATTTTCCAGAAAATAAAAATGTAAATAATGAAAACATAGTATATGGAAGAGTCTACACCTTAAATTTGGTAATTTTTGAACAAATATTTGATTTGTTATGAATATTTCATATTTTATGAGTTTTAAATGGTTAAATAATAAAAAGAAAATAAAGGAACATATTAAAAAAAAATAATGAAAACATGTGGGATGGGTTCGAACCCTGTACCCATTGTGTACAACTCCAAAGCTTCAAACAGTTGAAGAACATTTTGTTTTAATGGAAGTTGTTGAAAATTATTGTATTTACCACATAAGTCTCCATCATTTTCTTCCCCATCTACTCTACAAAGTACAAACCCTAACCTTAAACCCATATTTAGAGGGTGTTTGGGATTGTGTTTCAAAACAACTTATTGATTTATTGGCTTTCAAGAAGCCAATAAGTCAATAAGCTATTTGTGTAACTCAAAATCACTTTCTATTTTGACTTTTGACTTTTGGCATTTAAGGGTGGAAAAGTTGTTTTTGCGAAAGTAGAAATCGTGACTTTTGGCTTTTGGAAAATAAAATTACAAATTTACCACCCATACAACCGATATTCACAATAAGTTAAGCGAAATACTTAAAAAAATATATTGACTTTTTGACGTTTCTCTTCCCAAAAGCTATTCCAAACACTTTTTTTAAGACTCATTTTTAAAAAGTCATAAGCCAATAAGCACTTCTGACCAAAAGCACTTTTGCATTTCCAAACTCAATCCAAAACACCCTCTTAATTAACCCGATTACCTACAAAACAATACCTAAGACCATGGGGCTTTTGATCGAAAATAATCAAAAAACAAAACGACAACAAGAAATGTTACTTACGCGAACGATTGCGGTAAAAAACGAAGCTTCAAGTCCGAGAGTTGTGAACCAAAAAATTTAGACTTTCTTGGGCGCTTTTAAGGTAGTTTAAGGATCGTTTTAGATTTTGTAAAGATCTCAGTAAGGAATGGAATGTCCAATTTATAGTTATTCGAAACGATTCAATCGATTAAATCAAGCTTTAAAATATCGACGGTTACCCATCATAAACCTGATTTATTACCCATTTAAATGTGATTAAATCATATAAATAAGTTGGTAACCGATTGATAATGATGGAGAAACATTGAGTGTGCAATTAAAATCAAAGAAAGGTCATTATGTTTACCAAGTTTTAATCCTTCACCAGAAGTTTGGCCGGATATACAGTTGCGCCGGCGACTTGCTTGCCGATAAAAGAAGAACAGGGTAGAGGGAGAAAAAATATTATAAAAATTATTTGAATCTTTTCAAACTTGGCAAAAATAGACCCTTGTGTTTAGATTTGATATATTTTGAATAAAACTTATTATTTTCTTAATAAAGCATAATCAAAACTTATAAACTTTATACTTTTATAAAATTTTCTTATTTTTATTAGACTTTAAATGTTTGAAAAGTAACATTTATATAAACCTTCATAAACTTTCAAAAATGTTTAGTTTTAAACTTTTCAAAACTTGAAACTGTTATCATAGATAATTGTACTTTTGAATCAAGTTATATAAATTCTTATATGTATAATACAATGAAACGTATTCGTATATCTATAGATTACCATATGAGGAGAATTACAAAGATTGATTAGTTACTCGGAATCTTTTTAAATTGAAGAAAAATGAAAAACGCAAGGACTAAAATTGACAACTTGCTAAACGATGAAGGTGACGGATGTCACAACATGGGGTGGTGTGAGTGGCGTGGACGAGCTTCATACCACCTTTTCACACCCCAAACGTGAAGTTTTATAGGGAAGGGGCACTCTAGGGTAAATACCCTAGCTCTTACCACTCTAATTCTGTCTCGTCAAAAACACTCCAAAATACCTTAGAACTATCAAATCACTGGTGACACTCTATGTTACTTTGCTTAGAACTTTTTTTTTTTTTAAAGTAAAGCAACTAAATGTTATTAAAATTAAAATTGCATTATAATTAAACATCTTACATTATTGGAACAATATAAAAGGAAAACAAAAATTAAAAAAAAAAAGCAATTTATAAAAGATAAACTATCTTTCAAATGATCCTTCGACCAATTATATTTTCCCATAATTTCTCTTTCGCAGGCTATTGTGATTTTCTGCACCTCGGGATCTAGATGGTCTTGTGGCCGAGTATATGTCTTAAAATCTTTATCCATTATCAGTTGAGCGACACTTTCGCATTGTTGCATAATCAACAATGTAGATTCCAAAAGATGTCGCTCTTTAGTTTCCATCACCTTTTGAAATACCGCTTCCTTTCTTGACGTATACGCTTCTATTTTTCCGACCAACCCATTTTGATTTGATGACCCGGCCGGTTGTTTACTTTGTTGTTTACCACTATTCTTCGGTTGCGTTGGACTTAATTCTTCGTTCAAGTCTGCCATCGACTGTATCGGTTACCCTAAAATCTCCAGATGCACCGAAGTTGGCAGACTCCGTTGTTTTTCTTTTGCCGAAACTACAACCGGAATCATCGTTGAACAACATGAACTTGCCCCACTTCTCATGGTCCTTAACAACGTTCCACGCCCCACCGTGCTTGAAAACATGTTTATGTTTTTTTTCGGTAATCACCAAGCGCTTTTTTCATAACATTCAAATTTTTGCACCCGTTTTTTTTTAATACGTTCCTAGAATAAAAAGTAAATATTAACCAAAAAAATAATATAACGAATATAATTCTAAATAACTATAAACAAAAATAAATAAAAATTGTACCACTTGTATGTGATAAGCGTTGAACCAGTTCAACTTTCTCAACATATTCTTCCATTTTTTGCTTACTTGATCAACTGTTCGCTCGCTTCCACCCTTAAGCTAGTGGTATAAAAAACCGGCACGTTGCGCCGGGGATTCCCATTGGCCGGTTACGCAATTGGACTTAGTCGGTATCAAATCGCTTTGTTACAATATCGGCACTCGTTATATAAATCGGAAAAAAAAAAGTTCATTAACAAAATCATGATATTACACCGATCGAAATAATTGTTTAGTAGGAATCTGTTTGATTTGTCATAGTACTCTCACGAAACCGACACTCGTATAGTCTACAGTATGGTATGAGAAAGAAACACTCTCATGCTATCGACACTTATATAGTCTACGGTATGAGAAAGAACCAGAAACTTGGCTCTCAACAAAATTTACTAAGAAAGTGAGAAGAAATTTAGATTTTTTTAAATAACGAAAGAAATTGTTTTATTAATATATTACATTTCATGTTGTAAACCAACATAACATGAAACCAGAACCAACTTGATGGAAAATAATCAGGGTATAACTAAAGTAAGTGATGTTAAATTTTAAGTTAGGTATTGACATTCGTCAAGGCGACCCTCTATCTCCGTTTCTTTTTTTAATTGTGATGGAAGCGTTGTCTTGGATGCTCGATAAAGCTAAAGAACTTGAGGTCTTTAAAGGTATTAGCTTTTCTTATAACGAGGTGGATTTGACTCATCTTTTTTATGTGGATGACGCTTTAATTATGGGGGATTGGTCGCATGATAATCTCAAGAGCATTGCTAGAATTCTCAGCATTTTTTACTTATGTTCGGGTCTACGGTTCAGTCTTCATAAGTCTAATATTTATGGTGTTTGCACGGAGGACGGCGAGCTCAATGATATGTTGGATTACTTAGGATGTAAACGAGGAAATGTTCCTTTTACTTACCTTGGTATTCAAGTTGGGGCAAAGATGACACGTATTAAAAATTGGAATCCGATCATTGACACTATCCGGAACCGTTTGGCATCGTGGAAAGTTCGACACTTGTCTATAGGCGGACGGTTGATTTTGATAAAATCGGTCCTCGAAAGTCTTCCGGTTTACTATCTTTCTTTATATAAAGCCCCTAAAGTTGTTTTGGACGCTATTGAAACGATTATGAGGAGGTTTCTTTGGGTCAGTCCTAGTGTTGAGAATAAAATATCGTGGGTTGCTTGGGATATTGCTACGTCTCCAAAGAACAAAGGTGGTTTAGGTATTTACAAGCTTCAAGAGGTGAATAACGCTTTATTGTTAAAGTGGACGTGGAGATTCAAAAGAGAAGGTAGTAGTCTTTGGAAGAAGATCATTATGGGGTGTCATGGTTCGAGTAGACCTTGGGCATTGTTACCGTGCAACGCTTCTTCGAGTGGGTGTTGGAAAGGCATTGTTAAAGTCGGTGATAATAAACTTTCCAATGGAAGGTCGCTTAATTCGTTTTTTCTTGGAGATTTTGGCGACGGGAGGTCTATTAATTTTTGGGGTGATATTTGGTTACTAGATGCTCCTCTTCGTATTTTTTATCCTAACCTTTTTAAGCTAGAGAAGAACAAATGGGTTAAGATATCGGATCGGCTTCAATGTGTGGATGGTATTAAACAATTATCGTGGGAATGGAAGTCTGCCCCTTATACTCACGAACAGGTTACCGAGTTGTTTGATCTACTAATTAATATTCATAATCTTGAGTGGCGAGGAGGAGAAGATTGTTGGAAATGGACCGCGGATAAGGACGACCGATTCACAGTTGCATCGGCCAAAAGACCTTTGTCAAGTAACTACTTGGGGGAAGGTAGTTATGGGATTAGGTGGAAAGGGTGGGTTCCGTTGAAGTGTAAAATTCTTGTCTGGAGGGTCATTCGGAATCGTATCCCCACCATAGTTGAACTCATCAAACGGGGAGTAACCATTCAACACACCGGGTGCAATTTTTGTCAACAAGATATGGAGACAACGTTACATTTATTTACCGGTTGTTTTTATTCGCATGAAGTTTGGTTTCGTATTGAAGATTGGTGCAGGCTAAGCCACAGTATAGTGTTTGATATTCCGGATCTTCTTCAAATATCGGAGTCTCAATCGCTTTCAAAGGAGTCGAAGTACATCTTAAGAGGCATTGTTTACACTACCATTTGGATGCTTTGGAATGAACGAAATGAACGTGTTTTCAACGAAAAGAAGCGGCAGCCTATAAAAATCGTGGAGAACATCAAAGCGACGGCCTATTTTTGGATTCGTAATAGGTCTAGATGGAAAGTTATTGATTGGAAAACTTGGTGTAAATTCCCTTTGGATTGATGTAATTTTGGTGTTTTTGCTCGTTAAGTGTCCTTTCTTTGAGGACTTGCGAGTTTGTTTTAATGAAGTTCTCCTTTCAAAAAAAAAAAGTTAGGTATTGACATGTAATTAATGAAGGCGTTGTGAAAAACTTCTATTAATTTTGGGGTAATGAAGTTGTGAAAAACTTTTATTAATTTTGGGGTAATGAAATCAAAATTAATCTTACAATAAATCCCTTAGACCATGTGTAGTGGGGGGCTTTATATATAAAGCCCCCCTTATGATTGGTTCACGTGGCTGTTGAGTCAGCATGGAGAGAGATACTGAAAAAGGGGTGTAGTGGTAGGGGCTTTATTTATAAAGCCCCTGTTTCTAATTGGTTGATTTTTTTTATTATTTTTTTTAATCTTTTAACTCAAAATAAATAAAATAAAAGACAAATAAATATAAAAAAATTACAAATAATAATAAAAACTGTAACACCCTAAACCAATTTACAGAAAACGTGCAGCGAAATACCAATCGAAAAATTCATTTCTTTTAAAAACAACCTTGGATGTTTAGAACCCAAATCTACTAAGCATTCTAGGTATTGCATCTATTAAATATGTTCTATTACATTAAACGTGACCCATCTATATCACGTTATGGGGTCGTGTCCTTGTACAATCCGCCTCCTTGCTCGATCTCCATCCTTTCCTTACTCTATTAGGTAAACATGACAACCTGCAATCACCAAATAACCGTTTCGTTAGTTCATTTAGTGACTTAATGCACACTACTCAAAAATGCGGAGATAATATCCATAGATACTCCATGATCTCGTTCCAACGCCTTTTTGGAAGTTCGGGTGTGGTACCCCGAGCCGATCCTACAAGTCTCATGCATTCACACTTATATACCTGCATCTTCATTACCATTCACATAACAAAGGTTAATAACCCCACAATTCATACAATTATACAATTCCCTCAATACCCCACAATACATGCAAGCTTACAATTCCCTCATATAACCCCACAATACATACAAGCATACAATTCCCTCATATAACTTACTTTAACCCGTCATGTTACTCTTTCTTCGCCAATCTCTAAGACAAATATGACGTTTCCAATCCTATACTCAATCTACACATAACTACCAACCCTTACGTACATGAAGCTCTCTCTCAAACCCGAGCATGAGTACACATATGTACTATAAATGAGTTTTAGAGTTGCTCGGGCAAGGTACGGAAGCATAAACAAGCTGAAAAATCAACATTCAAGGCCGAAGGGGGGTTTGGCGTAGGGTACGCCAAAAGTGGCGTAGCCTACGCCACTTGCGTAGGCAAGGGGTGACAGAGTGGCGTAGGGCAGCAGGTTTCGGCCAACGCTTTCCTTTTTCAAGCCATATCTTTCATGTCATTCTTACCCGCAATTTCCGACATTCTAGCCGCTCATTTACTAACTTTCCCACCCATCATTCCACACATACCTTGATCAAGTCTCGGATTGAATGCACGCCCCTACGAGCCTCCGGTTGGAGTTCAAGTGCCTAATATACTCAATTCGCTCAAACCTTGGCGACATTAGTTACATTTACAAAAGACAATGTCCAAGTTAGCTACCATGTGAATCTTGGACCCATAACCAAAACCATGCACTCCTTCAAGATTCCCATTCTATGTGAACATAATTCAATATCATAGATGCGAGTTAAGTTCGGGAATCACTTACCTCATGTCCTCCAAGTTCATGCTTGTTTATTTGTTTCATCTTGACCCATTAGCTTCCGATGCTTGAGTCCATCATTCCTTTCCTTTCATATCATCATATTCACATCATTATTAGCATACATGATCATATCACCCTACCAACCATTCTCAACCAAATATCACATTGACTTTCATTAGTCAACTTCTATCATATCTAAAACATACATTCATAACCACATTTATTCTCACATCAAGTAATACCACTTATTATCATATATGTCTCATAGTTTTAACATGTTACGCGTCACATAGTGTTTCTAATCACACAATCAAGTTTGGGAGCCTAACCATGTTATTCTACACTATTGACTTGGCGGAAAGTCAACTTTCAACCATTCAAACTTTCTAGTTAGAAACATATATCTATATTAGTGTACTAGACCATATGAACTTCACCATAACAATATTCTCATATATTTCGGAACACATACAACCATATGATCACAACGGTTGTCATATACGTTCATACATTTCCTCACATACATACTAGGGCTTTCATAATCTCCAACTAGCAGCATAGCCCAAGAATACCTCATAACACTAAATCCCTACATGAATGCTCCCTATAACACAATTCTCATGCTAACCCACTTTCAATTATATTTATTATCATACTACTTTCACACTTGTCGAATCTTGCCTACAATTTCACAAGTTAGACTAATCTAGGCATTTCATCGAACACTTGGCGTGCATACAACATTTAAAACACAATGTACAAGCATTTCATGCATACCTTCATACCTCATAACATAAATAATCATATTTCTTCCCTACATTACATACCATTCATTCAATAGTTATCAACATAGCAAATCATCACTTTCTTTTTCAATGCACTCAATAATTAACTAAGAATGGTCTTGGATTACACCAAGATCAAGACCCATTTTCATCATAAGTGTAAAACAATCTAACTAGTACAAGAATCAAGCATAGCCTTATGTAGTATCATGAATTATGGTTCCTCTAATGTCTATCAACATCTAGACACCTCCATTCTTCCTTGATTCACGTTTTTATACACACCCTAGGTTTCATCAACTCCAAAATTAACCTTAACATCAAAATCTACCAAATAGAAGGTACCTTTGGGTTTGATTGACCTTAAATCATCAATTTCTGGCTCATGCAATGATTTCTCCTTGATTTCTTACTAGATTGATCTTGGTAGTTGGGTTGGGGTTGAAACCCCCTTTTTCTCCTTCCTGATGATCGACCAAAACACACACTTGGTGTGTGTTTTTGGTGTTTGCCTCTTAATTAATAATAATAATATGGACTTTGGGTATTTGGCAATTTCCACCCTCCAACTTATAATCTCTTGACTCAATATCATTTTATTAATCCCGCCTATCAACGTCTTTAAATGAAGCGGGTTTTCGGGGCGTTACAAAAACACACAACTAATATTAAAATAAATTACAACTAATATTAAAAAAAATTACAACTAATATTAATTTAAACACTAGATAATCCTAAATTACTTATTTAAACATTAAATAATTAATCCTAATTTTCTCCCCTATGGAGAGTAATTGTCCCAGTCCATGAGTGTGTAGTATGGCGGGGACACGGAACGATCGCTATCGCGACCGTCGGACCTCGCATCCGAGGGGATGTAGCAGTACTCGTGAGGAGGGGAAAAATTGTTTCGCTCCTCTTCTATCGCATCCCTTAAAGCTTCCAGGTCCTCCTCGGTTGGCTCCCGGTCAGGAGGGGTTGGGGTGGGGTTCGGTTGGGTCTCCACAAACTGTAGACGCCCCAATCCTCTCTCTGCCATAACGTAATCTACAGCCCACACAATCTCCTCTGTAGTGAAATCCGCATCAGGGTGTGTGGGAGTGTATCCAGGGAGTGGAGGAATGACGAGGACGAGGTTGGAAACACGTG
Source organism: Ambrosia trifida (assembly GCA_028751855.1). Taxonomy (NCBI): domain Eukaryota; kingdom Viridiplantae; phylum Streptophyta; class Magnoliopsida; order Asterales; family Asteraceae; genus Ambrosia; species Ambrosia trifida. The sequence goes on along the minus strand of CM054128.1, from coordinate 13,830,609 downwards.
GAGGAGGAGGAGGAGAAAAAAACTGTTGTTGGGGAGGAGGAGAAAAAACTGTTGTTGGGGAGGAGGAGGTGGAGAAAAAATACTTGTTGAGGAGGAGGAGGAGGTGGAGAAGAAAACACTGGTGCACGACGTCTCCGGCGAGCGTATCGCAGGAGATTCGACGGCTCGGCAAGATCATTAGGAAATCCTTCACCCATAGCTGGTTTGTAGTGTGTTTGTGTAGTGTGGTTTTTAGTTATTTTGTGGTTGTGTTGTGTTGTGTTGTATGTGAATTGTGTGTGTATATATATAAACTTCAAAAAAAATAAAAGTTTACCGTTCAAAAAATAAACCTCCCAACGGTCAAAATTTTTTGACCGTTTTTTTTTTCTACCAATGCCACGTGTCACTTTCTTATTGGAGGGGAAAGTTTGGATATGGCGTTATATTTATAAAGCCCTTTGTTGATTTGGCTCTATAGCGCCCCCGGTAATGGTGTGGGAGGCGCTATTTTTCAAAAAAATTGATATATCACGCCCCACTACGGGGTCTTAAATAGTTGTATGTGAATTAGTTGAAGATTCGATAAATGACTTAGAAACCTAAGGTATTGAACACATAAAGTAACAAACAAAGAAAACTATGTGTGAAAACTAAAAAGTCACAAACATTATTCTTCCTAAACACCACCACCACCTTATGAGTTTTGTTTTCAAATATACACATCTCGAACCCGAGTATTGATATATAATGTACATAAATCATTATAAAGACAATTGATGGTCATCAAGTTGTTAGTACTGGACCACAAATCCACAATGATGAATGGACCATTTTATAAGATAATAAAATAAAAAATATGATGCTAATTGATAATGATTAAAAATTCAAAATTTATACACGTAATTTTATAAAATAAAGGTTTTCATAAATGTTAAAGAATCAGAAATTACTGAAAAAAATGGCATCCTGGTCGATGTCACGGTTAGGTCGGAGACCTGTCACACTAAGATCAATCAATATCAAACTAAAAGATCCAAAGCAACAAAAGAAACACTACCATCGACGGGATGGCTGAGCGGATCCTCCCTAATAAATCCGGGAAGTCACCAAAGGCAAAATCAAGAAAGGTCAGTGGTGGACCTAGGAATATTTTTCATGAGGAGCGGAAATTTTCAAGTGTCATTCATCAATTTCTATATAAATTTTTTTGGCCCGGGTCGGATCAGATCGGATCAGGGGCGGAAAATCATACCTTGATTTTCATTTAAGTCAATAGGCAAAGGATCATATAAAAACCAATATTTCCATAAAAACCATGAGAACCAATCAATGAGTGACATGTGACTTGAAATAAAAAATTTCATTAAGGGTATTATTATCTATTTGTTAATCCTCCTTTTGTTTTCTATAAAATTTATGAATTCTCTCAATTGTTACGGTTGAGATTCAAATTATCACATCCTATTTTCATGGTGTTTGAAATTCAAAATTCATGTTCTATCCACTGTATCATATATTCTTTAGAAAGTTTCTTTGTGTTGTTCTTAATCAATTAAACCTTAAATTCACGTAGTTTTGACTATTTTGTTTTCAGATTTTTTTATAATTTTCGATTGTGTTGATATGCAAAGAAATTCACTTTTGTTGTTCTTGATAAATTTAGCCGAATTGTCATAATAATTTAATTGTGTTGATATGCAAAGAAATTCACTTTTGTTGTTCTTGATAAATTTAGCCGAATTATCATAATAATTTAATTGTGTTGATGTTTGTTTTTAGATTATTTAAAAAAAATTATTGGTGTTTATCTGTAAAGAAATTCAATTGTGTTGTTCTTGATAAATTTAGCCGAATTATGTTAACAATTCAAATGTGTTAATGTTTGTGAAGATAGAATTTCTATTCTGCTGATGTCAACTTATGTTGTGCTAGTTTTAATATAAACTTTGGATCTGAGTTATTAATATTCGAATAGTTGAGATAATAAAATAAAATTGATTAATTTAAACTTTTGATTAGAATGAAATCATATAAACAAATAATCGAAAATTGAAAAAAATGGTTGGAAGTTGTGGGTCAGGATTTCATGTTAGGTTTCAAGTTGTTAATGTTCGATTATATATAGTTTCTAAACTAGCACATATAGAACCAACACAAAACAAGTTTGAAACTAGTAAAGTCATAACTAACAAGTTTGATATCAACACAAATAGTTTTGAAGTGCTATTTTCAGTAATTTTTTTAAAAATATTACTTAAAAAAATTAATATATAGCAATATTATACACATATTAAAGATAAAAAAATGTTTAATTTTATGGTGTATTATATTCATAAAAAATAATAAAATATACAAAATTTATTTTATTTTTAACAAATTGTTGGAATTAGTATGAAAAAGTCACCTATTAAATATTGATTATAACCCATTTACTAAAATACCCCTAAAATTACTAATTGAAATAACTAATACCAATAATTTTGTGTAGGATCAATATGATCCATTGATTAAATATTTATATGGTCTAGATCTGTTCTCACTGTTTTTACAATTAAAATGGTTTGTACCGGATCTCAACTCTAAGTCAATAACATATCCCAATATCACATATTCACTTACAATTTAAATATTTAACATGGATTTCACATAACATTGGTGACTGGACTCAAACATAACTCATGTGTAGTTAAATATTGAATGTTCTAAACTTCTAATCTACATTTACTATTAACTACTCAATAAAAAAAATCTATACAATACCATTTATTATATTCTACATTTACTATTAACTACTCAATAAAAAAATCTATACAATACCATTTATTATATTAGCTATTAATTAAAAACTTTTAGATGACATATCTTGAAATTTTTGTTAAACTTTCTTTTAGTATTTGTAATAATCTATAGTACCTTATTAAGGAGGAGAGATAGGCAAAGTAGTCATTTTATCATCATTTTAAGATGGCATATGAAGGGTTTTGTGCTTTATACTCTACATGTCATGAAAGTTTTTCCAATGCTACCCTTAAATGCAAAAACAACTTGTACATCCCTCTTCCAAATCAATTAACAAGAATTCAATGATGGTTCAAGAATTAATGTTGATTTTAATTTACTCAATAGTTTGTATCCATTGTAACTCAATTAAAGGCCAGTTATAGAAACCTAAGTTTTCTATTGATCTGCACAGAAGAAGATGTCCAAAAAAATAAAAATATTCCTGCACAGATTATAAATCACTTTTATATATATATATATATATATATATATATATAATATGTATGTTGGAACCTGCAGTGTTTGTATTCCCTCGGCTGTTTAACAAGGCTGGATCGGGACCTGCAGTTGTTGTGTTTTGCTGGCCTTATTTAACACTTTGTAACCAGTAGGCTAAAGGTTCTTTGGTTCATGTGTGTAACTAAATGTTGCAAATAAAAATCAAGCACAGATCGAATGTTTCTTGACAAGGCACAAGGAAAAATAAATAAAGTTAACTTTATGTAAATAAAAACTTTTCGCTATATATTTTCACCTCATTTCTTCAGGAATACATTTTTTAATGGCACTTCCTCTCGATTACTAAACAAATAATAATTTATTGATTTATTCAAGACAATCAACAATCTCATTGTTATACTCAACTTCCTTTAAGTGTCACTGCTATTTAATGGTTGTATGAAACACTAGTGTTTGGTTGGTTCAAATGTTACCATACACATTTTCATTTATGATAACTAGTAGGAATGCCCGTGCGTTGTCGCGGGTGTATAATAAAAACTATCCAAGTGCCCTGGTATTGCTATGCCCTTAAGCCAGGATGATTGGAAGAACTATATATTATTATAATTTAATATAAGTAGGGAGGAGAATGTATGTATCAAACATCAAATTTTTAATACCACGTTCTTCAAATATGGCCCTTTTTTAATCAATCTGAATTCGGCCTAATCGTATCAAACTGAGTTTTAGATGCTATGTTGTAGCCTAAATCATGCAATCTGACTAATCCAAATCTTGTGTATTAGGTTTAAGCCACACTATTCACTTTGGATTTTCACATCTAAACCAAGAATCTTGATTTAACATCAACTATCTCATAGGTTACACATGTATGTAAAGAACTAAATCAGTTAAGGAATATAGCCATTTCATAAAAAATCAAGAATCTATTAAGTGATAGATGAGTGTTAAATGAATAAATACAACCACAAGCCACGTAGGCCAAGGTCATCAAAAGCTCCTAACATAAAAAACAGTAACAAAATACTAACCTAAATCATGAGTCTCAATGAATATACAGAAGGCACCCAGGAACGTGCCTAGGCACCCGTACAAGGCCAGGCAGGCATGTCACCCTGAAACCATCAACAAGACCCATAAATTCTGGCCAAACTGGTCTGAAACATTAAAAATGGCTGAGAACCAACCTAAAGTAGTCCTACACAAGCCTAATACATGTCTAAAACCCCTAAATCCGGTATGTTTATCCTAAGGGCCTGGCTTATCTTGAGCCATCGCTTTATAAGCGCCTTGCGCCTAGGACAGAGCTCACTCTTTACGCCTTCATGTGTCTTCGCCTACCTAGTAGGCCAGTATTTATATAAATGAAATAGAATCTAATAATCATAATAGATTAACGTGTTGCATACTTGCATCTCTATAAAGGAAAAATCATATGATGATACTTTTTGTTTATGCAGAAGAGCAAATTAACATTGAAATGTCGCCCTCGCCATTAGTTTTTCTTTCTGTTTAACCTTAAAAATATGTAACTGTGAGAACAGAGTAATTACCCATCTACATCAAGTGTTCCACATAGTGATTCAAAACGAGGGTCACGGACAACCTGGTCAAAACAAATATATAAAATAGTTAGACGTTACCATATTTATGTAGATCGAAACATTGAATTTCATGATAGCGAAGTGAAAAGTTAATGTTTTTGGTGCTCATGTTAACGCTAGATAAAGAAAACAAATCTAATCCGTAAGCTAAAAATAACACAATTAACATATCAACAGCCATGTATGTCACAAGCCAATATTCCATAATTCACCTTTTTAGTAGCCTGAATGACTTCTTTAAATCTACCAACCGGCTTTTTGCTACTGATCTCCATGGGCCTGAAAAGAATACCGTACTCAACCGCTAGCAACTCAGTTAACTAACAACATGGAAGGAAATAGTAACTTACACAGATGACATACCTATTTTTATTCTCTCGCTTACCATTTCTCTCTAACTTAGGCTTCTTATTAACTGCATGTGAGCCATCTGAACGCGCCTCGCCTTTTAAACTATGTATTCAGTAACGTAACACAAATTTTTATTTTTTATTTCGCTACAGTATATGGTTTACAAATACCTTCAAGGTAGGATCAACTTCATTAAAAATCATATCAGCAAGCGCAATCCCTGCAACTATTCCATCATTCTTCGCCAAAAAATAAGCCTCGACTTCCATCTCAGTCGGAATAGTAGCCAAACAAGTGACATCCCCTACATTCATAACCCCAAAACATTATCAAAATACCTTCCTCAACAATAATCTTGACAAATTTTATAAAGTTTACAAAAAAAAAAAAAAGGTTCAGAACTTTTATCTCCAGCATCTTCAGAAAGAGCTAGGTGAATAACAGCCTATAAATCATATGTTGGGTGAACAGGAGGCTTTACAACAACTGATGACTCAATTAACTTTTGATGGTTCATATTTGTAAGTTGTAACTGCTGTCATTTTAACAAGCAGACTGTTAGAATCATATGAAACCTCATCTAATGTAAGAAAATAGCCCCTGGTTACTGGAAATATCAACATAACAGATTTAAAAAAAAAATGAAAACGCACAACATATCTAATTAATTTTAATATATTGTTGTCTCTACATTACCCTTTGATTTATGCTTTACTTTTCAGTTGATATCTATTATTTACCAGAAACAAACAGATTAACTCATAGATGCATAAACAAACATCTTACCTTCCTCTTTCTTCAGTGGTGTCGATCCTTTTCAGCTTAAGAACTGCCTCATGTTGTAGTATTAGTAGCAAGCGGTTTGTAACAAGTTAACAATACTTTTAGGCAACCATAGTAGCAAAAACACATGAAGCCATCGACAATCAAAAACTACGATTTCAATTCAGTATTTCATCTAACATTCCAATTCACAACAACTAACACATAAATCACACTAACTTTATCCACATCTCAAGTGAACAATTCACCATGTATATCTTTGTGAACCAATTAATTTCAACGGTATCTATGTTATTTTAAAGTAGAGTTAATGTCAACATATAATGTTCTGATAACAAAAACTTACCGAACTCCAAAAACTGAATTTTGCAAATCAGATCTTGTGCGCATCGACAATCGGATTTGAGGCTTCACTATCATTAATAAACTATAATTCGTAACTGATGGAAGAAAGATGAATCGAAAATCATTGAATATGTTTCAAAGCCATGAGCAGTTGATGTTTTTGAATCAATACCATTGAATACGTATCATTGAACACACAATTGAAAGCTCCATGCTAATGAACATTAAAAAAAATATGAAACATTACACTACAATAATTAGACTTTTGTTCTTTTAGACCAACGATTTCACATAATTATTTGCTGAAATTTGTTTAAATGGTTACCTATGTTTTTGCTGATACTTCTGTTGGAATCGATTTAAAGAGGTATAATGTGAAATAATTATATCGGTTACGGAAACAGAAGAGGCCAAACATTATTCAAGAAGTGTGATGTTAGAACATCAAATTGAAGGTGGTTTCTCTGAATTGAAGAGTTATAATGTGAAATTATGAAGTTTTCAGATGGGGGAAGAAGGGTTTCAATTCATTGTCATTGAATTGACGGTTTCAAGACCTAAGGGCTTGGGTTAATCTTCATTGAACTGCATTAGTGACTTAAATGATTGTTATTGAAGTTTATACATAGGGGTATAAATGGAAGAAAATGAGTAAAATTTAGAGAGTTATACTTGTGCCCTTTGGAATGCCATCTTAAAATGATGGTGAAATTACCATCTTAGTCATCTCTCCTCCTTAATAAGATACTATAGATATAGATATAGATATAGATATAGATGATAATAAAACTTGTGACAAATAATTATAGAAGGTTTTCGTTATTAGCACACACCTCTTATAATATTCACACACCCTTCTACATTTATAAACAAAGTTAAGATACTTTAAAGAATCAACATATAGATAATAAGATAACTAAACTTGTATATAGTCCTACAAATTTTGGTGCAAGTGAATAACGTGTTGTGTGTCTTCTCCTTCTTTACTGACACAAACAACAGTAAAATAATATATAATCAAATAATATATTGGTAGATGGGTCCTATTAAAACCAGATAATCCAAAACTTAATAAATCATCACCTAATCCCCTTCTTTCCTTTTTCTTCTTCATTTTAGATAATTGTGTTGCAGAGCCCTTCAACCTCTGCAAATATTTTTTCTGGCCAACACATTCTTTTACCTTTTTTTAACTTCATATCATCTTCTTCATGAGGGTCAAAGTTCAAGAGGGGCGAGTACAAATTTTTAGGGTGGGCAATCGGATTTTTCACTTAAAAGTTACACTAATATATTTTTTTTCAAGGGGTGCGGCCACCCCCTTAGTCATTACCTAGGTCCGCTCCTGAGAAAGGTGATATCAAGTAACGATGTACAGTATTCACCAGGGCCGGATCTACACTATAAGACCAAGTTCCTAAGAACCCCTTGGTTTGGAATTTTTAGTAAGAACATATATAGATAAAAGGAACCCATAAATAAATTATGGGAACCATAGCACATTATGTTTGGTGTTCGAATGGCATGGCGTGCCCTTTCTTTCTACCCTTGAGAACAAGTTCAAGTCCCTTGTCCAATTTTTTAACAACGTTTTTTACCACCTATTCCAAAATAGAAAACTTTATTGGCCTTCGCAGCCACTATCGCCCGCAGTCCAACTCCAGCCGTAGCCACTGCCGTCTGGCACTCCATCCATTGATCATCGTATCTCTCTCAGGTGTTTTTTTTTATTCAAATTTGTTCATTCAATTTGTTAAAGTTGTAGCTTGCTTTCGTTATTATTGTGTTTTAATTTGTTGAAACAACTACTGTTGCTACAACAAATAATAGCCTAACGTTAGTTCTGAGTCACAGAAAAGGGTTAAAAGGTTCAAGGGTTTCGATCTGCCAAACGCAGGTCGTGGTGTCCTCCTACATTTCAAAACGTAGAAGGAGGTTTAAGATAATATGGTTTTGTAGTGTTGGAATTCTGGTTTGAGAATTACTCAATACTAGAATTGTTAAGACTTAAGTGATGTGTGCGTGTGATGGAGATGGACTCCTCACGTGTGTGTGTGTGTGTGTGTGTGTGTGTTGACTAAAGGAATAGAAGATTGAGTGTAAGAGGAATAATCAGGGATGGATCAGATGTGTGGATTTAATCCTGATTATATAGAGGAGTTGTCTTCTAATTCAGGAAGGCATATTATCTTGGACCATGTTGCAACAAGAGGACATGCCACTTTAGGTTGGTAATGGCTTTGGACCTGCGGTCCGAGCTGTGAAATGTCTACACGACAGTTGCTTTGAGCTGGCCGAGGAAAAGGTGACAAGACAGGTCATCTTTTGATCTGTGCTTATTCGTCGTTTGAACCTTTGTAGGTTTCAACAATTCAAGGATATATTTGTGATGGTTATCAGACTTTTTGCCTTGGGCTACCTACGTCATCAGCCCCTCAAGTCAGGAGTCTTTGTGGCGTAGGTAGAAGGCTTCTGACTCTTTGCTATCTTTGTTTTTCGTTGAAAGGTTCGAAGGTTCATAGGTTTTGGGCGGTTACTTTTTCTGGATTTAAATTATGATTTGACTGACTGATGTGACAGGTGTCAGCCGCTCAGTCTTTGTATTAATTATTTTGCATCATTATCTATAATAACTGTCATTATATTATTTCTTTGCCACAAAATAACTTTACTTTTTTACTTTCTTCTCTAACGATTCCTCTTCATTTTTCTTAGGGTTTTGCTTGCATTCATCAGGTCAGTCCTTCCTCCTTTACTTTTCTTTGCTTTTGATCATCCTTCACGGCGCTATGGGTGCTAAGAAGGATATGTCTATCACCTTCTCTTCCCTTACCCAAGAGGAAGTTGAAGCGTTCTGTTTGGAGTGGGACATTGATCTGTCCTTAAAGCCTACCGCTCCTGGTTTGACAGATCATGTTTCCAGTTGTCCTGATGGTTCCATTGCACTATATTGCCATCATTTTGAATTTTCCAACGTTCGTCATCCCTTTTCTATTTTCTTGCTCAATGTACTTGAGTATTATAGGGTTTCTTTGGGTCAAATCCATCCTCATGGGGTTGGCCGTGTTTTGCATTTTGAGATCCTTTGTAGGGCTCTTGGTTATGACCCGACCCTTCTTATGTTTAGGCGTTTCTTTCGCCTTGCTTAGAATGGTGATTGGTTTACCTTTGAAGGATCCTCGGTTAAAACAAACTTGATTTCTTCTCATGTAACAACCGTTGGTCAGTGGAAGACTAGATTTTTCTGGGTTTCTGAGTCTATTTTTCCCTTCAAGCCTGTGTGGAGGTATCCCGAGGCTGTTCTTAACGAAGCAGAGCCGTTGGAGTCTGCCTTAGATGGGATTTTTCTTAAGGCTATTCGGTTATGTCCTTCAAGGCTTCGTCCCTTTGGCGAACCTTTACTCGTTTTATCCGGTATTAGCACTCATTGGGACAAACAGGGTAGAGACCCTGTGTTGATGAAGGGTGATCAGGGTATGCTTGTTTTTATCACCGTTTTTACTTGGTTTTTCTTTCATATTATTTATGTTTTCTGGTTTTCTTACTGTTTGTCTTGTAGTTATGTCGGCTTTGGACTTTATTAAGGGCGATGATGCTTCAGGGTTGTCTTCAAGAATGCTGAAGCTGTCGATGGTGAGGATGCTTTGACTAAGTATGAGAAAGGAAGGTATGATGGTGGTAACTATGTCGCTGTTCCCAATGTGGAGAGTTTTTCTAAGCCTGTCTCGACTAGGAGGTCTAGTCGTCGTTTGTTGAAGGCTGCGAAGTCTGCGGATGCTTCTAAAGCGATTGGTGTTAGTGATGATATAGAGAATTCTGAAAGGGAGAAAGATCAGGAGGTTGAAGGCGTTATTGGTAAAGTTGTTGGATGGTGAAACATGGTGAGGGTTCCACAAGTGTGGATGGTGAGGGGGTGTATACCCCTGGTTGGAATGTGAAACCCTCTGACACTTTTAAATCATTTTCTGTATGTGAGGATGTTCTTGCAGATCTTGCTACCCCTGGTGCCAAGGCTTTCTTGGAGGGGTTGGATGATGATGCTCTTTTGACCAAAATGATGGTTGGAACTTGTAATCTGGCTGCTATGCTTCCTGAAGGTGTGAGCAGGTTTAGGAAGATGATGGGGAGTACAGTGATTTTGCCAAGAAAAGGAGAGAGATGAAGCAAGCTTTGGCTTCTTTGAAGAAGGATGCTTTGGAATGGGCTGAGAAAGAGAAGACCTTTGTTGGGCTGATAGATGAGTTGAAGAAAGGGCATGAAGCTGAGGTTGCTAAACATGAGGCTGCTCGTGTGAAGCTTGAGGTTGATAGGTTGGGTCTTGAGGCAGAGAGGAAGGTGTTTGAGCAAGAGAAGGTTGGGTTGGAAGCTTCCCTTGTTGGTGCCTTAGATGACAATCAATGGTTGATTGAGGAAGGTTTCCAGCAAGTTGTCACGTATCTGCTTCATTCTGTGGAGTTTAATTCTACTCTTGGTGAGGTTTATACCAAACTCCTCATTCATGGCAAGCATACAGGTTTTGTTGCAGGTTTTAAAGCTCATGAAGCGGGTGAGGTTATGGAGGAGTCTCCTTTGTTTCAGCCCAAGTCCTTGGATGTTTTTAAAGAGACGGTGTTGAAGATGGAGCAGAAATCCTATCAGTATGTTTCCCAGGTGTCCTCTTGTTATGGAAAACCTTTGCAGGTACTAAAACAGATGAAGCCCATTGGTTTGAATGAAGCTGTTTGTGCTCAAGTGCTTGAATCAGTTTCCAAGAAACGGGCTCGCTCTGGTGACAGTGAGGAGACTTTAGATGCTGAAGAGTTACTGTCCAAGGATGCAAGCGTTGAAGCTTCTGAGGCTGGGGTTGTTGGGGATAGGCCTTTGAAAAGGGGAAAGAAAACTAAGAAAACAAAGGTGGCGAAAGTCGTTGGAGAAGATGAGGCCTCGAAGCCTTCGAGGTCTGGTGATATTGCTTAGTTTCTTATCCTTTATTCATAGCTTTCTTAGCAGTATGTTTGTAAACAATTAATCTGGTGTTTGAATGGTTTGACTTTTGTTGGAGCCTGGTGGGCTCCTTTATGGTAGTAGGCTTTGATAGCCTTGTGAACAATTTGTAGTACTTGGCCTGTTAAGGCCTCTAACATTTTAAGCCCTTAAGGCTATTTTAGGTTTACTTTCTTTGTTGGCTTTTTTAACTATGTTTTTTCTATGGTATTTGTCTTTGTTATGTTTGGGAATGTTTAACCGGTAGCACCTTAAAAGGTTGAATGCTGCAATCATTCATCCTAAAGGTAGTCTAGGTAAACAAGTCACCATCTATCCTATACACTACTGAGTGTTTTTTGTTTTTTCGTAAGTTTGTTCAAAAACTTAAGGAACAATTGGTGTAGGCTGCTCAAACCCGTCTATGAGACATGTAAAGAAAAAGCTTTGTAGGTCTCATGGAGTTGGATTGATCTAGGAACTCACCCCTTATATAGGTTCATTCAACCCTTGAACCTATTGAGCGATATGGCCTGGGAGCTCATCCCCTTACATGGCCCTTGCCATGGAGTTTCTTGCAAGGTTCTCAACCTGGAAGTAGGATAGAAAGACAAATTTTCTAAAGAGGATCTACTGATCCTTTCATTGATTTAACAAGCCAATATTACATCATTCAACTAGGAGGGAAATTACATTTCTTGAAAGCTTAGACAAAGAACTTTTTAAGGTTCTTGTCGTTCCACTGGCGTGGTAGCTTCTTACCTTCCATGTTGGCAAGTTTATAGGATCCTCCTTTGTGGGATTCTAGGATGGTGTAGGGACCTTCCCATCTTGGTCCTAACTTTCCTTGATTTTCTTTCTTTCTTGCTTGCTTCGTTGTTCCTTAAGACCAAATCTCCCGGCTTGAAGCGTTCATGCCTTACCTTAGCGTTGTAGTAGGACTCCATCTTTTGTTTGTATTGAGCTTCTTGAATTGCTGCTAAGTCCCTTGCCTCTTCTAAGAGATCTAGGTTGAGCAGAGCTTCTTCCTCATTGGTCTTAATGTTAACGTGAAGCGTTCGGAGTGTGGTAACCCCAATCTCGGCCGGGATAACTGCTTCAGATCCGAAAATAAGACTGTATGGCGTTTTCTTGTTGCTTGTTTTCTCAGTGGTTCGGATGGCCCATAAGACGCTTGGGAGCTCATCCAACCATCTTCCTTCTTTTCTGCCAAGTCTTGCTTTGATCCCTTCAACCACACTTTGGTTCATTCGTTTAACCTGGCCGTTTAATTGTGAGTATGCCACAGAACTGAAGACTTGAGTTATTCGATATTCCTTGCACCAAGTGCTGAAGGGTTTCTCTGCAAATTGCTTCCCATTATCTGTGACCAGTACTCCGGGTAGGCCGTACCAGCAGATGATGCTTTCCCAAACGAAGTCGATGATCTTTTTTCCAGATATCTTCCCTAAAGGCCTCACTTCTGGCCACTTTGTGAAGTAATCAACAGCAATCAATAAAAACCTTACTCCTCCCTTTGCAGGTGGGAAGTGTCCAACGATATCCATCCCCCATTTATAAAACGGCCAAGCTGAGTTGACTGGGATTAGGTCATGCTTGGGGCTCTTTGGGACTGGGGCGTGTATTCGACAGGCTTCACATTTTTTTCAATTGTTCCGATACATCTCTGTGCATGGAGGGCCAGAAGTAGCCGAGATTCATGAGCTTCGCTTCCACTGATCGTGGACCACAATGAGCTCCACATATACCTTCATGAACCTCCTTGATTAAGTATTTGCTTTGCTCCGGACCAACACATCGAAGCAGTGGAGCCAAATACCCTTTTTTTGTAGAGTATGTCTTCTTGGATGATGTATTGCTTTGACTTGATCCGGACCCTTTCGGCTTCAACATTGTCTTGAGGAAGTTCTCCTTTTTTCAGGAATGCTATGTATGGGGTCATCCAATTTGGTTCATTTTCAGTGATTACATCCTGTACTTCAAGCTCGGATATGGAAGGATGTTGGATTACTTCTACCAGCACTTTCTTGGTAAGATGGGCAAAGTTTAATGAGGCGAGCTTGCTGAGAGCGTCAGCTTTTTTGTTGTGTGATCTTGGAACTTGCTTGATTTTGCAGGACTGGAAGGTGTTCATGATTTCTTTTGCCTTTTCTCTGTATTTTTTTATGTTTGGTTCCTTGGCTATGTAGCTATCATTTACTTGGTTAGAAACCAGGATTGAATCAGTGAACACCTGAAGCTTTTGGACGACCATCTTTTTTGCAAGCTTCAATCCTATGATCAGAGCCTCATATTCTGCTTCATTGTTGGTGGCCTGAAATTCCAAGCGAAGAGCATATGTGAATTCTAATCCCTCAGGATTGATTAAAACAAGACCTGCTCCGGATCCTTCAACGCTGGAAGCTCCGTCAGTATAAAGCTTCCAGGCTTCGGGATCGGAAGGTTCGTCTATTGCAATGTTAACTTCAGTGGTTTCCACCTTTGGGACCTCGGCTATAAAATAAGCTAATATTTGTGCCTTTATTGCCTTTCTTGGGATGTAGGTGATTTTGTGTTCACCTAGTTCGACGGCCTACTTGGCCAGGCGTCCCGAAGTTTCAGGTTTTTCAAGCACACTCTTAATGGATTGGTTGGTGACCACTTGTATGGGGTGTGCTTGAAAGTACCTTCTGAGTCTTCTAGCTGTTTGTACTAGGGCCAAGGCTAGTTTTTCAAGAGTAGGGTACTTGACCTCTGCTAACTTTAAAGTTTTACTGAAGAAGTAAACAGGTACCTGGGTTTTATCTCTTCAATGGTGAGAACAGCACTAAGGGCTTCTTCAGTAACACAAAGGTAGACAAAGATAGTCTCTCCTGCTTTAGGGGCTGCAATGGTTGGGAGGGAAGCCAAATATTGTTTCATTTGGTTGAAGGCTTCCTCTGCCACTTCTGACCATCTGAAGTTTTTCTTGTCTGTGCACCCCTTGAGGGTTTTGAAGAATGGTAAGGATCTTTCAAGCTTTATACTTCTTTCTTGGTTTGTGGAGACTTCATGTTTAGGACGGCTCGAACCTTGTTGGGGTTGGCCTTTATGTTCTGCTTTCCAACGATATGTCCCAGGAATTTTCCTTCTTCGAACCCAAATGAACACTTTACAGGGTTGAGTTTCATGTTGATTTTTCTGAGGTTGCTGAACGTTTCTTGTATGTCTTGAAGCATTTGTTCCTCTGTTTTGCTTTTAATAACTAGATCATCCACGTAAGCTTCCATGTTCTTGCCGATTTGTTCAGCGAACGCTTTATCGACCAACCTTTGGTATGTGGCACCTGCATTCTTTAAGCCAAAAGGCATCTTTTGGTAACAAAAGATGCCCTTGTCAGTGTGAAAGGCTGTTTTCTCTTCATCTTCCGCCTTCATCTGTATCTGGTGATAACCTTTACAGGCATCCAAGAAACACTTGAAAGGGAAACCTGTCAATGAGTCAACTTTTAAGCATGCTTTATGCAAAGGATAACAATCCTTGAGGTAGTGAATTAACTTTTAAGTTATCTTTAGGTAAATGGGGAACCTGTCAATGAGTCAACTTTTAAGTCAACCTCGGGTAAAGGATAACAATCCTTTGGGCCAGCCTTATTGAGGTCTTTGAAGTCTATGCACATCCTCCATGAATCATCGGGCTTCCTGACCATCACTGGGTTTGCAACCCAGGACTGGTATTTGACTTCACGGGGGATTCCTGCTTCGACTAGCTTGTCAACCTCTTGACATGCAGCCTTGCTTCGTGCGGGGGCAAGACTCCTTTTCTTTTGTACAACCGGTTTGACATGTGGAGGAATCTTGAGCTCATGTTCAGCAATGCTTCGAGGGATGCCAGTTATGTCACTAGGAGACCAGGCAAAAATATCAACATTGTTCCGTAGTAACCCTTCAAGTTTTGAAAGTGTTCCTGTGGGGAGATCTGTGTTGACCCGTATTCTTTGTTCTGGGTACTTTGGATTGATGCTGAGGCCGAGTTTGTTTCGGTCATTGTTATCTTCACTTACCACCAGCACTGTGGTTGATGCTTGAAGGGTTGCGATCTCATCTTTGGTGGGGATCTTGGCATTCTTCCGACTGATGGAGATGGTCATGTCAAAAACCACTACTCAAGGTCTGCCGATGATAACATCATAATTGGATGGTAGGTCTAGGACGATAAAGCTTAGAGGTTCGGTTCTTTGCATTTTCCCATCGGAGAAATTCACATCAAGTGTTATTTCTCCCAGGGGCTTGATGGGTATGTCTGCAATACCTTTTATAGAGGCCTCTGTGGGTTGGAGCTTGGAGCGTTCCTCAGGACTCAGGAGTTTGAAGTATTTTTCAAACATGATTTCGGTAGCCGCTCCTGTGTCTATGTAAGCCTTTTGTGTTTTTATTGAACCAATAGATGCTTCAAGGAGAAGGGGATCACAATGTTTGTCCTCTTTTGTGTGAGGAAAATAGATGCTTTAATGCTCCCAAGCTTCCAACCTCTGACGCTTACTTGGTGTTCCTTGTTCAAACGAGACCATAGCAACTTCTTTTTTTCTTGTTATCGGTCATGTTTTCTTTTACACCTTTCACAAAGTGGGCAAGCTCCCCGGACTTAACGGCTTCTTCAATTTTTTTCTTAAGTTGGAAACAGTCGTTGGTGTGATGTCCCTTTTCTTCATGGAACTCACAATATTGGTTGGAGTTTTCGTTTCTTTTGCTTTTTGGCAAGGGACGTGGAGGCCGAAAGGTGTGTTTGACTTCTTCTGTTGCTAGAATCTCTTGAGGAGTTTTGGTGACGACTGTGAAGTTGACATTTCTGTCCCTGCTTGGAAGGTTCCTTCTTTCCGGCCTTCGAGACGCACTGGGTCTTCTGTCATGAGTCCCATAGTTTTTTCTCTTTCTGCTAGGGCTGTTGCTTCTCCAGGTGGAGCTTCTCTTTCTTTGCTCCTTGATGTCTACAGCCTCTTCTCCTCGGATGTGGGCTTCAGCCCTTTCTAGGGCTTCTTCAAGAGTTCGTGGGAGACTCTTGTTAAAGTCTCTTGTGAGGTATTTCGAGTTGATGGCGTTCATGAACCCTGCAACCTTCATTTTTTCATCTGCACCAACATAGGTGAGGCCTTCCTTCTTGTATCTTCAAAAGAAACTTCTCAGGCTTTCGTCATCCTTTTACTTGATCTGAAAGATTATCGTTGCATCCTTGACACAACGTCTCTGTTGTGAGAAGTTGGCTAGGAATCCTTTTCCTAGGCCGTTGAAGGTTTTGATGCTTTCAGCAAGTAAGTCATTAAACCATATCCGGGCAGATCCAACCAGAGTCTGCATGAACATGAGGCAACATTCGGGGTCCCCCATTTTTCGATGCAAGCAGCCCTAGAGAAGATCTGTAGATGGTTTTCTGGATCATCAGTGCCATCGTAGGTTCTGATGTGAGCAGGCATCTTCAACTTGTTTGGGAACTCATAATCTGCTATCTCTCGAGAGAAGCAGTACAGGCTATTAGGTTTGTATGGTTGATGGGTGGTGTGTTCCACCCTATCGTTGCTTCCGTTAGCGTTCCCTTGTTGAGCAGCAATAGCTTGACTGATGAGTTGTTGCCAGGGGAAGTGAGCCATCATTTGAAACATCATGTAGGGCATGAGGTTAAAGCCTTGAAGGCTCTCAGTTGCCGCTACGTTGCTTGCGACCATGGGTACACTCATGGAGGCAGTACGGGCCATAGGTAGAGTAGCCATGGCCTGAGCCCATGAGGTGGCAGCCGGTGGTGGAACACTGGCAATGGGTGACTGCAGGAGTTGGTCCAGGGTGAGTTCATACCCGATAGGTGCACCAGTGGTGGTGGATTGGGTAGTGAACAGAGGAAAAGCGGTAGGACTAGGTCTGGCAGTTTGATGGACAGGAAGCCTGCTGCTTGGACCTGCTTCATAACTTCGGAAAGCAGTTTGCTGGTTAGGTTGACTAGTGAGAGGAAGGGGCGGTCTAGGAGAAAGTGACACTTCCTCCTCGTTGTAGTCTAGCCGGATGCGGACCCATTTCTCTCTTTCCCTCATGACATGCTGGTTTAAGAGATACATGAGCTGTAGGAAGTTACTAGCAATTCCTTCCGGGGTCAGATCTATACGTTTGGGACCTTGTATATCATTAGGGAGAGGAGACATCACCCCTGAACGTGTGGGGGGTGGAGTTTGGAAGATAGTGAACTCAGGGTGAGTTGGCGGAGTTGGGGTACCAGCAGGGGTACTTCTAGGAGTGGAAAACGACACAGATCTGTTGGGAGACGCTTGATCCGTGCTTGGTGAGATCTGGTTCACCTCTTCTTGAGACTCAGGGTCAGACATGCTAGGAAGTCGGAGCTACACAACTGATATTTTAAGGAAACAATGGCGTAGCCCCACGGTGGGCGCCAACTTGTTGCTACAACAAATAATAGCCTAACGTTAGTTCTGAGTCACAAAAAAGGGTTAAAGGGTTCAAGGGTTTCGATCTGCCAAACGCAGGTCGTGGTGTCCTCCTACGTTGCAAAACGTAGAAGGAGGTTCAAGATAATATGGTTTTGTAGTGTTGGAATTCTGGTCTTAGAATTACTCAATACCAGAATTGTTAAGACTTGAGTTATATGTGCGTGTGATGGAGATGGACTCCTCACGTGTGTGTGTGTGTGTGTGTGTGTGTGTGTTGACTAAAGGAATAGAAGATTGAGTGTAAGAGGAATAATCAGGGATGGATCAGATGTGTGGATTTAATCCTGATTATATAGAGGAGTTGTCTTCTAATTCAGGAAGGCATATTATCTTGGACCATGTTGCAACAAGAGGACATGACACTTTAGGTTGGTAATGGCTTTGGACCTACGGTCCGAGCTGTGTAATGTCTACATAACAGTTGCTTTGAGTTGGCCGAGGAAAAGGTGACAAGACATGTCATCTTTTGATCTGTGCTTATTCGTCGTTTGAACCTTTGTAGGTTTCAACGCTTCAAACATATATTTGTGATGGTTATCAGAATTTTTGCCTTGGGCTACCTACGTAATCAACTAGTTTCATTGGTGCAACTTCAAGTGTTGCTTTGTTGTGATTCCAAAGGTTTAGATGTGTGCTCTGTTTACACACAACATAACTCTTTAGCTAATAATTGTATAAGCATATATGATAAAAAATGGTTTAATAAGAGACATACAGTATAACAGCAACGAGTATTTGTATATATGAATCAAAATATTAATGGGTTGGAATGTGTAAAAGTAGAGATTATAATGGGCTTTGATGTGATTGTGCTTATATGCTACGGTTTAAACGCCGGCCCAAATAACAAAGGAAGCCAAGACCCAAGTCTCCCATTTTTCTGAATTGTTTTTTTTTTTTTTTTTTTTAACAACAAATTTTATTTTATTACACCTTATATTCCATCTCACCTTGCACTTGCAAGGATTTGAACCCACATCCTCATATTTGTAAGGGGGATAACATACCACTAGACCAAGAGGTCGGGTCAAGAATTGTGTATTATAACTTCATAAGTCAATAATCAACTGATTTAATAGAATCCAAAGGCACCAAGTCTCCCATTTTTTGAAATTTGTATCATAATCAGAAACATCCACTGCTTAGTTAGGGAATGAAAAGCTCTAGACCGAGTTTTGAGGAATGGCAAACCGTGAAACAACTCATTTGAATCTCAAACTAGCAGACTTGATTCGGCTAAATGGTTTGGTCGGTTTCACCCATTTATGAACCACCATGGCTTTAATAACTAATGGCTCACCTTCCATATGAGGCTTCAAGTTAACACTACCAATTACAAGTCAAAATTTCTAGGTTTTGCCCGTTGTAACTTGTAAGAGCATCTATAACCCTCGAAGAACCACAAACTTCCATGTCGGCTTTTTCTAGCAAAAAAAAAAAAAAATACGGGTTTAACCTAGGTCACAGAATGATCTCCTCTCTCTATGCTCTCCCTCACGCAAAAAGCGTTCATTGAAAACTAACGAAGTTTTCTGACATCTCTCTTCCACATCAGCCATCCCTCTTTAACATCCGAGTCCATGGGTTGACAGACCCTATTAGAGGTGCTCTAAAACACCATACAACTCTATGTTTCTACTCACATTACTCTGTTTCTATTTATCATTGAAAACAATCTAGCCAAGGCTAGCTACTCTTAATATATCTAAGAACTGAAAAAAGGAAAACATGTGATAAAAACTATGTCATCATAAATGTAACACAAGATAAACTATCTATACTAGAGATTACAAGAGCTACTAAATAACTTGTCTCGCTAATATCACTAATATAATCTCTTTAACAGTCACTAACTCACTATTAGCTATGGCGCGGTTATGTTATCCCTGTTGTATCCTATTCTAGCCCCATACTAAAAAACCTATAACTAACCCACAGTTATGTTACCATTTCACTAGCATCATGTCACAATTCATCACAAAAATCGCAACGATTTCATACCCATAACCATCAGTGGCGGATCTAGAAATGAATAACGTTTTTCATTTTTTTCATTTTAGTAGCAACGTTTTTCAAATTTCGTATCTTTTCACCGGGGATGTCTCGGTCAATTTTTGATTCCTGAGAAAATGCACTTTTAAGTATTTTTGCAGACACGTCTACGCGCGCAAAGTTAAGCAGCAACGGACGTGACACCTAGTTATACACTAGGTCCGCCCCTGATAACTATTCAATTGATCATAATACTCAACAAATCTCTATAAACATTGTTAAACTGATCATAAAAAAATCAAAACTTGTACAGTAATATATCCAATTCAATAAAACCATATAAACAGTTGCATACCAATTACTTTCAAGGCCCATCATCTCCATCCCGAATCAAGTTACAAATATCCGAACACTCGACCAAACAATAATGCCGACTCCTAAAACCTGGCTTGAACACAACCAACGGTCTCCTTACATTAAACGGCCCTTCGCCAGGCGAGCCATCGCCTCCTCTTATACACGTGGTTACACACTTTATAGTGCATGACTCAGCCTTCCTGGACTTCGGCTTCTGTATCCTGGCCTTCTTGCAATCTCCATCTTCTCCCTGGACACAATCTCCAGACAACATTTGTGGCACGTTTGATAGAGTTTCGGCTGCGTCGGGTGGCGGGTTTCTGAGTTCGGCAGCTATTGATGATGGCAAGGTGGTGGAGAATATTATTAATGCTGCTGCTGTTGAGGTGAGGAAGAGTTTTGTGTGGGAGATGGTTTGTGGTTTGAGGGTGGTGGGTGGTGGTGGTGGTGGTGGTTTGAGGGTGTTGGTGGTGAGGAGTGGTGGTTGATGACGGTGGTGGGATGGTGGGTATCGGATGAATGGAGGGCTGTGGAGAAGCATATTGTATGACTGGTTGTTGTCCACCGAGTTTATAAGTTTTGTGGAGGATTGAGTTATGGAATACTTGGTGAGTAATGAGGGTTTGAATTGGCAAGTTGGAATAGAGTAGGGTTGTATTTGGTTTTAATAATAATTGGTAGTTCATTTTCCTCTTTTTTGTTTCTTTAAAGTGTAATTTTATTTTTTTATAGCTTCTCATATAGCATGGTAGAACCCGAATTTAGGTAAAATTTTCCACACGGTGTAAAAAATAAGAAAACTAATAAAAATACGAAAAAAAAAAAACATAATGGATCACAATACATAAGACTGTGGGGTGTGGTATCGGGGAAGTAATCGGGGTGCTGAGGTGGAGGCCTCCCCCGACGGTGAACACCATCCCTCCCGACCTCCCTTCGGTGCAAACGGGGAAATTTCCCCCTTCCTCCCTGATCTCATTATTTAATCGTTGCCCTCCTTTTTCGAACGTTGGAATGTTGAATGATTATGGCCGTTTAAAAAAACTGTCTTCCCTCCATTTTCACTATCCAGAGACAGAAACAGCAGCAGCAGCTACGATGAGGTTGTGATTGGTACACTAGACGAGAGTGGTTGTAGAGCTAGGCTTTAGTTGCCGAAAAGCAAGGTTGCCATTACCGACGACGGGTAGTGGTGGAGCTCCGGCGGGTTTGGCGACAGGGTAGATTTTTTTCTGCCATTGAAGGGTTTTGTTGGAAGTTATAGGTTTAGTTGGAGTGTGAATGGACTTGGAGAAGATGGACTTGAAGGGATAATAATAATAATAATAATAATAATAATAATAATAATAATAATAATAATAATAATAATAATAATAATAATTGAAATGGGGAAGGGGGAACCATTTTCTTGATTCGGAGGAGGGGAATGGGAAAATAACGTGACGCTGATGTGGACTTACGGGAAGAAGTGGGAGGTATACACCACACCCCATAGTCTAACAATGGCCACAAAATTAACACAATGTCAACGAAAAAAGACACAATGATTCGCAAAAATGACACAATGACGAAAAGAAAAAGACACAATGATATAACACCAATTCTAAAAATTACAAGCTAAAAATCCAAAAAAAAAAGCTAAAACCTAAAAATTAAGATCGTAGAGTTTGATAAGACGGTTTTAATGTCGTTTGAATGAGCTTGATTGGAGTTTTTTTATACCTTTCTTACGACTTCCTATATTTTTTCACTCTGTATTGATCATAACCCTTATCTCATATGTATGGGCATATTAAAATTTTATTTATTATTTTAGAATTATGTGTAGTTTTTGTTTAATACTTTTTAGTAATTGAAGTTACCAAGTATGTTGGCTTCCGCGCGTTGTGAAGAAACCACAAAATTGTAAGATCCTTCGCACTAACGAGCCATTAACTTAAAATTTAAACATGATTTGATCCAATAGTAGTCACACTCTTTTTTTATTTTTAAAACATATTCATAATACGTACTCCACGGGCCTGGGCTATCAGATAACCCAGACGTGCAATCTATGGGTCGATAACTTACGCGACCCTACATCTATATGGATTCACTATTATTACACATACAATATAGTTTAAGTTTGTTTAATATTGTGGAAAATAAGGGGTTATCACACACGTTTTCACTTAATTCTGCTTGAAAATCATTCCTGAAGGAGTTATGGTTCGAGAGTATTCGGTTCATCTCTTGGCCCGTTCTTTTATCAGGCTCCTCTACCTTCTACCTACTCGAAAACACAAGGAAAGCATCCAAGTATTAGTTAAGGAGTTCAAAATTTAAAATGGAAACATCATATCTGGTTTGGTGATTCTTCGCGGTACGCGAAGGATTCACTAAAACCCGTCATGTATATATAGCGAGGGCCGTTGCGTACAGCGAGGAATATTACTAACCTCTTTGTGTATCGCAGAGAAGCAATTTTCACATAAAGTTTCCAGGTCTGGATACATTATCTCCAAAACCATACTTAGCCAAATTTTTGGCACTTTGTGCTACATTTTCAATATTTGTCCCAAACCATTGTTTTAACCATTCGGGAACATTCATTCCAGTATCTTAGTCCCCAAATCCCACAATCTATACTTTGGGTTAGCCAAAAATCCAAATCATTTTTATGGTTGCGTCCTTGACCCAACCGACTCATTGTGAGCTATAATTCATTTTAACCCAAAATGTAATTCATTTATTCGGTTGGACTGTTTACTTCAAACTACCGATTATATTTCCTAGCACATTTTAGCTCAATATCTTGCTCGTTTATTCGTTTGAGCCCTTGACCCAAACCGACCAGTTATGGGCTATAATTCATTTTAACCTAAAATCTAATTTATTTATTCGGGTGGTGTCTTTACCCCAACCACCCACTATGTTAGCTAGCACAATTTAACTAACTCATTCATTTGTTTGAGCCCTTGACCATAATCGACCTATTATGAGCTATAATTCATTTTAACAATGTTTCGACTATCTTAGTAATCACTAACCATGGAATTCAACTCCGGGCAACTTTCTAAGTCCCGGACTTGATTATGCTACGTATGTCCATTCATTTGGGCATCTTAGTGTGGTATTGGTCAATTTAACCCATTATGAGATTTTGGCACCATGCCCATATTTTTTCCGTTTCTTTCTTTATTTATAGCCTTTTCAAACTCCCAATTTTTAGTTATTAGAATTTACTGCGACTCATTTTAAATGACCGATCATAGTTTTCAAATTCTCATTTTACCCCTATAGGTAATTTCTCATTATTTACTTCCGTAGGCATCATGATTTGTTTAGGAATCCTTCTTTTGAACCCATTAACGGAAATAGTTTACATCATTTTCATTTAGCCCGATTTATTTGCCTTGTTTACGCACCATAGGCGCACATTAGGCTTGGGAAAACAGTTTAACTTACCCATGAGCTAACCACACATTACATAGGTTGTTTTCCTCATTTCTTAGCGGTCGGTTGAAGCAAACAACATTAGCTTGTAGACCTGAAAGAGCGAAAACATATGATTTGCGACGGATCACCTTGAAAAATGATGCCTTTTTTGTATTAAGTTTTCTTGCTTGTCTATTTTTTAGTTTGAACTATGTTTTATTTTAAAATTTTAATGAATGAATAATTTCGTTATATTTATTTGTTCAATTTATTTTTTATTAAAAAGATTAGGGTAGGTGAAATGAGTGTACCTAATTTTTAGTATTTGGGTAGTTGATGGTAAATGGTAAATGAGGTGACAGGATTGGCGGGTTCTATGGTATAGGAATGGAGTGCCCCTCTTCCCTAGATGGGAGGTCATGGGTTGAAGTCCTCCTTAGTATATATTTTGTTTGGGTTCAACTAGGGGGTTTGTCTAGGTCTGTAAACGAATCGAACGTTCATGAACTGTTTGGTGGGAAGTTCGTTTATTTAAATAAATGAACAAACACGAACACAATTTTTTTGTTCGTTTAATTAAACAAACGAACATGAACACACGTTTTGTTCGTTCATTTATGTTCGTTTATGTTCGTTCGTTTATTTTTGTTCGTTTATGTTCGTTTAATTAAATTTAACTTAACATTTTTTTAAAGATAATTAGATAATTTTTCATTCCCGGACAAAGAAAATCATATCAAGATAACGGGCAGGCAGGTAACAAGCTGCGCCGCCACTCCTTTCTGAATAGCAAATCCTAATCTACTAAAAACGTAACCCTACCCACCCGAAGCCGAGACACTACTATGAATAACCCGCTGGACCCTGGTCAGGAAATGGGTAGCCTCTGGTGCCAATGAGCCAAAGGTATCAAAAGCCAAGGGTACAAAAACGTGTTGGTTCTCCTCGCAGGCTTTAGCATGTTTTTCTACCTTCTTTGCACCTGCTTTCCGCACCGCTTGCCCTGCTACGAAGCCACTATCCCTCAACCTAACTAGGGGAGATACACCCGTCAGGTCAACACAAGCATGCTTCCACCCGGCCCACCCAAAGACAAGGAGATCTGCTGGTCGTAGGGTAGATCTCCCTTCTGCTGGATCCGAGAGGAAGTTCACAGGGGCCTCATTTTTTACTGAGATCACAGCCCGTCTTAAAATGTCCCACAGAATGTCTCGAACCCAATCATGCCGATATTTGAAACCGGGTAACTCCTTACAATGAACCGCATGTTCACCGTATTCATCCAGGCAGGCCTTACGGCAAATTGGACAGATTTCATCCTCCTGGTACATGGGAATCATTAGACGATATTTAAGAATGGCCCTGTATTCAATAGCGGACATGCTTTGGCCTAGACCTTCGATCGGGATAACAGTCAGGAAAACCCCGCTATTTCGTAGGATGTGGTCTTGAAGGTTCCAGGACTGAGCTCGCGATGCCACAAACGCATACATGCCGACATCCTTCGCAAAGAGGAGCCCTAATCCTCCCATACGCATCGGCAAAGATGCCATCCGTCACTGTAGGTCACCAAAAAAAGGCCCCCCACATACCACCATGTCTTCAATGGCTTCCCTTAGACCCTATCCAACATGGGGGTTGGCAAGTCCGTAACCCAAAAAACAACTTAGCAACCCCCATATAGGACCTGAGCAAGAGGAGTTCACTCTGGGGATCCCTAAGGCATGGCAAGAGCTTCATAAGTTCAACCGCGCGTGATGCCCTCCGCCTTGCCAATTCGCGGATAAAATAAGGGTCACGGCTAACGGCCCCTCCGAGGAACTTCACCCCCTTTTCTGACCTACCAATCCCACTGGAAAAAAGCCCATCCCGAAGTTTCACCCCATTACAAGACGGCCAAAAAACCTATGTTTTCTTAATATTATGCTGAAGCCCCAAGGATGGCCCCTCCAGCCGGATAATGTCTAAGGCTTTAGCAACTTCGGTGGCATCACCAATAATCGTCCCATCGTCCAAGTACCACGCATGAAATGGTAGTTTACAATTTTCTTGTACCCAGAGAACCATAGGGTGTAAAGCAAGGGCGAAAAGAAGGGGACCTAAAGGGTCCCCCTGCTGAACCCCCGTAAGCATAGCCAAAGACCCGTCCTCATGGAAGGAGCTTAAGAACCTGTTAGCGTTGTGAAGCACCGCCTCCGCCCCTATGGGAGTTCCCACCCCAAATTGCTCTAAAACTTAACTTTATTTTTATTATTTATTTCCTTTTGTTAAGTATCTTAATGCATATGCTCTAAAAACTTAACACTAACCCTAACATTCTAACCATATTACTTATCAGCTACTCTCCATACTTCCCAGCCCCCACCTCCCTTCTTCTCCACACTCCACAACCCTACCTTCTTCTACTTATGGCCGACCACCTTCACAGCCCCGCCTCCGGCATCCACAACCTCGTCTCCAGCCTCCGTTTCCCTCATTCCCGTCTCCATAAACCACAGCGCCGTATATTTCTTATATCCGTCTCCACTTTGTAAGTTTTTTTCTCATTATTTCTTAGTATGTTTCACATCGTTATAACTTTAATTAATCATTTGTGTTCGTTTATGTTCATTTATAACTTGTTTTTGTTTGTGTTCGTTTATGTTCATGAATTGTTCGTTTGGGTTTTAAATGAACGAACATAAACGAACACGAACACGACAAATTTCTTAATGAACGAACGCAAACACAAAAATGTGTTTGATTGTGTGTTCGTGTTCCTGTTCGGTTAAAGTTAAATGAACAAATACGAACACGCCTGTGTTTGCGTTCGTTTGGTTCGTTTACATGCCTAGGTTTATCATTTGTGAATTTTCTCCTAAGTGGGCCAACTAACCAATTTTTGTTCAACAATTTGTGGCTTACCCACGTGTAATTTTTCATTTTAAGTCTTTAAATTAAGCTCTCTTTAGAATTTTATGTTTTTATTTTAGTTTCGTTTGTTAGATAATTTGGCAAATTTGTGAGAGCTTATGTGATAGGGTTAGTCGATCCTCACAGATGCCAATGTGGAGGAGAGGCGTGCTCGAGCTGCAAACGTGGCGATGAGAGATGAAGCAAAACACCTATAGAGGGTCGCGGTTTTGTGAGAAGGAGTGTGGAAAAGCAATGGCCCATGGGGCATCTTTCAGGTAGACAAGCCCATAAGTTTTCAATGCTGATGCTTTTACATTTATTGGTCACATACTATTTGTTAAAAAAAAACTAGTGAATTTCACTCGCACATTGTAGCGGCAACGACTTGAATTTATACGGTATAATAAAACCGTATTATATTTGACACAACTCATTTTAGAAAAATTTTTACGTCAAAACATAAACCAATTTGAATTTCTACCGACAAGTACGTAAAAAATAAGTACCTAAAACTCGGGAAGTGGATCAAAATAACATTTTTACAAAGTTTTCTAAAAAGTTGAGAAGTGTAAGTGTCAATACTAAAAGTTGAGAAATAAGCTACACATAAAAGCAAAATCATAAAAAAGAAAAACACCAAGGAACTATTCATAAGACATTTAAGCAATTGTTATTATAGTATTGTGTAACCCCGTATTGCGGGTGCAAGTAGTAAAACCGTGCTAAGTATTAAGCCCCACCCGCCCGAAGGCACGACAGTGTTATAGAACTCGGTAAAACCTCACCGCCCGTCAGATTCGAACCGACGCCACCCGTATTCGATCTTCACCCGGATACCAAACCATAAATGTTGGAAGTGGGAATTGAACCCATGATCACTAAGTGAACATAAGGTCTCTCCACCACTCCACCACTATGGATGGATGTTAATCACATTTAGTTACAAAAAAAAAAAAAGTAAGAAACTTGCTACAAAACAAAAAAGAAAAAATAAATCTAAACACTATTCCTAACATCCAACCCAAAATGTTATATGTATTAATTACCCAATGTACGTTTGTCAATTCAGTGGTAAAACGTATTTTGAGTCTTTTGTGTTCTCATTCTTTTGTATATGGCGTTTTAGGTAATACTACTACAAAAATGGTTGATTTTGGGCGGTGGAAACAAGCCTTTATAGGCGATTTGAGGCCCGCCTAAACAAACATAGCCCATAATGTATTTTCTTATTCTAGGCGGTGAAACACCCGCCCAAAATAAAACTTGAAACGCCCAGAAAACTATTACCAAATGCTGAATTATATTATTATTATTATGGTATTATTCTGGGCGTTATTGGCCCGCCCAGAAAAACAGCGCGCCTAGAAAGATAAAATCCTAGCCGCCCAAAAAGCTACTAGCCCACATTTGGCACCTGCAATATGTAAACCAATACATCCTGATGGCCAAATGACTGCAATTTAAACCCATACATCCTCATATCCATCCTACATAAACAATCAAACCAAGCCATATATCCAGCCATAAACAAACTAAATTTAAAAAAACTACATCAATTACACCATAAATCCAATCATACAAAATCAAACCCAAAGAAATCCTAAACCTGTTTACCAAATTTGCTCAAATACAATACTAAAGAAAACTAAAATCACTAATTAAATACTGAAACAAAAAACCGCGTCATGATGTTTTGAACCAACTTGTCAATTTCCGCTTCTGTAACGGTTGATATGTTGTTCCAAATCTAACAAACAAATAACAAAAGTGAGATATATTAATTAAGTCAAGATATTTAGTGTAACAAAGTCGATACATTGATTAAAGCCAAACCCGTCCAAACCCAAGTAACCCAAAATATAAAAAAGTTGTGAATCACGTCGTAACAACCCAAAACACCAATAATAAACAACAAACCCAGTAATACAACCATACTTAAACCCGATAAACACCAACAACATGCTTAAAGTCAAATCATGTAAATTAAAAATGAAATACTTACGTTGTTTGGAAAATTTTCTCGCTTTTTTAAAACAAACTCGAACATGAACCAAATGACCATGTACCCACACTCCCAAGACTCATCTTGTTGCCTACACTGCATTGAATTAAAAGAAAAACATATTAACAAAATAATCACTTAATTGTATAAAATACACGAGAATTAATTAACAATACCTGAACCATGGTCCAAGTGAATGGACCTCCAAAAGAAGATTCGATTGCACTTGAAAGAGGATAATAATCTTTATTCTTCTTGCCTCTAACTGAAGTCGAATCTAAAATCCAAGCTCTTCGTTCCTTAGGCGAAACGATAAACAAAACCCAATGGAGGCTAAAAAAAGAAAGTTATAAGGAAAGTTAGTAATAAAATAAAAACAATTAGCTGGAATACTCTACAAAACAATAATATATTACTTGTAGAAAAATGGTGCAAGAAAATAAGTTTTGTCCTTATGAAGTTTGTAGACATTTTTCATGTGTTCTCTAACACTTGCAGAATTCTTCATGCACTCTTCCCCGGTTATTTTTTGGGTATTGAAGTAGCCGACTTGAGGTTCGTGTTTAAGTTTTTTGACAATTACTAGGTCATACAAGTACCTAATATCAAGAAATAAATATTATATGGTTAAAAAAAATAGTTGTATTTTAAAAATTATTATTGTACAAGATATAAATAACAATAATAACTTACAATTGACACCAATGTAACAAGCTAGCATCAAGACATCCGTTCGCCAAAAATTGTAGCATCCCCTCATATTCAATGTATTCACATTGTACATCGAACTCGGTGTTGGGGTACATCCCGTCAATAAAATTAACTTTAACGCTCATCTGGCCATCATAGTGTTCTACTAATCGTGCAGCCAAGGATCTGATAATTTTAGGCCTCTCATTCTCAATCTTCGACAAGGCATTTTGTATGTCTTGTTCGACCTTTGACAACTTTGGAGTGGGGGGTTGTTCAACAATAACTTCTTCATCAACAAACTACAAAATTTAACAAATGATTTTTAGAGCATTAGTACTTAAATATGTATTGCATATTTGAGTTGTTGATTACCATTGCATCCAGTTCTTCAGACACGAGATCATGTTGATTGGAAAAATCTCCACTCGAAACAAGCTACGTGTAGGATCGAATAAGGCGAAATCCAACAATCACGGGGTTTATACTAGAGGTGCGGAATCCCTCTAATATGCTTTAATAACAGATACGATAATGAAACAATGACAAATGAGTAATCACAACACACACACGGGTCAAAAGATTATCGATTAATCACTAAAAACAGAGCACGAGTGTTTACAGAGATCAAATCAGACCTTACAGACCTTGGGAGGGTGTTTGGAGAGTGTGTGAGGCAAGAACTCATGATTAGGGCAATGATTAGGCCTATTTATACCTCCCGGGAACGTACAGCAGTAAACTAGCGATTAGCAAGACCATGTTGGGCGATCAGTGCTAATCGCCAGAAACCAAAGCCCAATCGCATGAATAGTGACGCGATTAGGGCCCTAATCGCGTGTCACTATTTGCTACTCGCATGCAGCATCCCGAACACTCCAAAACGCGTACAAACGTCTCCAAACACCCCGAAACACGTCCAAACAACTGATATACTAGCCTAGGGACATCATGTACTAACACTACGTTAATTAAAAAAAATTATTATTTGTACATTGATTCTTACACACACACATATAAAGACAATGAGACTTTGAGTTGTGGATTACCTCATCTTCAAAATTTTCCATAGTAGTCGGATGAATATCATAATGTTCTGTTGGGTCTGGTTCATCATCAGATGGTTCAAACTACAAAAAACAAAAAAAATTGTTATATCATAAAATGAAATTAATATAAATTATATATTACCCGGACACAAAACCCGATCACTAACCTGTGGTTTATAACATGAGATGTCCTCTGCTTGTGTCGAGTGTTGATTCTGGGAAGTTGTCTCTCTGACCGGAAGCTACAATTTAACAAACATATTATAAGAAGTCTTATAATAAGAATAAATAAAGTCATATGAATTTTGTAATATATATTAAACTACCTTTATTGCAAAATGTGGCCATTGAACAAATTTACCACAAGCATCACCTAAATTTGAAAGATCGTCGTCACATGAAATGGGAGGTAGAGGATTGTACTCGTATCTTGGATCGATGCTATCTACTTTCACTTTCACATAGCCCTCCGCCATTTGTTTCTCATTTAACGTCCGCTCCATAGTAGGATACACTAGCCCTGAACCGACTGGCGTTTCTATCTTGGAAAGGTATGGGAATAGCAATACACATACAGTAAGCTCCTGCAAAATGATATGACATTTTATAAAACAAGTGGTACAAATACATTTTAGATATGTTATTCATGTTACATCTTGAAGCTGAAAAAACATTTTAAATTTGAATCTAATTTATAAAGCCCAATATAGCATTTGAACATCAATAGTTGTACA
This sequence comes from Ambrosia trifida, assembly GCA_028751855.1. Lineage (NCBI taxonomy): Eukaryota > Viridiplantae > Streptophyta > Magnoliopsida > Asterales > Asteraceae > Ambrosia > Ambrosia trifida. The sequence continues at coordinate 13,799,755 of CM054128.1, read as the reverse complement.
ACATAAGTTAAAAGAATCATGCTTTTGTTTTGAAACAGATCTCTATCACGCCAATCTCGGTTTCTCAAGTGATTGAACATGAGATTGAAAAGGCTGCATCCGATTGGATTTCTGATTCAATTCAATTCAAACCGATGACTAAAATGCATTAACAGCGCGTATGTATATTTGGAGATGCAAATATAATATGTAAACCATCACATAAATATAATTACCTCGATAGGTTGATAACTAATATGGGATCCACCAGACACATCACTCACGCCGCGAACACTAGGGCTTGCGTCCACCCCTCTATAACCACAAGCCTCCCCTGACCTTTGAATGGTAGACACGTTATTTTGACCTCGTTGTCTACTACCTTGAAACAATCCTCCCCTAACCTTTGTACGCCCTGTCATTACGAAATATTTAATCACATGTATAATATCAATGATAATACTAATAATAATAATAATAATAATAATAATAATAATAATAATAATAATAATAATAATAATAATAATACCTATAATATTAGAGGTCGTACGTGATCGCCCTCCCCGCTCAGGTCCAAGTAACCTACTTAGTGGATCCTCCTTCCCAGACCAATAACTGCCATCCGCCTTCATTTTGATTTCCAATTCTGCCTATTTAATATAATAACTATTAAAACATTTTACTATAACATATATAATTAAATATATATATAAACACACACACATATACTTACTAGTCTTGAAGATTCTGCTTGCGCATCTTTTGCAAGTTCATATTTATTTGTTTTCTTATTTTTTTTTGCTCTACTCGTGATAAACAACTTAGAGCGCTTGTCTTGAATAGTTTCTAAGAAATTTATACACTGGTACAAGTTGAGACCATATGGATTTAACGTTATCAGGGCCCCAAACCGCAAACCCGTGGCGTCCTAAACGAGTCGGGTATTTGTTCTTCTTCGCACTAGCTCGTGCCTTTTCACTTTTTTCCTTCACAAAAATAAACATAATGGTATTAACTAATAGGTATAAACATGTAACAATAGTATATACACTAATCGAAATATTAAAAATTAATTCACATATACCATAAATTTCTTGCTACTCCTTTGGGCAACGAACTCTTCCCAATGTGTATCATCGAGATTTGTATGCGTATTAAAAGGAGTTCGATTCTTCCTTACGTAATCCACTGTGAGGATACTTCGCCAGTCTGTATGGCGCTTTTTTGCATTAGCAAGTGTCACATCTTTGGCCAAATCATTGGTAATATTCCATTGTTTCTTGCATTTTTATAAAACAAAAAAGTTAACAAATTAAAGTATATTAATGTAGCAACTGATTGAACAGTGCTTTTGAAATGAACAGTATCGATTAAACCATCTCTTAAATAGAATTAGATATCAATCAGGTTAAGATTGTGTGTGTGTGGTGTAGTGGTTAGGCGGTTGTTGTGTTAGCAGGAGGATGCAGGTTCGAGTCCGGCATGAGGCACCGGTTTTTATAAATTTTTTACACGGTTGACTTGGTTTGAGTGGGACACGTGGCAGGTGCGAAAAGAGAGAAGTGGGGCGGTGACCACCGTGGTCTCATGTAATTGTTTGTTCTTGACTTTCTAATCTAAATAATTAAATACTCACAGGTAGATTGCTCATTTCAAATAGTTTTGATATTGCTCTTCTGTTCCAAACTTCTATTTTTTTGGCTTTGTGTTAATTGTTGGCCAATAACTTTTTGCGTATGTTAGTACCGTGAAAAACTTTCAAGTTTTTGTTGAAAGTCTTAAAGAATTGTAATATTTTTTTCGATTTTATCCAATTGGTCATCAACTGAACATTTCAAATTTTGGTGGCCTTACCAACAGATGATAGAAAGATTTGAGGCTAATAATTGAAGGATTCTTTAGGCATGTGAAGTCAATAGCATTAGTGGATTGGATACTGTTTACCAATTATGTATTTCTTCAATCTAATTACATGATTATTTATGAACATCAACCAACTAATGAACTGAAAGGTTGTTTTTTGTTATATTTATTGAATACAATTGAGTTTTTCTTCCTCTCATTATTGATAGGTTGTGGTTTTAGGTTTAATCCTTTAAACTTCTCTATACATTCATCCCAGTAATGAAATGAAAGGTTGTTTTTTTTTTTTTATAAATTTATTGAATAGTCAAAGATACTTGAGTTGCTCATTCTCATGATTTGTAGGTTGTGGTTCTGGGCTCATTCATTTAACATACTCTAAAGTACCAGTAAGGACAAAACACCCACCGGAAAAAAAAAATCAGTATGCTTTGCAGTTTTTTGTTTTAGTGTACGGAAACATGGCGAAATGGCAGCGCAACGCGCGCCGGGTTGTTCTAAGAGGTCCCAATCTCAACCCGTTTACATGTAACGGGTCAACGCGGGTTGTATTTTATTGGTAACAGGTCAAAACAGTAATGTATAAATATTTGCAGAAAATGACATGGGTTAACTAATCAAAAGTCGCATATTAACTATTTAAATGCTTAAAGCATCAGTCCAACACTGTCGTTTTATGCAAATTATGCATTATGACCTATAACCCAACCCGCCTATTTAGCAGAATATGCATATGATGATGTCATAGAGGATCTGCAGGTGCAGGGGTGTGGATCAATGGTGACAGAAGAGCAGCCACAAGCAATGTTGGTTTCTTTGGAGTATTTTCTAATTGGGTTTGGATTGTATAGGCCCAGTCAGTCTAATGGCAGCCCTAGTTATAATTCATGCTTCATATAAGTTACAAACAAAATAAAGTTAAATACCTTTATATCTGCCCAAAAGTCTTCCCATTTTTTATCATCAAATTTACTTCGCGGGATATGATATGAAAATTCGGTCTTCAACTTTACTCCTAACCATGTAGTATAATCGTTCACGTTCTTTCCAATCGGTAGCATTTGCTCGTCAAACTCAATGTTATAATCAATATCTTTCTTGGAGCAAGTCGCAGCCCCACGTTTACCTTTCCCACGTTTCTCCTCATGTTTATCTTCCATTTTACACACTAATAAAAAAAACAAATTTAAAAAAACAGTACAAAAATAAAATCCAAACTCAGCTCCCATTGTAATGTTCTAATATACATGTCTATTGTCTAGTGTGTGAATTGAACCGATACAAATCCAATATTTAACTTATAATACAACTTTAAGTCTTTAACCAAGTTAAACATCCAACTAAATCAAATTGCACTAAAATAAAGAGGTTAAAAAAAATTATATCGGTTTACATGCCATCATAGTCCACAACCTAAATTCCTAACACAATAATAAATTTAAAGAAAACAAATTGCACTAAAATAAAGAGGTTAAAAAAAATCACTAGGGTTCTTACCCCTGCATGTATATGTGGCCGACGGTGGGTTCACGCAGGTGGAGGGTTGACGCCGATGGTGTGTCGATCGTACGTAGGTGGAGGGGCAAGGGTTGATGCCGATCGATGGTTAGTTTCTAGTGGCAAAGGATTATCAGCAGAGCAGAGGTTATAATCGATCAACATGCAGGTTATGTTAGGGGAGGGTTTTCTAGGTGAATTGGGTGTATTCTGGGCTGATTTGGTTATTTTGGGTTGGTGTGGTTTAGTTTTGGGCGGTTATTAAGCTTTGACCAATTGATTAGGCGGGCTTCAATTGTGATTTTGGCGGGTTACATAAAATTTTTAATAAACTTAATTATGTAACTAATAACTAGTAACACTATTAGCTGTGGGTAGAGGTGAGTGGAGAATTTATCGAATAATATTTAGTCACGTCAACGCATACACTAAAATAAAAAAACAAACATTTCACTAAAAAAAGAAAATTACACTAAAAAAAGAAAATTACACTAAAATAAAAAGAAAATTACACTAAAATAAAAGAAAACGATTACACTAAAAAAACCTAACGTTGGCCCGAGCGTAACATTTGCCACGCCGAAACGTAGTGAAAGTTATGACCAACCTTCTGAAGGTACTCCACTTTGACAAAGGCGACAACCTCTTCCACGTCTTGATTCAAATCCTACAATTATTTAAAACATTGAGTTATCGACTACAATTTAAAAAGTTATATAGAAATAATATATACATATATAGATATCAAACCTTTATCATCAAGTTTGACGTGGTAGATCAACATATATCCCATCGGTGTGGTCAGATCGTGAGTATGTGGCGCTATTAGTTGGCTCCACAGCAACTGACGGTTGAATACCAACAGAAAATGGTGGTAGGTCATCAAAATGGTCGTATTCTTCCTCGTTGACGACATTATCAACACCAAGTATACGTCGTTTACCTTGCAATACGATGTGGTATCTTGGTTTGCTCGGGTCATTTACAAAGAACACTTGGGTGCAATGAGAGGCAAGAATAAATGGTTCAGATGCATGGCCATTCGTTCTAAGTTCAACAAGTGTAAAGCCATACTTGTCAACTTGAACACCTGTAGTGTTATTCACCCACTTACATTTGAACACAGGGACAGTGAAAGTTCTGTAATTCAGCTCCCAAATTTCTTGGATGACACCATAATAAGACTCTTTGGCGATTTCTAACCTTATATTATGATTCATCCGGTCAAACCGGTTTGGTGATGCTATTACTGTAACCCCACTATTCTGCATTGTACTTTTCTCATCTTGATCCTTTGTGTAGAATGTATACCCGTTTATGTCATACCCTTGATAAGATTTTACACTATATTCCGGACCTCGACCTAATTGTTCCACAGTTGTATCAACAATTGATTGACCATCAGTAACCTTTACTTTCATCCATGAAGAAAACTGTTTATTATGGGTGGTTTCATGCCACATTTTACTTTTATTCGGGTGTGTTGCTTGTATTAAAGTCAAATGTTCATGGACATACGGAGCAAGACACGTCATGTGTTTTAGGACATAGAAATGTGCAAGGTCTACTCTGTCCTTACCTGGCTTTAATATTTTCTTACCGACACCTCCTACCCCTTCAAGTTTACCGGAGTGACGAGATTGTGGTTGACCAATACTTTTGACGCCTTCCGGATAACCTGTACAAAATTCAATCACCTCCTCGGCAAGATATCCCGTAACAATACTACCCTCAGGTCGATTAAGATTTCTTACATAAGCTTTTAAGAAACCCATATACCTTTCAAAAGGGTACATGTAACGCAAAAATACAGGGCCACAAGCATTGATTTCTCCAACTATATGAATCACCAAGTGAACCATCACATCAAAAAAGGACGGCGGGAAGTACATCTCTAGTTCACAAAGTGTGAGGATAATTTCTTTTTGCCATGCATCCAACTCTTCGGGATCAATAACTTTTGAGTGAATTCTGTTAAAAAACAAACAGAGTTTTGTGATTGCGTGTTGTGTGCTCTCTGGTAGCAATCCACGGATTGCAATAGGAATCATATGTGTCATTAAAACATGACAATCATGAGACTTCATACCAACCAGTTTGTTGTCTTTCATCGCCACCAACCTTTTAATGTTTGCAGAATAACAAGATGGAACTTTAATATCGTGTAAACACTTACAAAACTTTGTTTTCTCTGCCTTAGACATTGTATAACATGCGGGTGGTAGAAAAATACGATTACCTTTTTCAACAGGGGTAAGCTCTTTACGTATTCCCATTTCTTCCAAGTCTTTACGCACATTGATACCGTCTTTGGTTTTTCCAGGAATGTCTAACAATAATCCTAGTAGGCTATCACATACATTTTTTTCTATATGCATAACATCTAGGCAATGTCTAACCTGTAGATGTCTCCAGTATGGTAAGTCCCAAAAGATTGACCTTCTTTTCCAATTGCCATTCGTATCACGGGCTCTTTTTCCCAAAACGGTGCTTAGATTATTAACTCGCGAAAATGCATCAAAGTTTTTTGGTTTTCTTCCGGTCTCGATCCTTCCATTAAAATCTTTTGTGTTATCTCGATAAGTATGACCCGTCGGAAGAAATCTTCGATGTCCCATATATATTGTTTTTTTGCAATGATTTAACCACATCGAACTTGTCTCATCCTGACAAACGGGACATGCTTTCTTACCTTTTGTACTATATCCAGACAAATTAGCATACGCTGGGAAATCACTTATGGTGCAAAAAATCATCGCATGTAGTTCAAAATATTCTTTCTTAAAAGCATCATACACATTTACTCCCGAATGCCATAGAGTTTGTAGGTCATCTATCAAAGGGGATAAGTAAACATCGATTTTATTACCAGATTGTTTAGCACCTGGAATCAACAATGACATCATGATGTATTTTCGTTTCATGCATAGCCACGGTGGAAGATTATAGATGCAAAGAAGAACTGGCCACGTACTATGACAAGTACTAGCATTTCCGAAAGGATTCATTCCATCGGCACTAAGCCCAAACCTTATGTTCCTAACCTCATTACCAAAGTTTGGATATTTGCTATTAATATTTCTCCATTGTGGTGAATCTGCCACATGTCTCAATTTTCCATCCTTTATACGCTCATCTGAATGCCATCGTAACAATTTTGCTTCTTTCTCGTTTGAAAATAACCGTTTCAGTCTCGGTATAATGGGAAAATACCAAAATACCTTAGCCGGTGGTCCGTTTTTCTTCACATCGTCATTGTATTCACCGGTTTTACTTTGTCTCTTGTATCTTGATTCACCACAACTACATTCATGACTATTTTTATACTCATTTCTATACAAAATGCAATCATTAGGACATGCATGTATTCTTTCAACTTCAAGTCCCATCGGGTTCATCATTTTTTTTGCTTGGTAAAATGAGAGAGGTAACTCTTTACCATTCGGAAGCAACTCATGCAAAACAACTAATAGATCTGTGAAACTTGTATCACTCCATCTGTTTTTTGCTTTCACGTTAAACAACTTCAAAACAGCTTCAAGTTTTGAAATATCACAACCGTTATATAATGGTTTTTCTGCATCTTCAAATAGATGTTGTAGTTTTACTCTATCATCGTCTTCAATGTCATTTTCTAAATCCATAAACATGTCATCTAAATTATCATGATTTAAATTGTCATAATTCAAATTTTCATCATTTAGATTGTCCTCGTCAAAATTTTCAGCATTTAAATGATTCTCGTGTTCGACATTGTCTAAATTAATTGAAGTCGTAACATCATCAATCCGTGATTCCCCATGCTTTGACCAACAAGTGTAACTAGGTATAAAACCATTTACAATCAAATGATACTCAATATCTCCAATATTTTGAAATCTTTGAAAAGTTTTACATTTCACACAAGGACACCAAATCCATTTAGAGCCAACATTCCTTCGATTAGCTTCAGCAACTTTAAGAAACGTGTGGACACCTTTCGTATATATTTCAGAAGGACGTGCACTATTGTACATCCAATATTCTCTACCTTCCATCTGAAATTAAGAGAATCACATAAGTTAAATATAATTAGTTACGTATGAGGTCGTTAATAGGTAGCTAGGTACTCTAAGGTGGCAGATCCTAACCCACTTTTTAAATATTTTATCTCATATGTATATATGTTAACGTGTTGACTATTTAAGAAAAAATCGACAGCATTTCCCCTTAACTCCCCAAATATGTGGATAACCCACATACCCGAAGGAGTAGGGGAAATGGTGTCGATTTTTTCTTAAATAGTTAACACATTAAAATATATACATGTCCTAATGAGATAGAATATTTAAAAAGCAGTCCTAAACGGGGACAATCTAAAATTTATCTCTATTAGATAAATTTTAGACTGGTGTATGCCTAAAAGGTTCTAATCAATGCATATGTATTCACACACACGTATAAACTACTATTACAAGCAAATATATATGATATGCATATTATATAAATCTATATACATAACATATACACACATTTCATACATAAAAATAATATACATATACAACAACGGTTAATAATTTTTTTCGTACGTACCTCTTGATAGAATGAAGAATAGAAAAGTCTAGAATAATTCAATTTTTATCTACAAGTAACAAAAATATAATTATTAATAAAAAAACCAAACAATTGTTAAATGTTGATAGATTGATGAAAAATAAATGTTATATACCTGCTACAAAAGAACTTGAATGAAGAGTTAGAATAGAATAAATTCGATTGTATGAAACAGATTATTGAGTTACAGGAATGAGTAGACTAGCTATATTGAGAGGATGAAGATCTTCAATGCTACTTCTTGTGACTGTTGTGACTCTGTGTGTGATATAAGTCATCGAAAAAATAAATAACATATGAAAGGCACATTAGGTTACAACGTTGTGAATTAAAAACATCTAGATGTGAATTAAAAAATATCCGTTATTAGAGTTTGTTAGATATAAAAGCACTTTTTCTGGCTTTGTTAACTATTTTTCTGGGCTGTTACTTGAATCGCCTAAAAAAATACATTTTGTTAACTATTTTTCTGGGCTATTATTTGAATCCGCCTAAAATAAATACATTTTTGAAGTATTCTCGGCTAGTTGAACTATTCTAGGCTAATTTAAATAATTATAAAATCAATTACAATGATTCTAGGCGGTTAAGGGATATACCCGCCTAGAAAAGTTATTTTATAGCCCAAAAAAATCTTAATTTCTACTAGTGAATAATAAAAATCAAGGGTGTTGTATTGTGTGTATACTAGTTAGTAGTTACACATTGGGTGATATTTTTGTATCACTTTTGAGTTGTTCTAATCTTCGTCTTTCTTGATCTGTTTGAGTGTTGTTAGGGTTTTTATTCTATTCTTGTAATGTAATAGTCATTCGGTTTGATTGTATTTTGTATCATCTATACATCATCATGATGTTAAAAAGATAACCAGAAGATAACCAGGTATATCTTTCCAAATTGTCAATTCGATTATTTCATATTATTGTCTCTTAGTGTGCTATGTGTTTTTGTTGATTGAAGGTTTATAACAACTTAGAGCATGGATGCATGAAGCATGGATGCAGCATGGATACAGCATGGATGCATGGATACAGATTGGATAACACGAAGTCTGTTGCTGTGTTCGTTAGCCCAGTTAATAAGATAGCCTATTTGGTAATTGGCCCAGTTGATATGATTGGCCCAGTTGATATGGGACAAAGCCCAGTTCGTATGTCCAGCTAACTTATTCTAGCTTTGGATAAATACTCATTGGTGGATTGCCAAGCTGGCAATCCCCATACCTGATCTATGGCTCTGATCATTCTATTTGTGTTTTCTCCATTTGATCTGAGGGTTGTCATTGGTTCGGGAGTGTTTCTTATCCGAACCTATCTCAGAGGTTTAAATAGTCTCTCTCTCTCCTCTGATCATGATTCACGATCACTTTTTATATTTTTCTCTCTGTAATCTCTCATTCGTCTAAACAGTCTAGGGTTTTGATCAAAGACATCTTGTCTTTGATCTTTCATTCTTTTGATCTTGTTTGATCGTTGTAGCTGTTGATAGGTATTGAGAGTTATCTGTATTTTTAGAGAGTTATTTGAGATCTTTGTATATTTGATCTTTGAGAGGTTTTAGATCTGTATTTTGTTTTGATTCTTGTTATTAATAAAAGTTTATGAGTTTTTTGATATCATGTTATATTTCTGACATGGTATCAGAGCTCTAGGCTCTTATTATCGGTCTTGGTCATATTCTTCCGCTGAAATTAGGGTTTCTGGGATTGATTGAAGGTGTTGATTCATCTCTGATCTTCTGGTCACTCGCTGATTCAGTTCTTGGAACTAACTAGGATAGATCTGGAAAATCAGATCTGAGGTTGTGTTCTGAAGGATAGCTGGATTTTCTTGAGTCAGATCTACTCTCCAGATCTGTGGAAACTTGGAAGGCAATTTTTTCTATATTTGCTCTCTGGTATTATAGCCCTAAGTGAAGGCTATAATACTACGAGTTTGTGGCGAACCCTAACTTGGGCTTTTCTGGTGAGATCTTTCCTTTACATTCGTTCTTAAATATTAGAGTTTGTCCTAAGGAGAGTCTGTGCCAGGGTTGAATCCCTGTTTAGATTTAAGGTTGGTCTAGAATAATAGGAGGCTCCTGTACTAGGACCTGCACTGGCACCTTTGAGTGATGAACCAGTGATCTGGATCACCAGTACAGCTTCGCCGTGTGTCTTCGTTTCTTTGATTGTGTGATCTTTTTTCTGTGATTGTTGTGTTCTCTGTTTGTGTGATCTACTGTTTGTTTGTATCTGTTTTTTTGTTTGTGTGTCATGGATAATGAAGGAAATGGTAGAGGTGAAGGGGATCAGAGACAGGGTCCAATTGGCCCTAATGATGGGGTCATTGTTGATCCTGTCACCCTGATTAACAAGATTGATGCAGGAGACCCCCTTTATCTCCATCCTAGTGACTCTACAAACTTGACTATTGTTAGTATAAAACTTAAAGGTACTGATAACTACAGTGTATGGTCTAATGCTATGATCCTTGGTTTACAAGTTAAAAATAAACTAGGGTTTGTTAATGGAGAATGTGTTAAACCTGTTGATGATCCTGTGCTTGCTAGACAATGGGATAGATGTAATTCCATTGTTCTTACCTGGATTCTTAATTCTATGTCTGAGGAGTTGTATCTTGGACAAGTCTTTTCTAAACTTGCTAGTGATGTTTGGAAAGAACTAAAAGAGACATATGATAAAATTGATGGTTCTGTGGTGTTTGATTTATATCAGAAAATTAATAGTTTTAGTCAGGATGGAACATCAGTTTCTGAGTATTATCAGAAACTTAATGTGATGTGGAAGCAATTGGATCAAATACTTCAATTGCCTCCATGCACATGTGATGCTTCTAAAGATTTTAACAATTTTAGTCAAATGATCAAACTTATGCAATTTCTTATGGGATTAGATAATTGTTATCAAACTGTTAGAACAAATTTGTTAACTAGAGATATCTTGCCATCTGTTAAAGAAGCATATTCTGTGGTGTCTAGAGAAGAGTCACATAGGAACTCTAGTGGAACAAATAAGAAAACTCAAACTGTTGGTTTCCTTGCTAAAACTGATCAACAGTTTGCAGATTTTACTAAAAAGTTTGGAAATAAAAATGCTAATCAGTCTTCTTTAAAATGCACTCATTGTAATAAGAATGGTCATTTGGCTGATAAATGTTTTGAGATAATAGGATATCCCCCTTGGATGAGGTCTAGGGGGAATCAATCAAAGAAGGGAAGGGTTAATAGTTCTAGCAACAATGTTAATATTGAAACTAACTCTTCTATTCCTCCTTTGACAAATGAACAATTGTCCAAACTGTTGAGTCTTCTGAATGAAAAAACCAAAGAGAATCCACAGAGCTGTAATGTTTCAGGTAGTTTTTTCTGTGCTAACGTTTGTGGTAGACCTATATTTGGTTTTGCTAGCAGTGTAGGGGGTAAGGTTAAGATTGGGTGGATAGTTGACTCAGGAGCTAGTGAACATATGGTTTCTAGTGAAGTTGAATTAACTGATTATGTAGAAGTGTCTGATTTAAACATTCATGTTAATCATCCCAATGGCACTAAAGCTTTGGTAACTAAAATTGGTAATGTTACTCTTGCTAATGGAGTTGTTTTAAGAGATGTTTTAGTAGTTCCTGAGTACAAAGTTAACCTTATATCTGTACACAAACTGGCTAGAGATAATAAGTTGTATGTTGGTTTTGATGAAAATACATGCTATATACAGGACCGATTAACAAAGAAAGTCTTGGTGACTGGTAATCAACTTGATGGCCTGTATTTCTGTGGTAATACTTGTTTAAGTGATAAGGTGTGTTTTAACTCTGAATTGTTTGAAACTTGGCATGCTAGGTTAGGACATCCATCTGAACAAGCTATTAATGTATTAAAAACCAAACTCAACTTAGGAAATCATGATAAACATCAACCTTGTGAAACATGTCTAAAAGCCAAACAACACAGAGAACCATTTCCTCTGAGTGAACATAAGTCAACTCAGGTTGGGGAATTGGTTCACTTGGATGTTTGGGGTCCCTACAGAGTTGTTAGTAGGGATGGGTTTAGATATTTTTTAACTATTGTTGATGACTATTCTCGTGCAGTTTGGGTCTGTTTACTAAAAAATAAAAGTGAAGTAGTTGAAAATATTAAAGAGTTTTTTAATATTATTCAAACACAATTTAGTAAACATATCAAGTGTTTCAGAAGTGATAACGGTCTTGAATTTGTTAATAATCAAATGTCAAGTTTTTGTAAGGAAAAAGGGATTATACATCAAACAACTTGTGTCTATACTCCTCAACAAAATGGAATTGTTGAGAGGAAGCATAGACACCTTCTTAATGTGGCTAGAGCTTTGTTATTTCAAAGCAATTTACCTATAAGATTCTGGACTGAGTGTATATTAACTGCTGCTTATCTTATAAATAGGACACCATCTGGAGTTTTAGAAGGAAAGACCCCTTATGAGAAATTATATGGATTTGAACCCTTTCTTAATCATTTAAAATTATTTGGTTGTCTGTGTTTTTGTGCTGTGTTAGATAATTCTGATAAATTTGATGTTAAAGCTGAAAAATGTGTGTTCATAGGATACTCAAATGAGAAAAAAGGATATAAAGTTTTTAGTCTTGACAGTAAAACAATTGGGTATTCTAGGGATGTAAAGTTTTTTGAAAATTGTTTTCCTTTTAAAGAACAAAAAGTTTTTGAAACATTTGATGCTAATCCTTATAAAAATGTTAACAGTTTAAATTTTTTTGACACTTTTGAAAACACAGACTCTCTAAATGATTTTGAAGTAGAGGATCCCTATGATGATGGAAAGGGGCTAGGTAGGTTAGATGTAGGAACACAAGAAGTTCAGCAATCTACAACTCATCCTAATGTTGATGACATGGCTGATAATCAGCAGTCAAACATCAGAATGAGTGGTAAAGATATGGCAGACCTTGTGACTACTGCAAGTGATAACCAGGAAAATTCTGAGGGTGATACTTCAGGGTCTGTTGAACCTGAATCTGTTAGAAGGTCCTCTAGGAATTTTGTTTTTCCTTCTAAATACAATGATTTTGTTCTAGATAATAAAGTTAAGTACAGTATAAACAATGTGGTTAATTGTTCTAATTTACCGGTTGAGTCTCAGTGTTTTGCTACTACTCTGTCCAAAGAATTTGAACCTAGAAACTATACTGAAGCTTCTAAAAGTCCTGAGTGGATTCAGGCTATGAATGATGAAATAGAGGCTTTAAGTAGAAATGACACCTGGACTATTGTTGATACACCTACTAATAAAAATATAGTTGGTTGTAAATGGATTTTTAAAATAAAATATAAGTCTAATGGTGAAATTGAAAGATATAAGGCTAGGTTAGTTGCTAAGGGGTATAGTCAAAAAGAAGGTATTGATTTTGACGAAACATTTGCTCCTGTGGTCAAAATTGTAACTGTAAGATGTGTTATATCTTTGGCTGTGTTTAATAATTGGGAAATGTTTCAATTAGATATTAATAATGCTTTTTTATATGGTGATTTAAAAGAAGAGGTTTATATGAAACTTCCTGAGGGATATCATGATAAAAGTAGTGATAAAGTGTGTAAGTTAAAAAAGTCATTGTATGGGCTTAAACAAGCCCCTAGGATGTGGAATGAGAAATTAGTTTGTGTTCTTTATGAATTTGGCTTCCAAAGAAGCAAGTGTGATCATTCTCTGTTTTTTAAAATTTCTGGTACTTTAATTGTTATACTACTTGTGTATGTTGATGACATAGTTGTAACAGGCAATAGTATAAATGAGATAGAGAAACTTAAAGATTGTCTTAAAACTAAGTTTCTTATTAAAGATTTAGGTAGATTGCAATACTTCTTGGGTATAGAAGTTATTAGAGATAAAGAAGGTCTTGTTTTGACCCAGAGGAAGTATTGCACAGATTTGCTAGCCGAATATGGAATGCTTGGTTGTAAGCCAGTCAATGTGCCAATTGAACAAAACCATGTTTTAACCGGTTTAGTTCAAAAATCAGATCCTGTCATCAATATAACTGCTTATCAGCAGTTAGTGGGAAAACTGATTTATTTGGCTCACACTAGGCCTGACATATCATATGCAGTCCATTATTTGAGTCAATACATGCATTCTCCTCTAAATGGTCATGTAAAAATTGCTTTTAAATTGTTAAGGTACTTGAAACTTTCTCCTGGTAAAGGAATCAGGTTTAGAAAAACTGATCAGTTTATGCTGAAAGCTTTTTCTGATTCTGACTGGGGAAAGTGTATAGAAACAAGGAAATCTGTGACTGGTTTTTGTGTATTTTTAGGAGGTAATTTAGTTTCTTGGAAAAGCAAGAAACAGTCTACAGTTTCAAGATCTTCAGCTGAAGCTGAATATCGTGCAATGTGTGCTGTTTCTTGTGAAGTCATGTGGCTTAGAAACATGTTGGAAGAACTTGGTATTTTGGTTGAAACTCCTATTGAGTTGTGTTGTGATAATAATGCAGCTATTTCAATAGCTGGCAATCCAGTGTTTTATGATAAAACTAAACATTTTGAGTTGGATTTATATTTTTTAAGAGATCAAGTTCTTAGAGGTGTGATAAAAACTGTTTCTATCAATACTAAGGATCAGTTAGCTGATCTTTTTACAAAAGGTCTTTTGGCTGGTGCACATGAAGAGTTATGTGAAAAACTTGGGTTGTTTGACCCATTTGGATAGGTAATCGAATTGTGGGGGGGTGTTAAAAAGATAACCAGAAGATAACCAGGTATATCTTTCCAAATTGTCAATTCGATTATTTCATATTATTGTCTCTTAGTGTGCTATGTGTTTTTGTTGATTGAAGGTTTATAACAACTTAGAGCATGGATGCATGAAGCATGGATGCAGCATGGATACAGCATGGATGCATGGATACAGATTGGATAACACGAAGTCTGTTGCTGTGTTCGTTAGCCCAGTTAATAAGATAGCCTATTTGGTAATTGGCCCAGTTGATATGATTGGCCCAGTTGATATGGGACAAAGCCCAGTTCGTATGTCCAGCTAACTTATTCTAGCTTTGGATAAATACTCATTGGTGGATTGCCAAGCTGGCAATCCCCATACCTGATCTATGGCTCTGATCATTCTATTTGTGTTTTCTCCATTTGATCTGAGGGTTGTCATTGGTTCGGGAGTGTTTCTTATCCGAACCTATCTCAGAGGTTTAAATAGTCTCTCTCTCTCCTCTGATCATGATTCACGATCACTTTTTATATTTTTCTCTCTGTAATCTCTCATTCGTCTAAACAGTCTAGGGTTTTGATCAAAGACATCTTGTCTTTGATCTTTCATTCTTTTGATCTTGTTTGATCGTTGTAGCTGTTGATAGGTATTGAGAGTTATCTGTATTTTTAGAGAGTTATTTGAGATCTTTGTATATTTGATCTTTGAGAGGTTTTAGATCTGTATTTTGTTTTGATTCTTGTTATTAATAAAAGTTTATGAGTTTTTTGATATCATGTTATATTTCTGACACATGATTTAAAAATCGTTTGTGAATTCTTATGGTTGTAAAAACAATTGAGATTAACACAATTTGGTTTGGGTATTCTGTTCTTTGTTTATTGATTTTACGAGTTCAGACTTTAGACACTATTTTAAGTAAAGTGCATTTGAAGTCTTGAAGTCCGGGCAAAACCTGCTAAAAATAGAATGGCCCTAATAAATATGGCCTTTTGTACGTCAGGAAACACAAAACAATTGCAACTAGTTCGAATGGGCCTTCTTTTGGTTAAAGCTATAGAGGTAATTGTTAACGTGAAGTCGTTAGCTTTCTTGGTTTAAGAATACGTCAAGTTTTAAGTCCTTGTCATGGAAGGAATGGTGTGAATACCCATTGTATATGATGTAGTTGTTTGCGGCCTCCTCATTTTGAGGTGGCGCGTTTATTTTAATGAAAGTTAATTTTCAAAAAAATAAATAAATCCAATAGGCCTGACCTAAATAGTTTCAACATTAAGTTCATATGGGTTCAGGATCGATTTTTTTTAATAAAATTTCGTAATGGAAAGACCATAAGTGCATCTGTCATTTTCGGTTATAAATCAGTGGGGCCAGCCACTGAAATTGGCTTTTTTTTCTTTCTAAAGGCACCCACTGAAATTGTGAATGGTGGTTTCAAAAGTGCCAATCAGATCTTCTTTATTGAGTGATGACAATGATTGACTGGTCAAGCCTACTTTATAATCTAATAATCTTCAACTTTATAAGAAAAAACAAACTCTTCATGGCTTATTATTTTGACATTTCTTATTAGAAAACTAGTTAACAATTTAAATACTAATTTAGTCAAGTTTATATTTCCAAATACTCGCCACTTATGTTGAAATTAAGAGCCATATACAACAAAGAAAATAAAATTCAAGAGTTGTCACATCTTTTGTACCTTAGGCAATGCAAGTTAAATGTATATAGAATATAGATTTCATTATTTGACCGATTTATTTTTGGCAATCATTTGAGTAGATAATTACACCCATAGACTTGTTTAGATAATTACTCAATTTTTTATATAATCTATCTATCTATCTATATACATCTAATATTTTAAAGCATTCTTGTACACTTGTCAATCTCTCACACTTCTAGCAATCATCTCTCCTCCTCTCATTAAGCCACATGGCATGATGTGAGATTTTATAAACTTTTCCTTTTTTTTTTAAATAAAAAATCAGAAAAATATATAAGCAAATAAAACACAAGATTCATAACATAACCTCCAAATCTCCATCTTTCTCCCATCGAAACCTCTAACCCTAGCAGGAGATTTGAATGCGATTCAACCAAATCAAGCATTGTTTTAATCTCTTCTTCAAGGTTTAATCTCTCCCATTCTATATTAATCGATCGTTCTTCATTTGTATGTTTTTTTTTGTTTTTTCGTTTTTTTTTCTTCATTTGCATGTCGATTGATGTCTATTTTATCTCTTTTGACTTATTTCGATTATTTGTCTTTTAATGCTTGTGTTTGCGTGTATTATTGTTCAGTTTTACTAATTCTTTTGATTTTTGATTGATGTTTTAGGGTTTGTGTTTTAGGGTTTGATTGATGTTTTAGGGTTTGATTTATTTAGATTCATGTTTTAGGGTTTGATTGTTGATGTATTGTGTGTTGGAGATTATTTGATGTTTTATGGTTTGATTGTTCAAGTGTTTATGTTTTAGGGTTCAATGTTTTAAATCTGTTTTTGACTGATTTTGAAAGTTGGAAATTTCGTTTATATTGTGCAATCGTTGTTAAACTGGTATTGGTTGTCTTTGAATCTGTTTTTGAATATGTGTTGGAAGTTGGGATTGTTTTTTATTTAGGGTTAATCTGTTTTTGAATATGTTTTTAATTGATTTGAATCCTTTATGTTTTTTAATCTGTTTTTATGTTGGTTAATCTTAACTGGTTATATTTGTTCATGATATTATGTTGGCTCGATGATGTTTGTCTTCGGGTGAGGTTGAATGTTCATATGTTCTTCGAGGTGTTCTTGAGGATCATAATATTAGATGAAAGGTAAAAGAATGTTGGATATTTTTAGTGATTAATCCGCTTAGGAAAGCTATTCGGGTCCGAGTCCTGTTTGTTGATTCGGGTCTCATTTATTAGCATTTTATTTGTTTTCTAAGTTGATGGCTTAAAGTTTGGAAGGATAATTATAAGAATTAATTGTTATAAATGGTGGTTTAAAATGTCTTGGCTGTTAAAAGGAAGGGTCGAGTTTTTTGGTAAGAGATTGATTGATTGTATTATAGGAAAGTTAATAGCACAATTAGTTGTACACTTTCCATATAGTCATAGTCAAATGTATTAACTGCATAGTCAAATGTATTAACTATAATTGCTATAATTATGAATCTTGGTTTGGAAAGTTGTTGAATGGAATTGATGATGGAATTGGTTTGTAAAGTTATTGCACTAATTTTAATACATTTTTAAAATTCTGATTTGTTTTTTAATACTTTTTTATGGCGGTTGCAGGTGTATAACGATTGTGTTGCACCAGTGAGCAACGGTGGAGGCTATCTGGTGGTGATCGATCATGGTCGTACTCACGACAACTGGGTAGTTTATTACAACTTGGAGCAGCTATGGACCTCAAAAGAATCAACTAATGAATAAAGTCAAAGTCAAACTCAGGTAAATATAAGTGTGATAATAATTAGCTTTTATGATATGGTTACATTTTTCTTTAATCATTAAAACTAACGAATTTATATGTTCATCAGGACTTAGGTAAAGCTTTTGTGAATGTATGCCGCAATGAATTTTCCTGATGTTAACAATATAGAGTTTGTATGTGATTGTTATTGCTATTTCAAGTTTTATGATTTATGTTTCTTCTTAATTTATAACAAGTGCGACTTTTGAATATGCGGAAATTTAGATTATACTTGAAGCGATTAAGCGGTATGTGACAGTCAGCAGGTACGGAAACAATCAATTAGTTGTATAATTGTGTATTGAAGCCAAACTCAAGTGAGCGTGTGTTTGTTTGTTGTGAGAGCCCATGAACAGAGGGAGCAATCTGGTAATGTGTTGAAGTGAAAAACATCCTTAAAGCAAGGAGGATCTGTTGGTAAGTAATTCTAGACATTCAAACTAAAGAAATTGTTGTAAAAGTGGGTATTTGTTGGATGTTGTTGCAATCCATAATTCCTTCTTAAATATAAAAACTTGAAGATGCACTGTGAAACTTTCAGACATGCTTTAGTTTATCAAATAAGTAAAATGGTGTTTAAACTGTTTAGTTTTTTTTATTTAAAAGTCACAATCATTATTTTTATTAGGTACTGGACTCTTAATCAACAACTTGCATCCTTTGGTTTCTAATCTATAATTAGTCTTTTAATTTGTTTCTAATAAGTATATTGTGGATCAAATGATCTACAAGTGATATCACTAAATTTTAACAATATCATAGAATTTCATATCTTTTTTTGTTATTGTAGGTGTTATGGTCTTCTTCGGCAATAGATAAAGGAGTGTTTGCTTATTGTCGATTTGTGTCTTGATACAACAATGAGTTGTTTTTCAGTGTTTTTGGAACTACTTATCAAATTATTTATGAGCAAAATATATTTTCAATCAAATAACATCTTACATCTTTGCATGTTTTTATAGATGATATTGACATATATGGCCTAGAGGAGAAACCAAAAGGAAAAAAATATGGGAATACTTAACAAACAGAAGCTCAAAAGTAATTTTAATGCGCTTAAAGGTTAGTTAAGCTTATCTTAGACTTTATCAACATGTGTTCTTAATATAAATGTGTGTTGTTTTGATAATAAATGTCTGTATTTATAGGTAAACTGAAAGAGATGAATGTCAAAAAGGAGAAAGCGCAAGTGAAACCACTTGGCGAAAGAGATGTTGCGAACGGCTGAAAATGATCGCCAAACCTCATGATCCTCGTGTTTTCTTTATGTTTCTAGTTTTAAAATTAACCGGAATAGACTTTGGTTGAATGTTTTGGATTTGAAAGTGTACGAGTTGATTATTTAGAAAGTTCATATTAGATTTTTCAACCCCCGGACGCTCTCGGGGTAGGTGGCATATGATATTTGAATAACATGTATATTCCTTACTTTTTACGTCTTACTGCTCAAAATAATTGTAACTTGGTGAACCGCGTGTCAACGCGGGCAAAAGTCTAGTTGATTGTATATTTTGTAACAAGTATTGATTAGGTAACCATTATCTTTTTTTTTTTCTTTTTTTTTCTTGAAATTTCAACTTCATTCACACCAACCTGGCTATGTCCTCAAAACGAGGGCCGCTGAGAAAAAACATTACAATAAGTAAAACGGATATTTGATCCAATTTTCCCAAACCAAAATCCTTAAACTTGGATCTATGTTTTAACCAGAAAAACGCTACCCTTTTGATCCTAGCAACAATCACTCTAGAACAAATCGGCTTATCTTGAAATATCTTTTCATTTCTTGCAATCCATATACACCAACAAGAAGCGATAATAATACCATGAATGATAAGTTTGCCCCATTTCCTTCCATCAGCTTGTTTGTATACTTGCAGAAGGTCTTTTACATCAAAAGCGACCATAGGCTGTAACCTGCACCATTGAGAGACCGCTGCCCACACATTCCGAGCATTAAAACTGGCTGTGAAAATGTGCAGCGCTGTTTCATCTGACCAGTCGCAGTCTGCACAATTCAGCGAACCCACAAACACGTTTCTTTTGGCTAGTTCCGTTTTCACTGGCAAACGACCCATCTCCGCCCTCCAAACCAAAACATTACACTTGCTCGGAACCCAACTGACCCATTTAAGAATGAAATTATCTTGGTTGTACCTGCTCCTTTGAATCATTTCTATCATAGTTTTGGTGCTAAACTCTTTATTATCTTTAGCCAACCACGTCCAAGTATCACCACCTTCATGGACAGGAAGCGAAGCGATGTCCTGTTCCAGAATACTCAGCTGCAGATCTGCAGCAACGTTTAAAATGTTGTCTGTTAATCGTCCACATATTTCCTGATCGTATTAATCTGTCCGAGACCAAGCAATATTTTTTCCTCTCTTGTTCAAACAAGTTCGGCCATCTAATGCATAAAGGCGAGTCCCCAGCCATGAATCAAACCAACATCTCACATAGTTTAGACTCGTGATTGGTTTCGACTTTCCACAACAATAATATTGTAACAAAATATACCGCTTGTATTGTAAATTAACATTGTTTCATATCAAAATATAATCTTCTTAACTACATATTACAAAGAAGATACTAACACAAAACTACACAACGATAAGCGTTGATTTTCCACGATTATCGTTTGCGTTTACTCTAGTTTTTACAATGCAAAACATCGTTTTCAGCCTCTTTCTCGATCACTATATCAGTAAGCGAGTATGGTTTGATTTCTTCTAACATTTTCACCACCATCCTCATTGAGGGTCTTAATGCCGGTAACTTCATTGTGCAACGCACCGCAATGCTCAACATCTTAACTGCATCTTCCTTGGCATCTTTTGAAATGCCAGAGTCCACTAGTGTGTTCATGGTATCTTTCGTTCGCATTTCGTTGTGGACCCAATAAACTATGTCCTTGTTCTCACCAAACTCGGGTTCTACTGGCTTTTTTCCCGTTACCAACTCCATCAAAACAACCCCGAAGCTATAAATGTCACTTTTTTCGGTTACTTTATACGTGTATCCGTATTCTGTAATAGATAATTAAATGAAAGTTAATAAACCGATTAGTTTATACATAGTAATAACGTAAACACTAAAATAAGTTACCTGGAGCAATGTAACCGTGTGTTCCTGCAATAATGTGGGTCGAATCCAAGACCTTTCCGCTTTGCACAATCTTTGCCAAACCAAAATCAGCTAGTTTTGGTTTCATCTCCTCGTCTAACAAAATATTGCTCGATTTCACGTCTCGATGTAGCACCGGTCTCTCACAACCGTGGTGTAGGTACTCAAGCCCCATCGCGGCCCCTATTGCAATTTCATACCGAACATTCCAATCCATCTTGATCTTTTTATCCGTGTGTAACCGCTCCCACAAGCTTCCGTTTGGCATATACTCGTATACCAGTAGATTCGAGTCCTCACTCGAGATGCAACAATACAATTTGACCACATTCATGTGGCGTAGTGAGCTCAAAGCCGCCACCTCCGCCTCATACTCTGGCCATCGGGTTCTTTCTTTCGGTAAAATAGCAGCGCTACTCCGGCTACTCCTCCAACTGCCCGAATCAGGTCCGGATTTCCACATATGTTTCACGGCCAATTGCTCCCCGCATTTCAAATCGACTCTATAAACATTCCCAGAACCGCCTTTCCCGATTATATTCTCTTGTGTTAGAGACCTTAGTATCTCATCTTCACTAAACTTTAGAACATGAAACTGTTTAACATCCCACGAACCGCCCCGATTCATGGGGCTTTTATCGATTTTACTCAACTTTACAAAGAGTAAATACGATAACGAAAACATCAACACAACCGCCCCGACTATGAAGCAATAGATCGCGACTTTTACCTGACCCGACTTGTGAGAAACCGGAGAACACTCCCGTAGATCTTTACTTCCATCAGCACACAACCCCGGGTTGCCTGCGAAGCTGCCATTGTAAGCCACCAATAAAAGAGGCTGCGGTACACGCCCAAACAACATGTTGTTTGACAAATCAATAAGCGTCAACTTCAACGAAGACAAACTCGCGGGAATTACTCCCGAGAGCTTGTTTCCCGATAAGTTTAGCGAGTTCAAACTCGCTAACGAACCCAAACTCTCCGGAATTTGTCCGGAAAACGAGTTTCCAGCTAGGTTTACTTCACTAAGAGACACACATGAACCCAAAGACTCTGGAATTGCACCAGAAAACATATTATCTTGTAACATAAGCTTTCCTAGCTTCTTCAAACTACCAATAGTTGCTGGAATTTCACCCGAAAACTGATTCGAGGTCAGGTCAATTTCCACTAGAGATGAAACATTCGATATTTCAATCGGTAATTCACCCGAAAATCGATTATTCGCTAGAAACAGCTGCGCCAGCAACTTCGCTTCACCGATACTTCGCCCCACTTGACCCTCAAACTGATTCATTTCAAGATCAATCATACCCAAATTAGGCAAACTCCAAATCCCATCAGGAACTCGCCCCGAAAGCGAGTTATTACTCACTCTCAACCGAACCAAAGAAGTGCAACCCGCATAATTCTCCGGTAACCCACCGGTAAAATTGTTCTCTAGCATTAGAAGTTTTTGCATTTTCCCCATTTTGCACATATCGGGTGGGATCGAACCCGTTAAGTAGTTTGTTGATACATCAATGAATTCGAACTCAGCCCACGACCCGATTTTCGCAGGTAGTTCACCTGTGAACTTATTATCATAAATCGAAAACTGCTTCAGAAACTTAAATTCCCCGAATTCTTCCGGAATTGTACCCGAAAAACTGTTTTCAAACAACTGAAGGGATTCTAATTTACTCAATCCTCTTAACTCATTCAAATCACCAACAAGTTTGTTAGTTGACACATCAAACTCTACAAGATTCACAAGATTACTTAACCCGACCGGAAGAATCCCGGAGAGTTCATTGTTGTAAAGCTCCAACATCTGGAGCTTTACCAACTTTGTAACTCCAACTGGGATTTCTCCGACCAGGTAGTTATCAGAGAGCTGCAAGCTCTCTAACAACGTAAGGTTCCCAATCCCTTCAGGTATTCGCCCTTCAATCGTACAATTAGTAAGGTAAAGAGAAGATAGATATTGTAGTTGCAATATCTCCAAAGGAAAAGGAGTTTTATCAAAAGGGTTGTCTCCCAGGCTCAGGAAACTGAGCCTGGTGAGATTCCTGAGCGATTCCCAAGGGAATCGCCCAGGTATCCCGCTCAGGTTCAAACTCAAGAACCTAAGCTGGGATAACCTGGATAAATCCGGGACAACCCCGGAAAATGAATTCACCCCAAGATCAAGGTATTGCAAACTCGTGCAGTTCGATATATGGTTACTAATGTTTCCATATAACATATTCCCTCCAAGAGATATTCTCTCAAGTGATTTGATAGAACATAGTGAATCAAAAGAAATAGTCCCTGAAAGTGTCTGCTTTGAGAGATTTATTTCTTGGACATCATTGTTTGAGTTGCATGCTATTCCAGTGAAGTTGCATATGTGTGTGTTTTCATTCCATGTGTTGAAAACATTAGTTTTTGAAGTTAAGGTGGATTTAAATTGGAGGAGGAGTTCGCGTTGGTCGGATTGCGAAAACGAGTATAGGATGAAGGAAAGAAGGGTAAGGAGGAAGATGGTGGACCGGAGATGACCAGAGATGGATTCCGGTAACATGATGACCGGAGTTTTGATGTTTTTTTTTTTTTTTTTTTTTTTTTATATTTTTGGGTCAAGTTTAGGTTGCTGGGAAAAGGGTGGGAATGGGAATGGAGGAGTAGACATTTGACTATATGATTGGGTTTGGGTGTAAGAAGTTTCGTAGTTCACATGTATGAGACAATGATATGAGTGATAGGAACTGAACATATCCATCTATCCTTGCGTATATTTTAATATGTCGGGGCATCCATAAAGTGTACACGATTCTTTATATTTTATGAAGCCCAAATTAAACTAAACTTTTCTATAAAAGCAAATACACACACGTATGACAAATAAAATATTCGTCGTCGGTATCGGTAAATTCTTTTGCTCTTTTCTTGAGAGAAATAAATAAAGAAAAAACAAGGTTATCTTGGTAGAGCCGACGAAGCCTAGCTCAGTTGGTGAAACTAAGGGGAGCTAGAGCTGAGGTCATATAGAGATTGGGTGTTTGATGTCAGTCAGAATCATATTTATTACAAGGTTTCACCTAGGGAGATTCCCAATTCAGATGGGATAATAATCAGTACAGACTGACCTAAGATGTTAGACGAAGCTCCACCGACATACTACTGTAAAAGAAAAAAAAAAGGAATGATATCATTGTAGAATTATTGAGTGATGATACTCAATAGCTGTCTGACCCAAGTGAAGGCCGCCCAAAGTTGACTAATAAATTCACGTGCGATATTCCACATTCGTGATGTCGGTCAATACTCAATAATCTAGCTTGTTAACTTTAGAGAAAATTACAAGATTGATATTTTTTTACAGGAATATTAAATTTTATTCAAATAAAAATTAAGTTGAATAACTTTTTATCATGTATCACAAGAAAAGCAGGTGTTAATCAATCAAAATTCAATTAATATGTATCTATGTATGTATGTTCGGCTCATTGTTTTAGTCGTTTTCTAGTTGTTTTTCCACTTTACTATTTTTCACGCGGTAAAAAGGTTCATTATAGGTGATATTCTGGTACTAATGGGGTGGTGGTTTATTGGCAAAGGCAAAACCTTTAAAACACCTAGGAAGTGTTTGGTATGATGGAATGAAAGGGGAATGGAATGAGCCATTACAAGGTAATGAAAAATAATGTGTTTGGTTGGCTAAAGGAATGGAATCACCCATTCCACAAGGCATTCCATTCCCTCAAAACCATTCCATCCACCCCCCATGTTTTTTTTTCATTCCATCCCCATTCACCCTTTACTAACAAAAGCATAACCCACCACCACCACCCACCACCACTATCGCCACCACCCACCGCCGCCACCACCCACCACCGCCGTCACCACCCGCCACCGCCGTCACCACCCGCCGCCACCACCACCCACCACCACCGCCGTCACCACCCACCACCATCGCTGTCACCACCCACCACCACCGCTACCAACCACCGCCACCACCCACCACCGTCACCACCCACCACCGCCACCACCCACTACCTTCACCCTCCCACCACCGCCAACACCCACCACCGTCACCCACCACCGCCGCCATACAAAACCACCCACAGCCACCTCCACCACCTACCACCATCACTCACCACAACTTCCTTTACCCACCACTACCGCCGCCACCCATCACCGCCGTCTCCTCCACCCACCACCGCCACTACTCACCATTGTCACCCACTCACCATCACCGCCATCCACCTCCACCCATCGCCACCGTTGCCGACACCCACCACCGTCGTCGCCACCACCTATCACCGCCGTCGCCATCCACCACCACGCTACCGTCACACACCACCACCTACCATCACCACCACCAACCGCCACCCACCACCACCGCCACTACTCACCATCGTCACCCACCCACCATTACGACCATCCACCTCCACCTTCCACCGTCGCCGCCACCGACCACAGCCGCCGCCGCTACCGCCACATATCACCACCCACCATCACCGCCACTAACCATCGATTTTATTCATTCGTTTTTTCCTGTCTATCCAACAACACAAAGTAATGTTTTGTTTCATTCCCACATGACAACCAAACAAGACATGGAATGGTAATGATCCATTCCATTACCTTGTCCATTCCATTACCTCGTCCATTCCATTCCCCCATCCATTCCATTACCCCATACCAAACAGACCCTTAGGTTATGAAAGGTTTCGGTTCAAGTCTAAAAAACCACATGATTAAAAAGAAATTAGTCTTAAAAAAAAAAAAAGGTGATATTCTGGTTTAGGAGGCTTCACTATAATATATGCATGCATTGATACTTGTATCATTGATACACATCCACAAGATTTCTGTTTGAAGTTAGAAGAGATAATCTTTGGAGTTTGAAGAGATAATTCAAAAAAAAAAAGTATTGGATAGACATATAAATTATAGTATCACTGACTTTTAGTTATGATTTTTTCTTTTGTTTTGTTTTTGGATTCAATGCGAGTCGATTTTGATGTTTATCCAAGTAGTACGTACTACAAGGTAAATTGGAATTTAAAGCTTTATGTATCTTTTTTTATTATATCAGTATAACTAGTGTTTTAGTTACCCGTGCTTCGTTAGGGGACGTTCGTATCGTTATAGTTTGGTGGACATTAAAAATAACATCATTAGCGATAATAAGTGTCGTACTGCTATCTAACAACTTTTGTCAATTACGTGGGTCAATAATCTTCAATTACGTTAGCAATTTTCTTCAAATAGGTGAGCCAATTACATGGGCCAATAATAACGAACATTTTAATACTCTATAAAACCTATCCAAAATTTCACAGACATTCATCTCTCTAATAATACAATAATAAGATAACATTTAAATAAAAAAATAAATAAAATATTAAGACACCGTTCAAGTGTCTTTTATTTAATATAGATACTTTAAATAAGAAAATAAATAAAATATCAAGACACTGTTCAAGTGTCTTTTATTTAATATAGATACAATTGTAAGGCCTAAGGGTGTGGACTCGGTGGGGTGATGTGGCATGGTTATCGAACGGTAACACCCTACCCTTCACCTCCAAACTAAATCTCGGTGAATATAGGGAACCCACTCTCTGTCTCTTTCTCTCTTTCTTCTTCTTCTCTACGCTTTGGAGATGGCGACATTGCCGAAGATGGAGCTCGTCTGGAGACATCATGTTGTTGTTGTTGTTGTTGTTGTTGTTGTTGCTGTTGCTGCTGCTGCTGCTGTTGCTGCTGTTGTTGCTGTTGCTGTTGTTGTTGTTGTTGTTGTTGTTGTTGTTGTTGTTGTTGTTGTTGTTGTTGTTGTTGTTGTTGTTGGAAGATGAAGATGGAGATGATTAGGGTTTGTTGGAGATGGAGGGGAGGAAGATGAGGACGGAGATGGAGATGAATGTGTGTGTATGTTTCTAATATATATATTTTTAATTTTAATGTACTTTTAAAAAATATAAAATATATATTAAATAGATTAAATAAAATAATAAAAAATTGAAGGGAGAAGAGGGAACCATTTCCATCATTTGGGGAGGGGAAATGAGAAATGATGTTACGTTAATGTGGATTTTGTGGAGGGTGTCACCATTGACCACACCCCATAGCCTAAACATCATATATGGTTTGTAAATATACGAAATCATCCGTCTCATCGAACCCTCCAATCTTAGTTTTTAGGTTTTCGCTCTTTTGGATTTGTAGCTTGTAGTTTTTAGAATTTACGTTATATCATTGTATCTTTTATATAGCATTGTGTCTTTTTCTTATTTTCATCATTGTGTCATTTTTACGATTCATTATGTCTTTTTTTCTTCAGCATTGTGTTATACTTTTTGCCATTGTGTTATATTTTGCGACTCATTGTGTCATATTTCATGATCTATTTTGTTTTTTGTATCATTCTCACTCTTCGTATTTTCTTTACACTGTGTAGAATAACTTAACCCTACTTTTTATATTATGAATTTGATATGAAATTAATGATTAGTTTTTAAACAAAATTATATTTTTTTTATTAAGTGCTTTACCAAGTTTAAAGTTACGTTGGCTAATATGTTAAAAATGAAGAATAATGATGATTATATCGCGTCTCAAACTCTCGTCTTGAACCAAGCTATGTTTGTGTATATTGATCTGAAACGTGTCTTTTCATATCATCTTGTTCATCTGAATCACCATCGTCTTCATCATCTTCTTCCCTTAGGCCAGGGTGCAACATTCAAGGGGCGGGTAGCCCCCCCACCCCCCTCGAATTTTCGCTCAGAAGTTTCAATCTTCGTATGGAATTTTTTGGTATATACGGTTTCGAACTCCCGTTGTAAAAAAAATAGTTATATAAACCAAAACTTTAAACCAAAAAAAAGTAAATGTAAAGCTCAAATTTTAAAGTCCTAAGCCCGAAAACTACATGAGCGGGATAGTAGATTCTGTAACACCCCGATAGCGTAAAGCAAGCCATGAGGTAACGGAAGTTGTTAACACAAAGTTTAGCAATTCACATATATTTACGTATGGACATCTTGCTACCACCCTCTAGTTAAACATATTTTATTTTCGTGGTTAGTGAAAGTTGTTTAAAACAAGAAAACATGTTCCACCAAGATGAAGCGAAAGTTAAGAGTTAACATTGTTTTACAAAATAGAGAAAAACATAGTTTTTAGAAAATAAACGGTCCCAACATCATGTCCATAGTAGTGTCCTGAAAAACATGCTTAAAAACATCAACATCATGTTGGCGAGTTCACAGGTTTAAAAGTAATCAACAAACTTTCAAGTTTAAAGAAAACGTATGATCAAGTATTACTAAAAGAGAACCAAGTAGACTCGCGAAAATCTAACAAGTATGATGTATCCAAAGGCTCCTAATCAAACCATAACTTTTCTTCTCGGGGTGACCTCTCCGAGAGGAACTTTTTGAAGATTATGTTCTTCCCATAAGATCTTGGCTATAAGAAGGAAAGGGGACGTCAACTCAATAGATCTACTAACATAACTACGGCTCTAACCAAGAGCTAATGATTAAGAAGTGCGGGAAAAGCGTCCTCCCGAAGGGACAGGTGTCGCGTCTAACGCACCCACCAAGCACCAACCTAAGGCCATCAAACGTTCTACAATAGTTAATTGGGTTTAGTGTCAGGGACGAATTTGGTAACAAAATGTAAAACAGAAGGACCTATATGTAAAAAGTTTCGATTTTGAACTGATGTAGCAAAACTGGCCAAACCCCATGGACGATTTTGGCTATTAACTCTAAAAAATAAGTACACACGCACATAATAGTAACTTATGCATTGACTAGGGTGATGGTTCGTTGTCTGGTATAAAAAGTTGCTTAGAGTATGTGTAATGGGGCGCTAAAATTCACGCCAAAATGGAGCATTATTTATTTAGTGCTCATGCCCAATTTTTAACATTAACGCCCCTGGGGCGGTGTGTAGGGTTAAAGG
Source organism: Ambrosia trifida (assembly GCA_028751855.1). Lineage (NCBI taxonomy): Eukaryota > Viridiplantae > Streptophyta > Magnoliopsida > Asterales > Asteraceae > Ambrosia > Ambrosia trifida. Next base: position 13,770,580 of record CM054128.1, on the reverse strand, counting down.
GGCGCTAAAATGTGAATTCACGCCCAATTTCACGCACCATTACACATGGTCTTATACGATAAAGCTGATTTGATTGCATAAGCTGGCTATGCTATGATCATTCCCCCTTTTGGCTATAAAAAGTAAATTTAAATAAAGTTTTTGTATGTTTATCACAGTCATGGTGTTTTAATTTATCTATGTTTGAATGACACGACAACGTATGGCAGTTCTTCATTGTTTCATGACGTTAAATCGCCATGACAAAATTCAAAAACAAACCTTGTATGACGGTTCTAACACATTAAAAGCTATGAGATGGGTCTAACACATCAAACTAAATATGCAGAAATATATTTGAACATCATGTGACAGTTCTAATGCATTATACGTCATCAGCAGTGGCGGATCCAGGAATTTTTTTCAATGGGTTCCTAATTTTAGGTGTTCCAATTTCATATGACCAAACATAAAAATTTCGGGTCGGTTTGACAGTCCGGGTTAGGTTCATCACATAATAAAAAAACGATACAATAATGTAAAAAACATCATCATTAGAAATTTAAAACACACAATATAAATACGATTGTCTTCACTGTTTGATGGCCGTCGTCTTTGGAAAAAAAAAAAAAACTTGAATATTCATCTCCATACTACCTAATATCAAATTGTATGACATATCATATAGCTAGAATGACAATTAAATAATTCAAATCATAAATCTTAAAATTGTAAATTGCACGTCAAAACTAAACTACATTTGAAATATCTATAGCTACTAAGTTTGTCATCAACTCCAGTGTTTCAGTGGCAGTAGTAGAACTTATCAAGCAAAACAATTCCATGTAGTTCCTGCATAAGTGAACAAGTACTTGCAGTTCAACACTCAACAGAATGAACCACCAGTAAAACATTTATTTACAAATAAGAAGAATCAATAACAGTGACAAATTTAATAAAAATTTGTCTATACTAATGGGTTCCTTAATATTTTTCTTATGGGTTTCTTTCCAAATTTTAAAATACATTAACACTAAAATTTTAAAACCGACTGGGTTCCCAGAAACCCATCAAATAGCCCTAAATCCGCCCCTGGCCATGAGTAAGGTCAAGCACACTAAATTAACCGTGGCATTTGAACGCCATAGAACAGGGTTTGTGAGTGAATACGTGTTTGATGTAGTACCCGGAAAAGCATAATCACTATTTTCCCCTTAATTCCAATGGGCGAGTGTGTGAGTGATCCATTTATTTATAAAAACACCACCTGGTTAATCTGGCCCCATGTATCTCCAAGACTAATAAATAACGTTTGTTATTGGAGAATTTAATATTGTTTCCTGCTTTTAGTTTAACCACTATGTTTGTAGTTTGAGTACTTAAGGTAAAGGGACTTTTTTTTTTCTTTTCTAAATAAGTGTAATTAAGAAAATTATTTATCAAGGGTTGAGTTATTCTACAAAGGCTATAAAAAATGAGAAGGTTGAAAAGGATACAAAAAACACAATAGATCATGAATTGTGACATAATGAGCCACAAAATATAACACGGTGCCAAAAAATATAATACAATGCTAAAGAAAAAAGACACAATGAATTGAAAAAATGACACAATGATGAAAATAAGAAAAAGACACAATGGTACATAAAAGACACAATGATATAACGCATATTCTAAAAACTACAAGCTAAAACCCCAAAAACGAAGACCTAAAAACTAACGTCGTAGGGTTCGATAAGACGATTCCAGTGCCGCTTGAATTAATTCAATCGGAGTCGTTTGATACCCTTCCTACGACTTCTTGTTTTTCTTTTCACTGTCTATTTGATCATAACCCTATTATTCAAAACAGGTTGTTTAAAAAATATTTACCCAAATAATGTATGTATAAGATGACCTTGTTACCCTAATATTAAAAAACAAAAGTAAAATAACATTAAAACAATAGACGGTTAATTATGCATCATATGGTGACGTTGATAGTCAAAGATAACGGGATACATGCACCAATCGTGTTTATCCCGATTGCTAAGTGTTATATGTCTTATGTCCAAGGCTTGATGCAAACCCACTATTGAGTTGGAGTCTCACTGGAAGCAGCCTCTCTATTTCCACCAGGTAGATAGATGTAAGGTTGACATCTTATCCTCTACAGACCATACTTTAATTTTACTATTATAAGATTAACTGACAATGATGATGATGATTAAAAAACAAAAGTTCTCAAAATCCAACAATACGCAGTTGAATGTCTACCCACGATGAAGATGAAGTTTAGAGTTATACAAGATAAACTCAAATAGCGAAAAACAAAAAAAACAAAAAAAAAAAAATCTGAAAAGGGCGACAATCCATAGACAATCATTATGTCTTCTGCTTGTTGTAGGTGATTAATTTTTGATGTCGTAACCCATGAGGGGAAAAATATTTTGGGTGGGATTAAGAAAGGGGATGTTCTTTTCGAAAATTGGAGGATGGAGAAGCTATAAATTATATGATCGCACATAATTAGTAATTGAGATTCAGATTTGTCGTTTGTGTCTCATCGAAATCCTGTTAATTTTTGAAACAACCCATTTTGGTAAATAATTTTCTCAATTAGGAGTATTTTTGGGAAAAAAAACTTCAAGATAAAGGTAAAGAAAGTATTCATGGAACATTCAAACACCTTGCGGTGATGGACTGATGGGTAGCGACAATTTAGAATGATATAAAAAAGATGCAAGAAGAAAAATAAGAATATACGTAAGTATTAAAGTATATGTTATTGGAACACAATAATGTTTCAATCAACCAATTCATATCACTTTCCTGTCATAGGCAACACTACGGTGCTTTAATCAACCACAACCGCAATATAACACAACCAACGTGTAATGACAAGACAACCTAAAGTTTCTTTATCTCAAAGTATCTAAAGCACGAACTCACTAAAAAAGAAGAAAAAAAATGAAGTTGTCTTTCAAAACTTTTTGTATTTTATATGATTAGTTTAATTATTCCTTTAGTTATTCAGCACTTTATTTGATTTGTGGTTAATCATTATTGCACCATTTTATTTTTATAGTGTAAAGACCGGTAAAGAAAAGTAACTATTGTACCCTATATTATGCCACTTCGAATGGAAAGTTCGTGTTGCAAGACAACATGGATGGGCTTTCCTGATAAATGAACTCACTAGTGTTCCCATCCTTGTGGTGGAGTGGCATTCAGATGAAAAGCGAATACAGGTGGCGACGGTTTGACTCGGATGGGAGGTGAGGTTTTACCGATTATTCTATTGTCGTGTCTTTGGGCAGGTAGAGGTCGGGTTTCTGCGCATCTAGGAGCCAAGTGGCTGGCGGCGGTCGAATAGTCAACCTTAGCCACAACGCCTGATGTCACGTTAGTTGGCACGTCATTCCTTACCGTTAAAAAAATGAACTCATTAGTTTAATGGTTGTTTATATTCGACTAACATTTTTTTTTTTTTTTTTTGGTTTGCTAATGGCTTGCCTAGTAAGGAGTTTCGGATAAATATACTTGATATTACAATGTTATCTCAATTTGTATATGCACATTGTATTATCTTTGTACTATGTTACTTGAGCATGCCCTAGGGAGTCTTGTTATTGGTTATGTTATTATTTATTATCCAATTGGATTCCAACACAACCATCTGATAAGATGTACAAAGACTTGCAACATATGTGTCCCCAGTTGGGTTCTGAATTGGATACTTTAATGCCGTTTCCTTTTTTTTAATTATTATTATAATTCTTATGTATGAAATTAGAGTAGTTTTTTTAACGGCGAAACTTCTATATATAAAATATAGAAATCGGGTCAGCAAGCGACTGGAACTCCGACAAACAAGAAAACTACAACCGATCACGTTACAATATTACCTTACGTATGTACCTAGAGTAGTTGTGGTGAAGGTAAAGAAGATATTGGGTAGCAAAACTTTAGAATGCTATAAAAAGATGCTCGAAGAAAAGAATGATATAAAAGAATTATCAATAAACGAACTGACCATTCGCATTATAAAATACACGACCTCACCAACTTTTTGTTGACAAAAACTATTTTTGGCATGTGTTATTTTTGGCATGTGTTCAGGTAACCAAACAGATACGATGACGTGGATCCTGGGAAAGTAAAGATGTTATGATCCGAATCCGTTGCGTAGCTCCGATAACCCGACCCGACGACCCGGCTCCGACAGCCAGGGTCGTTACAGAAACATTAGAGATAAAAATCTAATTTTGTTTTTAAATTTTAAATTATTATTTTCCTAAAATAAAGGTCTTACCACATGGGATGACACATGACACACTCAATTAAAAGAATACCCTTTTTAAATGTCATGTATGACTTTGATTTTGATTTATTATATGTATAGACTAGCTGATTACCCCGGGAGGGTCCCGGGGTTGAAAAATCTAATTTTACGTGATAACCTATTGCAAATGGCTCAAGTTAACTAACCACAAAATCTCTCAATCATTGCATGTTCATAATATTCTAATCAGTAATAACTCATATTCCCTAATCTAAAACCTAATCAGTTTCATCTAAAGAATCACTTATGTAAGCTGCAACTATTAAAAAACTCATCACATCTCTCTAATTTATCACATTCTAAGACTATGTGGTGTGGAGAGGGGTGGCATTTTCATGATGGGCCGCCATGTAAGTGCCACGTAGGAGTGGGAGGAGAGGCATTTTCATGATGGGCCTCCAAGGGGGTGGTGTGCACTATGATGACGGACCTCCTCATTGGTCAGAATTATTAAAAATAATAAAGAAATCAATTAAAAACAATAAACTTGGCCCGGCTTCCACGGCAAGAGGTTGCCTCCCATGTCGTTGCCGCACCAGGGGCGGTGTAGCTTGGCCCGACATGGCGTTGCCTCCCCTATGCCGGAGCCCATACCATATAGTCTAATGGCTCTTATAATTCATAACCTAATCAATTAAACAAACACTTAAGTTGGAAGTTGTAATCATTGCATCTCATTATGCCACGTGACATAATCAAGAGATGGTTGAGGCCACCATTGAACGCCACGTCAGCAACTATCAATTCTTTCCGGAGCATCCCGGGGTTGAAAAATATAACCATTCTAATAATACTAATACTAATAGTAATAATTATTACTCTTCTAATTAAATAAATAAAAAAATAACCTTGTTATAAGGTGACACCATGTGTTGCAGTGTTGCGCGATTCTTTCTCCTAACTTCTCTTGATGAAGTATACCTAGTAAAATTCCAATGATAACATGACGATCGGGCTGATTTTCAAAATCATAGACAAGAACCTGGTTTAAAAGAAAAAACATGATTAATGAATAACATGAACACTTTGTGTGTTTTTTTCCTGTATGAACGAAACCCCACAAAAAATAGTCGATTTTTCTCCGTTTTTTATATAAGAATATGGTACTCGTTGGAAAGATAATAAAACGCTCATTAATATGGTGTAATTTTTTTCTTTAAAAAATCTCGTATATAAAAGATATAAACGTTTAAAAATTATGGGAGGAAACATGAGAAAGAAAATTTTAAATTTATTTTTAAATTCTTTTTTTTTCCTAAAATAACTCAATTTAATTTAGGGTTTTATGTTTATCTTTTTTTTTAATTAAAAAAAATAGTTCAAAAACACTAAAATCTTTCAATTATGATGCCACGTGACACTCTCAAGAGGAGGTTGAGGCCTCTATTACGCGTCACGTGAGCATATGCGTTTTCTTTTATATATCCAATTGGATTCCAACACAACCATCAATTGGATTCCAACACAACCATCTGATAAGATGTACAAAGACTTGCAACATATGTCCCCACATCACTATGAATTGGGTTCTGAATCGGATACTTTAATGCCGTTTCCCTTTTCTTTTTTTTTTCTTTTTTTTTTAATTATAATTCTTATGTATGTAGTTAGAGTAGTTGTGGTGAAGGCAAAGAAGATATTGGGTAGCAAAAGTTTAGAATGCTATAAAAAGATGCTCGAAGAAAAGAACCAACGTTAGCTTTCCTTTTTCTCTCTCACTTATCATCGCAATTCCTGTCATATAAAACAAAATCAACGTGTAATGACAAGACAACCTTAAGTTTCTTTATGTCAAAGTATCAAAATGTGGAAAAAAAATCACGAACAAAGTTGTCTTTTAAAACCTTTTTTATTGTAATTGATTGATTTGCTTAACAAACTCTATAATTTATCTAATATCGTTATTGTATTATTTTATTTTATAGTGAAAGGTTCGTGAAGAAAAGTAAGTAATGTTATATTTTTTTGGCAATATGTTATATTTTGTTGCTTATTGTGTCATATTTCATGATCTATTGTGGTTTTTGTATCATTCTCACCATTCTCATTTTTTGTAGCCTTTGTAAAATAACCCAACCCATTATAGTAATTGATCAATCTTATATAAATAATAATGGTGACCCAAATAAATATAATAAACATAAGTTATATTTAATAGTATCCGCCATAGCATGCCATTTTAAGGAAAAAAAGTGTGTACTGGTTCATGTGCCCCTTACACACCTCTTCAATCATTATCCAAATTAAATAAATTAATATTTTTTATTAAATAAATTTAAAATAAAATTAAGATTTGAACTAATTAAAAAAACCAAGGTAGTTAACTAAATCAAACATAGGCAATGATATCTAGACCAATTGGTTTTGGGAGAGGTAGGAAGATTTACCCATTTAGGTGGTGTTTCTACACGGGAGGTCTAAGGATCGAATCATGGCGGGGAGAACTGTGACACTGGTTCAAGCTGGCAATAATATGCTAACAACGGGATTCCTGCTAGAGACTTGGATGATCAAAGGCCAAAGGCCTAACCGGGTGTGCTCTAGATGTAAAAAAAAACACTCATAGGTGCCGGTACGGTACCGGTATTTGAATGTAAAAATCGGTAAATACCGGTTCCGGTACCGAAAAACCAAAAATGTGGGTACCGGTAATGGTACCGAAATTGATTTGATACCGGAAATTCGGTACTGGTACGGTACCGATATAGTACCGGTTCGATACCATTTGCTCACCTCTATCATAAAATAAGTTTTTACTAAATGAACCCCTTTCAATAATAGCTTACTGCTTGCCTATTAATGAGTTTCGAATCTTAATACAATCAGAAAGTTAGCCCACTGGTTCACCTCTCGAATTTGGCCCAAATGTATTTTAGTCATTTGGATGGGTCAGCCCAAGAGTACATATTGTTGTTTTTAATTTGAGAAGCACTTGGTCTATGTAACTCGCAATATTTGACAGACAATTATTCAAACTAGCAGGAACCCGCGCGTTGCGGCGGGGTTGCGCTGTGTTTTGCGGTTGCGTTTGGTAAATATCGTCGCGGGTGTTATACATTATACAAACATACTTACAATGTATAATATATGATCGGAGGATGCACAATTTTAGTAAGAGATAGGTATAGTAGAGTAAGAAGTTAAGTTTGCAATAAGTTTAATGTGATGTAAAACTAACCCAAAGTAGGAAATAGGTATTAATGTTGCAAAGCACAAAAATTGTTATTACGTGTAAGGCACAGCCAGGTTTTCAAACGGGTTGACATAAATTACATTGAAAATGGCAAAGTGGTCAAATACATATAAAAATGTTGGGAGCATGGGTAAAATACTAAATGCACCAATCAACTATGTTTAAATACAGAAGAAACATCATAAACAATGCAAGGCATATACATACCCCTATCTTTGGTCATACACAATTATTTTCTTACCAGTATTATATATCGTTTGGTTTATGATTCGCTTTTACAAACGCTTTCATGTTATCTATTTGAATTGTTACTTAATTAATGGGCTCGTGTAATAGAAATGTTTGGTACATGTTATATTTTTTTTAGTTGTCGAATCTGAGTGGTTTGTTATGATGGTGGTCGTTTCATCCGTTTTTTCTTCTTGTCGATGTGTAGGAAAGCATTTGAAGAATTAGCCATATATAGTTTTTTTTTTATAAATTCAATGAATGATTTTAAACGTTTCAGTTGGTTTTTCAATTCAAATAAAAAATATAATGGTGTAGAAATGAAGTGGTATGATGTTTCAATTAATAGTATATTATTAATCTACTATTAATCAATAGAGACTTAATTGTTTATTAAATGTGTCTTGATAACTTAATAAGATTACAATTTTGTCCTTATAAATGAATGTCAAATGACTATTTTACCCGTTCAGAACTCACTATATAATAGTATAGATAAAATAAGTTGTTTAGCTAAGTAAAGTTCTTAAGCAAATAAGAATCAGACTATGAAGGTGTTTGGCTCTCCATTTTTTCCCTTTTTTTTTTAACTTATGACTTATTTAATAAGTCAAAAGTTAAAAACAAAGTGTTTGGGTAATTGTTTGAAAAAGAACTTTTGAAAGAATTTATGCTTTGAAAAGGATAAAATGGAGGAAAAGTTATAAGTCACAATTTGTAACTTATGAGATTAAGGAACTTTTGAGATGAGAAAAGTCATAAGAAGAAAAGGAGAAGGAGAGCCATTGTTTGCTCTATGAAACTTGTGTTAAGCCTAATAGTGTATTTTAATAACCAATAGAGAAACTCACCAACACGACAAACATTGAATTAAATATAATCTAGAACACGATAAGGCTTTAGTGGTACGAGGGTTCATGAAGGAGAACTGGGGAAGCAACGTTGAACCGTGCACCGCCTCCACCGGTAAGGCTCGTGACAACGTTGGTCACGTTTTCCATTGACCAAATCTATTTTCTTTTGTTTTTTATGTTCTTTTTTACACGAAAAAAAGGGAATGCAGGTAGAAGGTGAAAAAACAAAACCCCATAACCAAACCTGCAAAACCCCTCACCTTCCATCTTCGTAACTAAACCTACAAAACCCCTCACCTTCTCCTGCATACACCTTTTTTCATGGAAAAATGAAAATGAAAAAACAAAAAAAAAATGGATTTGGTTAGTGGAGAGCGTGACCAACTCCATGATTGTCATGAGCCCACCTGTAGCGCTGGTGTACACGGGGCTTCACAGTCCAACGTGGCTTCCCCGATCCCCCTTTACGAACTCCGTACTATTCAGCCTTATCGTTTTCTAGACTGTAGCAAATTCAGAAACTTTTTGCATGGGGGACACGATACGGGACGTCTAAAAATGGGTCGGACAAAAAATAACAATTATAAGATAACGTAGTTCGTTAAATATTCAAATATAATATTAAAATACATCGATTACAATTGTCGTTTACGTTCTTAATATTTACAAGGGAAAAATCAAGTAATTCAATAATAATTCATCTAAAACAATTTGGGAAAAAATTTAAATAATAAAATTACATTAAATGCATTTTATGTAGTTTAAACCCATTATTCAAGACTCAATAAATAGAATATACCTCTACCTTTATTAGTAACTCTGGAGACACATGACCTTTTACTAGGGCGTCCACATATGCGCCATGTAGGCTTCAAGCAGGATTCCACATGTCCGTCACACAATTAGCCTCATCACTAACACGCGCCCGACCCGAATTATGTTATAACCCAGTCCAATAAACCCTATTTCCGTTTCTATTCACTTTACCGATCGTCTCATCTCTATACGCTTTCATTCCCTACATCTACCGATCAATAAATCATCACATCTCCTTTTTTCAAGGTATTTTCTTCATACGCTTTTTTCAGATTATCACGTTTTCTTTTTCTATTACACGTTCAATTATAAGCTATGTAGTTAATGCGGCTGAGATCTCGGTGGGATCTCGGTGAGATCTCGGTTATCGGTGGTTGAAACAAATATCGGTTGAAATATCGGTGGTAAATATCGGTTCCGATAATATCGGTGATATTTACCGATATATCGCCGATATTTGACCTTTTTTGTATCGGCCATCTCACTGATATATCGGTTTGGCCCTAAATCAGTCAAAGTTAGGTTAAAATTTGACCAATTCAGTAGATGAAGTGAATTTAGAGCTAGGGTTTGTGTGTTTGCAAGTGTTTGATGAAGAAGATAAAAGAGGGAGGCACATAATGAACCTGGGTAAGGATTAGGGTTTATTAATTAAGTATGAGTATTTTTACATTTAACCCCCTCCATCTTTCAGTAGTTTACATATGGTTCCCAAACTTGTAAATGTATATAAAAATATAAACTTAACTATATATATATATATATATATATATATATATATATATATATATATATATATAAATTTGTAAAATTATATAATATATATATGTTTTGCAATTACCGATATCCGATATTTTTCCGCATTAACTACATAGATTATAAGGGTTTATGAATTTGGTTTCAAATAAGAAATATTTCAACCAACGATTTGTTTATTTGTTCTGTTTAATTTAAATTATATGTGGTTAGTGATTTCGCTTCAATACAATTTCTTTTTCCTGTTTGTTTCTATATGGATTTACTTTCGGTGGATTTGAAAAAAAAGAAGGTTTTATAATTGATATCATAGTTGGTTGGTTTACCATGTTTCCTGTTTGTGGATCTGCATAATTAACAAATAACATAGTTGGTTGCTTTATCATCTTTCTGGTTTGTCGATGGATTTACTTCGATGGATTTGAAAAAAGAAGGTTTAATAATTGATATCAAGGTAAACATTCGCCTGCTTTCTTCTTCAAAGTTTTTTTTTAATGTATGTAACTACAATCAAGTAAACATTCGCTTTGAATATATACAAGTAGATTGTAATTATGAAACCAATAGGAGCTAGATCCTTCACCGGTTTCAATATGAATGAAATGTGTTTTGTTTTGTTTGTGGAATGAAATATGAACAACCTTTTTGTCGGACAATTTTGGCTGTGGATTTTGTTGTTTTTCCTGTTTTGGTTTCATAATTTGTTTTTCCTGTTTGATTTCGATAGGAGATAAATATAGAAGGGTTTATGAATTTGATTTCGATTGGAAAAGTCAGTGGAAATTCATTTGATGAAAAATTAGAATTCGTTGGATGGAAAAGTGTTCTCATTTTTTTATACATTAGTATTTATGTTTGTCACTTATAGGCATCTTGATTAATGGTTGAGATGCACTTATACCTTAAAGAATTCTTGCTATGCTTTTCTTTTATTGGCTGTGAATTGGACACGGTTTCATCATCCTTTGTGTTGTTGATTTGATTACCTATTTATTGTTTCATGTTTGGATGATCAAATCACTAAGTTAAGTGTCAACTGCAGATAAGATCGCGTAAAAACTAGAGGCATGGTTATTGACCACCCACCTTTTTAGGAATTGAAGCACAAGGTTGTCGCTCCGCGTCGACATGAAACGTCAATTCCACCTAGGTAAGATGAATTGATGATGGAAGTTTGATGAATTGATGATGGAAGTTTGTTGGAATGGTTGCAACATCCATATCTTTGTGGTCCACACCCTTCATGACTAACCTAGTATTAATATATATATATATATATATATATGTATGATTAGTATCCCGGAGAAAATGCGCAAACATCCTTTGGTCTGGTGGTAAAGGTGTTGACGTTTTAAAGGAGAGACTGGGGGTTCAAGTGTCATAAGAAGCAAAAATGGATGTATTTAAAGGGGTGAAAGATTTAGCCGTTAAAAAAAAGTATCATGGAGAAAATATTTTAGTGTGTAGTATTTTGTCATACAAAAGAAATAAATTGTACACTAGTATGTTTCAGAATCTTTCAAATATATACTGTTAATAATTAACTCTTTGGCTAAACCATGTACATTATAGTGTTCATAGCTCTTTGACCTGAACAAATTGTGCTCTTATTAAACCTTTTCCCATTGTCTGTTATCCCCAATTGAGTCACTAGATTATGTAATATAACTATTGCAAATCATGATCACTTTTTTGTCCTCATTAATAAAACAGCTACATTGTCACTACAAAATATTGTTAAATAAAACACCTTTTCAAATTAAAAAAATATAATAATTCTACAAGTATTAGATTTTACATGGAAGTATCAAACTTTGTGACAGCAAATACAGATAGAATTATCTTCAAATATTCAAAAACAAAATCTGTCTTTGTATAATGTTTGACATTAGAAATGAAAGTGTAGCTCCAAATCTCTTGATTAAATAATATATCTGATCCTAGCTATATACAGGAAAAAGAATATAATAGATAATCACATGCTAGGGAATAATTATCGGTCACACATACAAGCGCGCAACAAGTATAAATAATTCGAAATCAACGACAATTAAGTATCATCACTTGTTAGTGGAAAGAGGTTAATCAGTTAACTCACAGCTATAGCAAAAATGGAAATTACCGGTCCATCACCTGTTGTTCCCTTTGTGATAGTGAATGTTCTTGCAATAATAATCTTCAGTCCTATGGTACAAAACATAGTCATGATTCCTGTTTTATTGATACTAGTGGTATACTTGTTATCTTCATTCTTTCCTACCCAAGATGCTTCGGCGAATTCTTATCAGTACCAAAGTGGATCTGGTCATGAGGGTGAGGGGGGTCTCGGATTTGGAGCTTTTCTTTTGATCATGATATTCCTTATTCTTAGCCGAGTGTTATGAGTTTGCTCACGTTTGTTATGATGACCGCGGATCAGAATAGTATGATAAAGGGTGTTATCCTGCTTAAAGTCAAGAGTTCAGATGATATGTGTCCATGTTACGTATATTTTATTGCTTCTTTCTACTTGTAATTCAGTTTTTTGCCTAGAAAATGTCTGCAACCAAATTTTATTGTCCATAGCATACTTGTAATAAAGTGATATACATATGAAAGTTGACTGTTTTACAACTTTTTTTCTTATTTAATCTGTAAAAAGGTAATAAAATATCCTTATCTTTATATTGCAAATCAACAAAGTTGGTGTGATATATATATATATATATATATATATATATATATATATATATATATATATATATATATATATAGGGAAAGGGTAAAATGAAAACCACATCTTCATGCAAGAACCATGGAAACACACTTTTCCACCACAAACTTATTTTAATCCAAAAAAGATTTGTGGTCCACAATTAAAGTTGAATAAAAAAGAAAAGGGAATATTCCCTTGCCTAATAAGACAAAATAGCGTGGGCCATGGTCGTTACACCGCTGTAAAATACGTTTTTTTTTTTTTTTTTTTTTTTTACGTCGAGGTTACCCGTTTTAACACCGGTAAAAAAAAAAATTTTAAATTCACATTTTACGTCGGTGTTCTCGTGGTTCTTGCACGAAAGGGTGGTTTTCATTGGAACCTAATCCTATATATATATATATATATATAGGGGCAGGATCAAATACAAAGTAATACAAACGTGCGAAGGATGCGAAGGATCACTTTGTACATGATAATTACGTAATGCCTTCATGAACATACAAAAACATTACGTAATTATCATTACGTAATTATCATGTACAAAGTGCATGATAATTACGTAATGCTTTCATGAACATAAAAAACATTACATATTTATCATTACGTAATTATCATGTACAAATATCCTTCGCATCCTTCGCACGTTTCTTTTACTTTGTAGAATAACCGCCCCCTATATATATATGTATGTATGCGAGATGTGTGTGTGTGTATCTATATATGTGTACGCGTGTATTTATATATAATATGCATGTATGTGTATGACGATTTCATGGACATAAGTATTGATGTGTGTGGATGTACCAAAGTACATACATATATGGGTATGTACGTATGAGTGTCAATCTCATGGACATGAACACTTATGTGTATGTATCGAAATGTACTTATATATATATGTAAATATGTGTGCGCATATGTATATATATGGATATGCATATACATAGGCATGTGTGAGTACATCTGTATGGAGTCATGTACAATTTATAAATAAAGTATAACACGTTTGTCTTAAATGATAACATGTGTTTTATAACTAGAAACATATGTTACAAATCATGGTTTTTGAAAAGAGTTTTCTTAAGATAAAACAACTACTTTCAAAACAATATTTGGAAAACATAAAGGTCACCAAAAGAGACTAAACTAACTTGCCATAAGCCCATAAGAGATTGGGTGAACCACGACTGCCATGGACCCTTTTGATAGACCTAAGATGTCCATTTATTTATAGGACGTATAGGTCGGGCTCTCTAGTTTATCGGACACCTGTTTTTGCTAGACTTCGCACGCACTTGATGTGAGTTTCACGACCCATTTTTACTGTTTTATATTTTGGGGAAAGACATGCATTGTTTACTAATTTTAGAATGAATTCCTAACAGACTGGTATACATGAGACAATATGTTTAGAGTACTCACTAAGCCCTCGTGTAATTAGTTTACCGTAACTATTAGCTATGGACTTAGCCATGAAACACATGAATAGATCTATTGGGTTGACACCCCCACTTTTGGTTAGTCACTCTAACCCGGATACATACGCGAAAAGAGTGCTTGTATTTCATATATGATGATACATTGCCTTTATTGTGCGATGTACGAGGCACAACACGTCAAGGTTTGGTTATGGACTCATGATCGTTCATTATCGTCATTGTCTTAGCTAGACATTGATGGGTCATTCATGGATTTCATTAAACTTTACATCTTTAGCTATTTCAAACCTGTGAACTCACCGACTTTATGTTGACAAAGTTTTATGCATGTTTTTCAGGTAACTAAAGCTATGGATGGAACTTGGGGCATATTTGGGCATTCATTCACAACTATCACCTTTTGTGTTTTCAAAACTTACAATCATGTGTTTGGTTTTAAACAATATTTTGTGATGGTTGTCATCATTTAATAAATTTGGTATTTTTAATATTAAGTTATTATGAATGTTTGCACGAATCTTGTGCTTGAAAAGCTTTCGTGTCGCATCCCGTGTTTCCGCCTAGGCGGGGTGTGACATACATGTTGCTTCTTAAGTTATACGTAAATGAAAATGACTATGTTGGCCATCACTCCTCCTTAATAAGATAACTAGCAGGAAACCCGCGTGTTTCGGCGGAGTCGACAATACAGGGCGGAAACGTAATTCAAAACTTAAAACGATTGAAAGAATCAATATGTAAGGTGTATGTTTGTGTGTGTAAGCACCTGTGTTTGCAATGTGGTAATTTTTAAAGGCTATAAAGAGACATAATAACATGCTACTTTCTATATACTATATGCAATTTGACCTACATGCCGGTAAAAAAAATAGAGGTAGCGGTTTGACTCATTAGCAACTATTATTATACTAATAGTCTTACTCAATATGTTGAAAGTGCCAAATCTAAAGAGATTGCCTAGGAGAAGGAAGTATAGGGACCTTTATAAGATTCATAATAGGAGGTTGGAACGACTCATATGTAATCAACCTGCAAAGAAGCATACTAATAACTTTTTCCACATAATAAAGGCAATGCAATACAACTGCTAATCAAGTGCACCATGAATTTCTATCAGTGGCTTCAAAAAATGAAATTGGAAGTTAGGTTAGATGAAAATATTCCACATAAGACATCCCAACCCTCCTCAAATGCTTTATAATATAATATAGATTATAGATTATAAATATAGATTAATGGTAATTAGAGGTTATGATAAAAGAATGTGTACAAGTAAGTTTTGCATGAAGGGTAGAAATAAAAAAAATTACATGACATTTGGATTTTAAGCATGAGACTTTTCCTATGCCATCTTAAAATTAATGTAAAATGACTTTTATAGACATCCTTACTCCTTTATAATGTAGTACTAGTGGGTTTACCCGTGCGTTGCAGCGGGATTCACAAATGGGTTGCAATACGACATTATTCTTAGAAGCCGATATTGTTCTATATTTTAGGAATAGACTGTGTTTGTTATTTAGAGATAATCTTGTATAATTATGTATATATCTTTTCCTATTTTGATGGTTGTATTATTCCCTATATATAGGGCCTTTGATTATGAATAATACATACAGAAAACATTACAACCTTCTATTGCTTTTATGGTATCACAGCCATAATCGATCCCTAACCCTTATTCTTTTCGTTTTCTTCTTTTTTTCTTCTTTCCCACCGGATTCGTTCGGTCTAAGCCATCATGACAAAAGATGATGCTGCTGCTGAATCGTCTACCAAACCCTTCCCCCTTCACCCCGCTTACTCAGTGTCGAATATTCAATCTAAAATCCGGACTCTGGACGGATCCAAGGTTACATATTCGCAATGGGTTAAGCTTTTTCGCCTTCATGCTGTTGCATACAAGGTCGAAAACCACATAGACGGTTCAGCCACCCCAGCCGCCAACTCCCCAGAATACGACCAATGGAAAGAACTAGACGCCTTGGTCTTGCAATGGATCTACAGTACCATTTCAGACGATAATCTGAAACGCCTTATGGATACGACTGTAGCACGAGAGGCTTGGCTAAAACTCGAGAAGAAATTCTTGAGTAACAAAAAGGCTCGCGCTGCGGCGCTCGAGACAAGGTTTTGTAACCATACCTTAACCACTTGTTCCTCGGTTGAGGATTATTACCAACAACTATCTGATTTGGTAAACCAATTGGCCGACGTCGATCAACCTGTTTCTGAATCAAGACTCGTCTTTCAGTTTGTTCGTGGTCTTCCGGCCAAATACAACACCAATGCTTCCTTGATCAATCAGCATGGTGTTGATTGGGACGAGGCCATAGCAATGCTCAACGACGAGGTTATCAGGATCGAAGCCAAAAAGGAACCCAGAACACCGTTCTCGCTGCCACTGCTCCTTCGCAGCCGCCTCCTACCGGTGGATCAGCCGCACCAAAGCAGCAGCAACAGGATACTTCGGCCGCTTATTCTAATCAGAGAGGCAGTCGTGGTCGTGGAAGCTCTTTTAATCATAGGGGCCGTGGCAGGGGTCGCTCACAGCAGCTGGCCTGGAACTCGTACCAGGGCGCACCGCCGTCGTTTCCACATTGGGCTTGGTGGACACCTCCACTGTGCCCTTATCCCACTCAGCAGTCCCAATGGACCAACATGCAGGCCGCCCCACAACCGGATGCACATGCCCACTATTCAGCGTTTCCTCTAGCCCAATATAGCCCCTAGCCATCCGGATTTCAGCAGCCCAATTATAACCCCATGTGCCCAACTGATTTAGCTGCTGCCATGGCCAATTTACAGGTTAACTCTCAGAATACGGGCTGGACCTCGGATGTTATGGACATAGGATCCGAAACCCACGTCACCAACGAAAAGGGTAAATTCACATCCCTGACTCTTTTCCTGTTTGTCGTAATATTTTGGTAGGCAATAGCATGACTTTACCAATTAAAGGATCAGGTACGGGCTTTCACCCATTACCAAACCGCACTTATATCCTACCACATATCCTTTACAGCCCCCAAATAATTAAAAATCTTATTTCCGTTAGACGTTTTACTTGTGATAACTTAGTGTCTTTCGAATTTGACCCGTTTGGTTTTTCTTTGAAGGACCTCAAAACTAAGAAGACACTTTCTCGCCATAATAGCACCGGGGCTCTCTATACGTTCACGCCTCCTCAACTACTACCTCAAGCCACCTTCATTGCCTCCATCCACTTACCATGGCATGATCGTCTAGGACATCCCAGGGCGCAAGTTCTAGATATTTTAAATCGTAATTTTAATTTTCAATGTAATAAGGACAAAAGTCATCTTTGCAATTCTTGTCAACTTTCAAATAGTAAAAGATTTCCTTTTCATTTATCTAATACGTTTACTTTTTCTCCTTTTGATATTATTCATTGCGATTTATGGACTTCGCCAATCACGAGTAAAACAGGATATAAGTACTACATGGTGCTAATTGACAATTTCTCACACTCATGTGGGTTTACCCCCTAAAATACAAGTCCGAAACCTTTCTCACATTTGCCAAATTCCATCAATTAATTTTCACCCAATTTAACTGCAAAATAAAAACTTTTCAATGTGACTTAGGGGGTGAATTTGATAATTTAGCATTTAAAAATTTTGCTCATCAAAACTGTTTACTTTTCCTTTTCTCCTACCCCTAAACATCCTCCCAAAACGGTAGGGCAGAACACATGATCCGCCGCCTTAACGACATTATTCGGGCTCTTTTAATTCATGCGAATCTCCCTCATTCGTTTTGGGTTGAGGCTTTATACACTGCCACCTACCTCCATAATATCCTACCAACCAAAAGGCTCAATTTTTATACACCCACCTTTGCCCTTTACCTTCGCCACCCGGATTATGAACACTTACGAGTGTTCGGCTGTGCGTGTTACCCGAACACCTCAGCCACCCAGCCTCATAAACTACACCATCGGTCCGTGCGCTGTATTTTTCTCGGGTATCCACACGATTTTCGTGGCTACCGTTGCTTTGACCTTACTAAAGGCAAGGTCCACATTTCACGCCACGTGACGTTTGATGAGCATGTGTTTCCCTACACTGTTCCTCAACCACCTTCATCCTACAATTTTTTGGATGACCCTTTCCCACCCAGCTTTACTTTCCAACGACCGTCCACCCAAGCCCAACCGGCCCAAACCAACCAACCGGCCCAATCACCCTTACCGGCCCATCCGGCTACCATCCCGTACACCTTCACTTATTCTCGCAGACCTCGCCCATTCCCTATCCGTCAGCCCATACCAGCCCCTAGCCCATTACCTAACACTACTACTAGCCCAGCCCATTCAACTACCCAACCTACCGCCCCAATTTTAAACCAACACCCGATGACAACCAGGTCCAAATCCCGTGCCAACCTATCGTTCATTCACCACACCACCTCTCTCTCACCTGTTCCCACCTCTTATGCCAAAGCTCTGACTGATCCAAATTGGTTGCATGCCATGCAAACCGAGTATTTGGCTTTACAGGATAATGAGACATGGGAACTGGTTCCCCGACCACACGATCACCCTGTTATCCGCTGCATGTGGTTATTTAGGCACAAATTTAAATCGGATGGGACATTGGAACGTTATAAAGCACGGTTAGTGGTAAATGGTAATTCTCAAACGGTCGATGTGGATTGTGATGAAACGTTTAGTCCGGTTGTTAAACCCGCCACCATTCGTATAGTTTTGTCTTTGGCTGTGTCACGGGCTTGGTCTATTCATCAACTTGATGTCAAGAATGCTTTTCTACAAGGGGAACTAAATGAGACGGTCTTTATGCATCAACCACCGGGTTTCTATGATAAACGATTTCCTAATCATATTTGCCGTCTAAAGAAATCGTTGTATGGTCTAAAACAGGCTCCACGGCTTGGTACACCCGTTTTGCAAATTTTATAACATCCAAAGGGTTTCGCAGCAGTACATGCGACTAGTCTCTATTTGTTTACCATCATGATGATTCGAATATTACCTATTTATTATTATATGTCGATGATATTGTTCTTACAGCTTCTAATGATCGTCTTTTGAACGATATTATTGGCACACTCTCACGAGAGTTCGCCATGACGGATTTAGGCCGTTTACATCATTTTTTGGGGATTAAAGTCACTCAGCAGAAACACGGCATGTTTTTGTCTCAAGCCCAGTATGCTAAAGACATAATAGCCCGCGCGTCTATGTCATCTTGCAAACCCTGTGCTGCACCTGTTGATCTCTCTTCTAAGCTTAGTGCTACTGATGGTCCATTATTCTCTGACCCGACTTTGTATCGAAGCCTTGCGGGTGCGTTGCAGTATTTGACTTTTACTCGGCCAGATCTGTCATATGCAGTTCAACAGGTTTGCTTTTTTATGCATGAACCTCGAGAGCCTCACTTTGCATTTATGAAGCGCATAATCCGGTATTTACAAGGCACACTCGAATAAGGTTTACGCATTGTCAAGTCAGGCTCACATGATTTAGTTGCCTATTCTGACGCGGATTGGGGTGGATGTCCAGATTCAAGACGTTCTACATCCGGTTATTGTGTTTTTCTTGGTGACAATCTGATTTCATAGTTTGCTAAATGACAGCCCACAGTCTCGCGATCTAGTGCAGAAGCCGAGTATCGAGGTGTCGCTAATGCAGTTGCTGAAACGTCGTGGATTTGGAATTTGCTTCTTGAACTCCATACTCCATTACATCGTGCTTCTATAGTGTTTTGTGACAATGTTTCAGCAGTTTATTTGTCCAATAATCCAGTTCAACATCAAAGAACAAAACACATAGAGATAGATATCCACTTCGTTCGAGAGAAGGTTCGTCTTGGACATATCAAGGTTCTTCATGTTCCTGCCGCCTTGCAGTACGCAGATATTTTCACCAAAGGATTATCTCGGGAGCTATTCCAGTCTTTTCGGTCTAGCTTGAGCGTCTGTCCTCCGCCCGCTCAAACTGAGGGGGTGTCTTAGCAGCCGATATTGTTCTATATTTTAGGAATAGATTGTGTTTGTTATTTAGAGATAATCTTGTATAATTATGTGTATATCTTTTCCTATTTTGATGGTTGTATTTTTCCCTATATATAGGGCTTTTGATTATGAATAATACATATAGAAAACATTACAACCTTCTATTGCTTTTAATTATAA
The DNA here is from genome assembly GCA_028751855.1 of Ambrosia trifida. NCBI lineage: Eukaryota > Viridiplantae > Streptophyta > Magnoliopsida > Asterales > Asteraceae > Ambrosia > Ambrosia trifida. The sequence continues at coordinate 13,750,116 of CM054128.1, read as the reverse complement.
TATTTAGGTTTTTTGCCGTAAATTACACATAAAAAATATAAATGTGCACACTATTTTTAACAAGTATTCGTGGAAAGAGAACATGAAATTAATCTCTCCTACAAAAGCAGATCGATAAAAGACTACACCAACTTTAAATTTTCTAACAAACAGGCAATCCTTAATCAATACCTAATGACCACTACAATCAAACTTTTACAAATATATAGAACATCACCATACCAATACCAAATAAAATTACGTCACAATAACCTCCCAATTTAGATCAAAACCCTAACTTTCATCTCGAACAACACTCTCTAACCTAATTTCCCATTTGTGTATTCAATCAAGACTCAAAAGAATACAAAACCGATAACAACATCTACACACATAGCCACAAACGATATAGATATAGGGATAAGGGCACACATTCCACAAAATATTTTCAAGAATAATAATAATATTTTCCTACTAAATAAATCATAACCAAATAAATAATATTTATTCTATCCATACTTTTATCTCCTATTTGTCTTCCCCACTCTTTCTTCAACCCCCATTTATTAATCTCTCTTGATCACCAAGAAACACCCAATATTAAAAATAATATTAGCACCTGAAATATGGATGCCAATCAGCGAATTGCAAGAATTGCAGCTCATCTTCACCCTTCAAATGCTCAGGTTTCATTCTTGATCTTAATATTTAATACCCAAATCAAATCTTTATTGTTATGTGAATTAATTAGTGTTTTTGTTCCATCTTTTGAGCATGTTTATAGTGTGATCAAGGGGTTTTGTGGGGTTGATGATGACTGTGTTTATTGTGTTTTTTGGGTATTTAATTTTGTTACTGAATGATGCTTGTTGGTGATTTGGATGTATTTAGAAAGATGATTGATTATTAACCATGTTGTGGGTCTATACATAATCAATAATAATATATCATAGCAATAGTTGAACTTGAAATAAGCTGGCAAAGTTGAAACCTTTTTAACTTTTTGCAGATTAAATTCATGATTTTTTTTAGTTCTTGATGGTGTTCTGCTGCATAATTGTGTCTAAAGTTTAAATCTTGCTATTGGGTAGTGGTTAATTTCGATCGAATTGTACAAGCTGGTTAGTAATTTTGAGGGAAAAAGTTGAATATTTCTTAATTTTCTTGATTTTTTATTGCTGGTTGATGTTCCAACTGTGTAACTATGTGAAATTTGAATCTTTCTTATTGGCAATGCTTCATTTAGCTAAAGTTTAAATCTTTACCATTGGGTGCGCGAGTTTGGTCAGGTTTATGGACCGCAGATAGGGCTTTGATGATACTATAAGTTTCATTGGTTAAAAATCCTAGTTGTATTCTATACTGTAGTATGAATATTGGGTAGTTTTTTTATTTAGGCAAATTAGAATCTTTATGTCTCTTACATCCGGGTTTCTCAGATTTTGTAATCTTTTATCGTTGTTTTTTTATGAATCATGTGTCGGAAGATGGAGGGAGGATCAGTATTGGAGAGAGCTAATTGCAGAGCAAAGGGTGGGGCCCCTGGGTTCAAGGTTGCAATATTGGGTGCTGCTGGAGGGATTGGTCAACCGCTCGCTATGTTAATGAAGATGAACTCGTTGGTTTCGGTTCTTCATCTTTATGATGTTGTTAATGTTCCTGGTGTCACTGCTGATATTAGCCACATGGATACTGGGGCTGTGGTAACTTTCTTAGCCTATACCGATTTTCATTTGTTGATTTAATCATTTAAACATATCTTTGTGTTTTATTGCGTTAACGGGTTGATTGGTCAGGATGGGTAACAGGTCAACACGAGTAGCTTGCCTTGTTGACCCGACACACTTTTTGTCAATTTTCTTCTGATGTTTTTCTATAGCTAATTATAGAATTATGGAAATTTATAGGTGAGAGGTTTTCTCGGGCAACCACAGCTTGATGCAGCACTCACGGGGATGGATCTTGTGATTATACCTGCTGGTGTTCCAAGAAAGCCTGGAATGACACGTGATGATCTTTTCAAGATTAATGCTGGAATTGTTAAAACTTTATGTGAAGGAATTGCAAGGTGTTGCCCTAATGCAATTGTCAACTTAATTAGCAATCCAGTGAATTCTACAGTTCCAATTGCTGCAGAAGTTTTCAAGAAAGCTGGCACTTATGATCCCAAACGCCTGCTCGGAGTCACGATGCTCGATGTTGTTAGAGCCAACACTTTTGTGGTATGCAATCACAAGTTTTAGTTGTGAACATCTTTTTTGTTTTGCGATGAGTGAATTCTAATCGACTTTTACTTTTTCAGGCTGAAGTTTTGGGACTTGATCCAAGAGAAGTTAGTGTCCCGGTGGTTGGAGGACACGCAGGAGTTACAATTCTGCCCCTACTTTCACAGGTAAAAGAGAGCACGATTGGCTGAGTTAGGAAACGGGTCAAAACGGGTTCGGGTTGAAATGGATCATTTTTAGTATGAATCAAAACAGGTCATCTGACTTCCATCATTTGTTCAGGTCAAACCTCCATGCTCCTTCACTAAAGAAGAAACTGAATACTTGACAAAGCGCATTCAAGATGGTGGAACCGAGGTTGTTCAGGTAAGGCAGATCACTTTACTTTAGACCAGCAGAATGGACAGTCAAGTGGGTTAGGTAATGGGTCAAAACATGTATGTTTTTTTGTCAGGAGCGGGTCGGGTTGACACAATACACTTTTATCCAAGATATACTTCTTTTCTTGAGAATAAATAATTAGCGTGACAAATATGGTTTATAAATATGAGTGTTCGACCCATATGACGTGTTTCCTTTTTTTTGCCGCCTTTTTAACTCGTTAGAGATTAAGCATAATCCCAAATTAGCCCATTAGTTGTTAGCAAGTAAATGGACACAAGAATGTCACCTTTATGATTAACCTAAGTAACCATTTCAGGCAAAAGCTGGGGCCGGTTCTGCAACATTATCCATGGTACTAAGTAATTCTTATTTCATCTCGATGAGTTTCATATTATAATTATAAAAACTTTTAAAAACCGTGAACTAAACTAAAGTATCCATAAAACTATACAGGCATATGCAGCAGTTAAGTTTGCAGATCGCTGTCTCCGTGGCTTAAGAGGAGATGCTGACATCGTGGATTGCGCTTTTGTAGAATCTCGGGTATAAATCCGTTTTATGGATACATTATTATATTTATCTGCTTTTCCAGGTCATAGGTTGTTAAATGTTGAAAAAACTGCCGTATAATAGGTTACAGAACTCCCGTTCTTTGCAACCCAAGTGAGATTAGGCCGCACCGGTGTGGAAGAAATATTTCAACTTGGACCATTGAATGAGTATGAAAGGTATGATGCACACAAACTTACCAATTTTTGGGACTTTTAAATAAAAAAAATATAGAATTTATATTTGTTTAATATGAAACAAACAGGGTTGGGTTGGAAGAAGCCAAAAAAGAGCTTGCAGGAAGCATTGAAAAGGGAGTTTCTTTCATAAGGAAATGAAAGGGTGTGAGGGTGAAGTGGTATACAAGTGTTGATTCTCTTATCATGGCTTTGTTTATGACTTCATGTTCTTTATAATGTACCCAATCAAGTTGTTCCTTAAATATAGATGTATCAGAATACCTATAAAATACTATGCTAATCTTATTACATCCATGGTTTCAAAATTTTTGTTAGGTGTACCACACAATGTTTTTTAGGTTAACAAAAACCTTAATAAAAAGATCTATTTCACAAAGTACACTTGGTCATATTAGGTTGGTTTTTAGATTGGGTTTAAGACATTTTATAAAACAAGTGCGCGACTGGAATTTAGTAATAACTAGTATTAAGCGCCCGTGAAGCGGCGGAGGCGTAAAACCATGCCAAATAGCTCTAATGTCACACCACCACCACCACCACCGCCAGCGACTATTAATACAGGAAAAGATCGTAAAACAAAAGAAATCAAAAATCAAAAAATATATAACCGAATGAAAAGTAGACGTAAAAATGTTTAACCACACACATGAAACATATAACACAGAATATAAAAAAGATAATTAAGTTGATCTAGGACCCGCACATTACGACATGGCCATTAAACAGGGAAAAAAAGACCTAAAATATTGAACCATACACGCACGTTGTACCGTATTAACTCACAAAATTTACACCGAAACGTAAAATGAAAAATTTATAAAAGATGATAAGTATAAGGGACTGAAAGTAAAAAAGTTGTAAGGTTTAATTGTGAAAGATTAAAAATTTTGAAGTTAAAAGTAAAACAATAAAAGAAAAAACAAATACACAACATATGAAGTCAAATTTAGAACCAACATTGTATAACAAAGTAATTTTTATTTTTGAATACATGACTTCCCTAATAATTTTAGTTTTTACTCTTTGTGGGGCTTGAACTCATGACCTTTCAATTTTATGTGTTCCTAAAAGCTTTGTTTCTTCAAGTGAGCCACCAACCTAATTACTAATTAGTATTATTAGTATACATATAATAAAGCTGAATAGTTGTTGTATGTTAAAATCATCCTTAGAATTGTAGTCCAATCTAGATGAGAAAGTATACGATACAAAGATTGTTAACATGAGAAAAATAAGAAGCCACCAGGTAATGCCATGTGTAATCTTAACCAAACCCCAATTAACTTAACCAAACTCTAATTAATTTTAACCCTAATCAAACCAAGGATAATTTAGACTTTTCTCATACGTAATAACTAATTACTATAATCACGTTCATTATTTTTGTAAACGATTTCATAACTTACGTGTGAAATTTTTCAAATTCAATTTCGAATTACATAACATCAGGCGATCACAATACATTACGATTCAATCAATTCACCAATCAATCACAATTCAATCATCAGAAACACAGTTAATTCGTGTAATTCATCATGTTTGGTACGTATGCCCTGTTTTACTAAACTTATATCACAGTAGTTTTTTTGTATAATTTTTGATTTTGTTCAACAGATTTAAACCTCTCGATTGATGATCAAAATGTTGCGGAGAACAATTTCAATCCAGTTGATAATATTGCTTTTCATGGTTCAGATCATCATCCTCTCTCAACACCCTGTCACCTAGGCTTAAAACATTTGCACTGTGAACCTTTTCAAGAATGTCCTTCTTTTCTTTGTCTGTTAATCCAAGAGGTAGATGATCTTCTCCTTTCAGTGCATCAACAACACCATTGTGCACTAATAAGGCCCTCATCTTCAATCGCCATAACCCAAAATCATTCTTCCCATCGAACTTTTCAAGTTCGAACTTCGCGGACACCATCTCTGATCTTCTTTACCAAAGAAACCCTAGTCGACTGTCAATTTCCACCCTTGAGCCCAACCTAGCTCTGATACCACTTGTTATAGAAATATGACTAAAGACTAAAAACAATACAAGAAGATAACCAATGATTCCACCTTTATTGAATGATTAAACGAAACAGAAAGAAACGATTACAAAGGAATTATTGAAAGTGAAAACAAGAAACGAAAACTGGAATCAAATCGAATTGAATGAATGAACATCAGAGGAGATGACCTAGCTTTATACCCAAAAGGTGTTAACAATTATTAACGACCTTACTCCTTAATCAGCAGAAATAACCCAAAACTTTGATAGTTGTCAAGACTAGCCCCTGAACTTCTTCACTTTATCCAATTAATATGTCTTGACTTTTAGGAACTTATTTGACTATTGTTGACTTATGATTTTACTCAACATTAAGTTTCTTTCAAGACTTTCACCATGTTTGTTGCTTTTGGACAAGGTTTCTTGTGTAATTCCATTAAAGTCATTTGACTACTAGGTTTAGGTGTGGCATCATGCCCGCTCTAAAGGGTGTCGAACCAGAAATTGCACGGGTTCAAAAGTGTGCCCGTGGCCTATAAATAGAATCATTCACTTCATTTTTTGACATCAAGAATTAGTTGGAAAGCTTTCTGAATACTTTTTGAACAAAAGTTTATTACACCTTTGTTGCTATAGAAACAAATTCTAGTCGATTGAAACCTTTGTAACGCTTCTATTTGATTTGGGATATCTTTAGTTTCATGCAATAGTTGATTAATGAATTTACACACATTGCTTCATTATATGATCCAGGGAGTCAATTTACACACGTTGCTTCATTATATATAGGGAGGTAATTTGTCTCACCGTAACATGCAACTAGAAGGATTGAGAGGGATGGAATTGCTCTAAGAATTAATTGAGATAATTAAGTTTTCTGGAGGCAATTCGTCATCACCTTGTGTGGGTTGGGGTCTAAGAGGCGACTCACAACCATCCCCTTCTCGGCCTCCCTCTTTGCAGACTGTTGATTTAGATCCGAACACTTCAAATTCAAGAAGTAAAATATTTATTTGTTATGTGCTTTATTACTTTATACTTGAGTATTTTGAACGCATGAATATGAATTTTGAATACTTGAATATGAACATGAATTTAGAACTTGAATTTTGAGTACATGAATATGAATACGAGTTTTGAATACTTAGTATGAATACGAATTTAGAACTTGGACTTTAAATATGAATTTTGAATACTTGAGTTTAATACTTGAATAGTTGAATTCGTAATTTAGTTTTGTTGATTATAATTTGAATTTTAGGGACAATATTTTGGTCGAAGATGTAAATGATTGTTTTCAAAAGATGAAAACTAGTAGGGAACAACCTTAACATTTTTAATGTTGTTTTTTCATATCTAATAACATCGTATTTTTGTTGTGTGTTTTCCAATTAATTAGTAATGATCATATATTGTTATTACGATATTGTATTTTATTCATCATATTCATCGCACTTTGGTCTGCTAGTGATAAAACCTAAGGAGTAGCAACCAGAAACAACACACATTCAATTGAAATATCTTCATCTAACGTAGGAATTACGAAATCGCACAAATTGTTAGGATTAAGTGGCGCAGCGGAAGGACAGATTCACAACGAACACGCAATAACAAACGAGAAAATATAAAGCACGACACACGAACACGAGAATTTTACGTGGTTCGGTTCCAGTGGGGAACCTACGTCCACGGGCTGCAACTAGGGATTTATTATTAAGCTCTGACAACTATTACAATTACATAGACATGATATATAGAGACTAATCTAGGGTTTATGCTTGATGAACAAGAAAACCTAAACGGGCTTCCTAAACATCCAATAAAACAAGCCCAATTGCAATAACTAGCCCAAGGACTTCACACCCAACAATCTCCCACTTGAAGGCCTTGCGATAAGCACCAAGTCCGCCAACAAGCACAAAGCAATCCATGTCTTCAGTAACCTGTAAAGTTCAAACACACATAGGAACAGAAGTCTTCCAGGTCCAGCTCCCAAGAACAAACCAAACTTCAAACCATGTATCCCCAATCAACCTAGTTACAGCCGGCCAATCATCATCAGTAAACAGAAAGGCCCGTTGAAGCCCCAGATGGCTTCAACCCGGTCTCAAAAGACCCCATCTTCACATCCTCAATCCCAACTGATTCCCATAGACACAAACCATCAGATACGGGGATTCTCAGAGGAACACTCCCCACTAGCAGAAACTTCTCAGGAGAGATTTCATTCGGAAACCTGGTCTTCTGAACCCAACGTCGATTTCCAGACGGTGTCGGAACACTTCCTATGCTCCCACTGCTACAAAAATCCCATACATGTTCAGACCTCCGAATACGCTCAAGCTGATTACCTGAAGTCCCAAAGTCCTTTTCTGCAAACTGGACTCGTTTAACTGTCGAATCGGCGAGCCCGACTTTGGCGTTCGTCTTAACAGGAACAGTCACTTCCCTAGACGGAACAGGCACCATATACAACGAACCCTTCTTGAAACCGCTAGCAACCACGAGATTACCTTTAACGACCTTCCACTTTCCACCACCAAACTTAACGTCCAAACCTTGTTCATCCAACTGCCCAACGGAGATCAACTTCGTTTCAAGCCTCGGAATAATCCTGACATCATACAAAGTCCAATTAGTGCCCCAAGTAGTAACCAGATCCAAATCTCCCATGCCAGTCACATCAAGAAATTCACCGTTTCCTAGCCTAACCTTGCCAAGATCGCCCTTTTTAATATTCCGCATGCCATCATTGCTATGGGTAGCATGGAATGATGCACCGGAATCCATGACCAAGGATTCCACACTGCTTTCAACACACAGTATCAAAGCGTCATCCTCGGAATCGCTTACCGCAGAAGTGTTCAATCCACCAGAATTCTTCGATCCTCCATCAGAATTCTTGTTCGGACATTCATTCCTATAATGTCCCCTTTCATTGCAGTCCCAACAACGCACACTCGGACGAGCCCTAGACGAGCTCCTGCCCCGACCCTTGCTGCTCCCACTGTTTCTACTATTCCCCCTTCCCCTGCCAACATGCAACATCTCAGTAGGCGACCCTTTAATATTCCTGCGGCGAACATCCTCACCCAATACCAAATCCCGGATCCTTTCAAATGTTAACCCTTCAGGCCCAACTGAGTTAGTGACAGCAGTCACTGTCCCGGACCAACTATCAGGCAGTGACGATAGCAAAATCACAGCTTTGGTCTCATCATCGAATCTCATTCCCACAAACGATAACCTGGACAGAAGAGAATTCAAATTATTTATGTGCTCGGTCACTGAGCTTCCCTCTTTCATTCTCATCGTGAACAACTCTCTCATCAAGAACACTTTATTAGCTGCAGACGGTTTTTCATACATGTTTGACAGAGCCAACATCATACCACGAGCCGTGGTTTCAGACATGATGTTAAATGCAACGCTCCTCGTCAACGACAATGTAATAACACCTCTAGCTTTCTTGTCCTTGGCATTCCACAGAGCTTCGTCAGCTTCATCCATTTTCTCCGGTTTTTCTTCCAGTACCATATCCAAGTCTTTTTGACCCAACAATGCATCTATCTGCATTTTCCACCAACTAAAATCCGAACCGTCAAACTTTTTAATCACCAATTTTCCTTCTTCAGCCATAATGACAAACGAAAAATAAGATCAAAGTAACCCGGTTCCAAAGTTGATAATAACCCGTCAAAAACTGACAAACAAACCAAACCCGAACGACCCGAATAATAACCCGAAACTTGAACACCCAAACCCGAACAACAACCCAAACAAACCTTAATCAGAAAACAAGAACGAGTGAACCTGTCTCTCCTGATCGTGGCTAAAAATGGTTGTAAATGGCACGTTCCCAGCAACTTCACAATTAGCGGCGTCGATTCAATTGGTCTAACCTGGTACTAATCGATCAGCTTTCTTTGATCAATTTCGAACAGAAGATCCGACGGCTCTCAAGGGTTATCGCAAACCCTAACCTCCAATCTTCAAAACAGAATAAACACCTCTGCGAATCGTTACGTGAATCCAACGAGCCAAAGCTCTGATACCACTTGTTAGGATTAAGTGGCGCAGCGGAAGGACAGATTCACAACGAACACGCAATAACAAACGAGAAAATATAAAGCACGACACACGAACACGAGAATTTTACGTGGTTCGGTTCCAGTGGGGAACCTACGTCCACGGGCTGCAACTAGGGATTTATTATTAAGCTCTGACAACTATTACAATTACATAGACAGGATATATATAGAGACTAATCTAGGGTTTATGCTTGGTGAACAAGAAAACCTAAACGGGCTTCCTAAACATCCAATAAAACAAGCCCAATTGCAATAACTAGCCCAAGGACTTCACACCCAACACAAATATATACACACTTGGTTTGAAATCTAGTATTATATTATTATACATAAATCTCAAACCTGCCCTCAAGTTAAGAAATAATAATTTGGATGAAATGAAGAATTTAAATGAAGTTAAATTTGTTTTATTAAAAAGATTCGATGCATACAGTTTAAAAGTTATATTAAGTTGAGTTTGTTTGTGATGGTCCTATACTCCTATTAATGCATCGATAAACTATAAGACTCTCTGGAGTGGGGGCGGGAAGGGGGAACACCGTCGCAGAGGGGCGTGGAAGGGGGCGGGAGAGGGGGGGGGGGGTTTCACCGGCGTGGGGGGATTGGCTTGGACACGTGGCACAACGCGATTGGTCAGTTTTTTTTTTTTTTTTTTTTTTTTTTTTTTTTTTTTAACACAATATAATATTATTTCATTCCCCCCCTTCCAGTCCCCACAATTATTCCCCCCCCACACAAGGGTCCCACAAGTGCCACATGGCGCTTCATCCCCCTCTTTCCCCCACCACTCCTTATAGTCTAACAACGTCTAGCTAGCTAGTCAACTCAGTCTTCTTTGTCTCAACCTGGAACCCAATCTTTACGTATCATGATTTAAGCTACCACTTGCATAACCAATTTATAATATATATGTATGAAGGTTCATAGACCATGTGATCAGCTTTTGTCCTGGTTTCACATTTTAGAATCTTCTTTGAAAGACTGATAGACGCGTCATTTGACTGCTTTTCAACCTCAGATTTTGCCAATGCCAAGACTATAATTTAGAAAACTCTATTGCAAATTTTATGTTCATTGAGTAGAAACTAAAAAAAAAACAACACAACCTGCAACTTTTCTAGCAACATACAACAATCATGGCATTGTCCATGACCCATTTCATCACTTTTATCCTTGTTTTGATTCCTGTTGTAGCTTCATTGTCCTTCAATTTGACAAATATCGGTCCGCAGAATCAAAATCGTGAAATAGTTACAGAAGGTGATGGTGCCTACATCTCGGACGGTGGAATCCAAGTGACCCCAGATGGGATTGATGCCAATCGGAGTCGAAAAGCCGGACGGGCCACATTCATCAGACCACTACATCTTTGGGACAACAGGTCTGGTGAGCTAGCCAGGTTCAGTACCAACTTCACATTTGTGATTGATTCAGATGGGTCTAAATCGCATGGTGATGGCCTCACATTCTTTCTTGCTCAGAATCAGTGGCGGATCCAGGAATTTTTTTCGCTGGGTTCCTCTTTTTAAGTGTTTCAATTTCATATGACCAAACATAAAAATTTCGAGTCGGTTTGCCGGTTCGGGTCGGTTTGCCGGTTCGGGTCGGATAAGGTTCATCACATAATAAACGATGTAATAATAAAAAAAACATTGACATTGGAAATTTAAAGCACATGATATAAATACGATTCTCTTTAAGGATAAAAAACATACCTATAGTTGTTCCCTACGAGTTTTCATCTGATTCTATGAGATAGTATGAGTTGTGAAGTTCCCAACATCATCGCCCGATAGCTTGGTTTGCTTACCTTCTTCACTAAACAAAATATAATAAAAACGATAAAGAATTAGCATGCTAATAATAATGGTTAATTGGCAAACAAACTAACAGCAAAACTAACAACAATATTATTGTGATTCAAACAAGCCATGTCCAAACAAGGTACAATTCACCATTTGGCATCTATAGATATTATTTTTTTAATTATTATTTTTTTAAAGTTGGATTTTTTATAAAATTGTTGACTTCTGCTGTTAATGTGGAGAACATATGTTTTGTGAATATTAGAGGAACTTTAGCTACTAAGGAAGCCATAGTAATGATGTTTCCCCATGTGAAGGGATATATTTGGAAGATGTTGAGATTGTATCTACATCTGGGGTGTTACAACCTCATTTTGTTGGGAAGTCAAAGGGTCAACTGAAGGCTATGTATACCCCCCTATTTGCTATTAAACTTGTAAAGGCTTCATTAAGCAGGCTATCTCATCTACCACTAATCTTCAAGCATTCTAATCAACATAATTTAACTTGTATATTATATAGTGAAGCTGTACATTGTCTTTGATCTAGCTTATATTAATTTTGCATCTTATTGTTGAAAACTTTCATGTGGCCTAAGTTTAAGGGTGCTATTGGAGACCATAAGCCAAAGCAGCCAAAACAATTCAATTTTGGTAGGTTGACAGTTTGAATAGTTTATTTTTTTAAAATCATTAGCTTTTATTAAAAATTTAAAGACAACAAACTAAAGGTTGTTCATCAACAGAATACACACACACAAATGCATATATATGGAGTATATAATATTATAAATATGATTTTTGAAAACTACAATTAAATAATGATACAGAAGGAATACAATACATCCTCTACAAAATCTGCATAAATTGCAGTAAGTTGAGCAAGAACATCCAACTATAATGCTACCAAACACCAGGCTTAGGGCAGCCATTAGCTAAAGATATAGGTAACAAACCCTTGAGGCTCAATTAGAAAGTACTAAACAAAAAGCAACAAATCAATTCTCCAAATAGTCAACTAATTAAAGGAACAAAGGGTAGCATATGAATTTGTTTACCTATAGTTCAAAGAAACAAACTGAACTGTTAATCCGCCGGAAGACGACTACCAGCCTTGGGCTTAGGGTTGAAGGGGGAGGCGGAGAGCAGAGGTAAGGGGGGAGGAGGGTTGGGGGCTGCTCATTGTGTTGTATGTTTTTGTTTGGATTTACCCTAGTTTGAACTAAAAAAAAAAATTACAAACCAAAAATTTAAACGCGTGATGAAGGAATCGAACCTGGAACCTTTTGATTGTGAGGGCAGGTTTCAGCCACTACACCACCTCCAACTTTTAGTAATGGGTTCCTAAATCATTTTTCTTATGGGTTCCTTTCTATTTTTCTATATACGTTAACACTAAAAATTACAAACCGACTGGGTTCCCGGGAACCCACCCGAAGACACCTAGATCCGCCCCTGCTCAGAATAATTCTATGATGGGTCCGGGTAGAGCCTTGGGGCTTCCGGTCAACCACACGACCAATGAGCCCATGAGCAGATTCGTTGCGGTTGAGTTTGATACTTACTGGAACGGTATTGATGCAAATGCATCAGGAAATATTACATTGGGTGATCATGTTGGAATTGACATCAATTCTGTATTTTCTGTTAGAGCTCAGAAATGGCTAAGCAATGTAACCGGTGGGAGCGTGTGTCAAGCTTGGATTGTGTATGATTCGGTTTCCAGAAATCTTAGTGTTTCCTTCACGGGTTATCAAAATAATACTGTGGTGCGTCAAGATGGACTTGCTTATACAGTTGATCTTAGGAACGAGTTGCCCGAATGGGTTATCTTTGGGTTTTCTGCAGGGACTGGAGCAGCGACCCAGAAGCATAATATAAGATCTTGGAGTTTCGATAGTTCTGATTTACAGGTTGATGTAAACAATGAGTTGCAACCGTATCCGATCCCTGATGCAGTGACCGGGAAAAAGAGCAAGGTGGGATTGATAGTTGGAGTATCTGGAGTATTAGTCTCAGTTTCCTTATTGGCTGTGCTTGCATTTGTTTGGTGGAGGAAGAAGAAGAGCAGAGAAGAAGAACCGGAAGATACGGCATTTGATGAAGAGATGAGCAATGAAATCGAAATGGGCACCGGGCCTAAAAGATTCTCTTACCATGAATTAGCTCTGTCAACATGCAACTTTGCAGAGAAAGAGAAGCTTGGAGAGGGAGGATTCGGTGGTGTTTATAGAGGTTATTTGAAAGATTCGAGCACTTATGTAGCGGTGAAAAGGGTGTCGAAGAGTTCAAAACAAGGGATAAAGGAATATGCATCAGAAGTCAAGATCATTAGTCGACTGAGACATAGAAACCTGGTCCAACTCACTGGTTGGTGCCGCGAGAAACAAGAACTCCTTCTTGTTTACGAGTATATGGAAAATGGGAGCTTAGATTCGCATCTTTTCAAGGCAAAGAGCTTATTGACATGGGGCACACGATTCAAAATTTCCCAAGGACTAGCTTCTGCTTTGTGGTATCTACATGAAGAATGGGAGCAATGTGTTTTGCATAGAGATATTAAACCTAGTAATGTGATGTTGGATTCGAATTTCAATGCAAAGCTTGGTGATTTCGGGTTAGCTAAGTTGGTTGACCACGAGAAAGGCTCGCAAACAACGATGTTAGCCGGAACCATGGGTTACATGGCTCCTGAATGTGTTGTGACCGGAAGGGCAAGCAAGGAATCAGATGTGTATAGCTTCGGGGTTGTTGCCTTGGAAATAGCGTGTGGACGAAAACATATTGAATTCAAGGCAGAAGAAAATAAAATACAGTTAGTAGAATGGGTTTGGGAGCTCTATGGGACGAAGACTCTTTTAGACGCAGTTGATCCACGTCTAGAGCTAGACTTTGAGGAAGAAGAAATCAAGTGTTTGATGACAACCGGGTTATGGTGTGTGCACCCTGACCCGGAAATTCGTCCATCAATGAGGCAGGTGATTCAAGTATTAAACTTAGAAACTTCATTGCCTATACTCCCTTCAAAGATGCCAAAGGCGTCTTACTTGGTGCCTCCCATCTCTTCTTCAGTTGATGACACGGATTCCTCAAAGCAAACAATATCGGCTTCTTCTTCAATAGATTTGTATCACTCTTGCACTCAAAAGTCATTACAATGATATTTATAACACTATTGTTTTCAAATTATATATTGTTGATAATCGAAAGGCTTAGAATTTTATTGTTTTTATTTTTAATGAATACATTACAATGGGATCGATATACACTATAAATAGATAAAAATTTTGAAGATTAAACAGGGAAATGAGAACACAAATTAAATAATCTATCTATATATATAAAAGAAAACGTATATGCTGACGTGGCGTGCAATGAAGGCCTCAACCTCCCATTGAGAGTGTCACGTGGCATCATAATTAAAAATTTTTAGTGTTTTTGAACTATTTCTTTTTTTTTAATTAAAAAAAAGATAAACATAAAACTCTAAATTAAATTGAGTTATTTTAAGAAAAAAAGAATTTAAAAATAAATTTAAAATTTTCTCTCATGTTTCTTCCCATAATTTTTAAACATTTATATCTTTTATATACGGGATTTTCTAAAGAAAAAAATTACACCAAATTAATGAGCGTTTTATTATCTTTCCAACGAGTACCATAGTCCTATATAAAAAACGGAGAAGAATCGACTATTTTTTGTAGGGTTTCGTTCATACAGGAAAAAAACACACAAAGCGTTCATGTTATTCATTAATCATGTTTTTTCTTTTAAACCAGGTTCTTATCTACGATGTTGAAAATCAGCCCAATCGCCATGTTATCATTGGAATTTTACTAGGTATACTTCATCAAGAGAAGTTAGGAGAAAGAATCGCGCAACACTGCAACACATGGTGTCACCTTATAGCAAGTTATTTTTTTATTTATTTAATTACAAGAGTAATAATTATTACTATTCGTATTAGTATTATTAGAATGGTTATATTTTTCAACCCCGGGACGCTCCTGGAAAGAATTGATAGTTGTTGACGTGGCGTTCAATGGTGGCCTCAACCATCTCTTGATTATGCCACGTGGCATAATGAGATGCAATGATTACAACTTCCAACTTAAGTGTTTGTTTAGTTGATTAAGTTAGGAATTATAAGAGCCATTAGAATATGAGAAATTAGAGAAATGTGATGAGTTTTTCAATAGTTGCAGCTTACATAAGTGATTCTTTAGATGATTACTGATTAGGTTTTAGATTAGTGAATATGAGTTATTACTGATTAGAATACTATGAACATGCAATGATTGAGAGATTTTGTGGTTAGTTAACTTGAGCTATTTGCAATATGTTATCACGTAAAATTAGATTTTTCAACCCCGGGACCTTCCTGGGGTAATTAACTAGTAAATCTATATATATATATATATATATATATATATATATATATATAGTGTTAGTATCTATAGGAAACCATAGTTATGTAGTAAACCATGAAAACCCAAGGTGTGGCTAGAATCAAGCCACATCATCACAATCCACAACCAATTTAATAATAACATAAGGGTAGTGAAGTAATTTTACCTTTAGCATCTTTTGACAATCTCTAGGATATCTCCATTAAGTACAAGAGAAGGTTTGTACCCTTCCATATTCAAGATATCACTCACTCTCTCTCTACACCTTCTACAAACCCACTTTTCTTTCTCTCTCTCTCTACAAAACTTCTGAAAAACTTTAAAACCACACGAAACTTCAAACACCTATAGATCTGAAAACAGATCCGGGTTCAAGCTGGTGGTTCAACAGGGGGAGCATCATCACAGATCTGAACAGATCCGGGTTCAAGCCGGTGATAACTCTCACTTTGGAGTGTAGCAGGTTCGACCCGGAAAAGGGTCAGGGTCGGGTCGGGTCGGGTGATGAAGGTGGAGCTTGGTGGCAAGAGGAAAGAGGTAGTGGTGGAGGAGACGGTTACCACAGTGGTGGCCGGTGGTTCAGGTGATCAAGAAATAGATGAAGTAAATAAAGCAATAATGCAAATGATTGAAGAGTTGCTTAACTGGAATTCAACTCCACCTTCACTTTGTATAGTCAATGCTTAGCCACCGGTTTGTATAATATTATCTCTCATAAACAAGCATTCTTAGGGATTTTTAAAGAAATTTTCTTTTCTTTATCTTATTATCTTGATAAAATAATATTATGTTTATTTCAAGTCCAAATAAAATGTAAATAGAAAAGAAGAAACAATGTGTCATGTATGTCGTTTGTCATGGTGAGCTCATTAATTTTTCTTGTTTATTTTGTTGGTTTTGTGTTTTTAGATATAGAAATAATATAGAATGTTGTACGATATAATGTCTTTTGTGTATTGTATATATGCACTCCAAGTGTTTGATGAAATGCCTGACTGGGTTAACATGTGTTACTTCTGTTAAAAGGTAATTATAATGTCTTTTGTGTATTGTATATATGCACTCCAAGTGTTTGATGAAATGCCTGACTGGGTGAACATGTGTTACTTCTGTTAGTATGTTAGAAGTTAAGTTTTTTTTGTATTCTTTACGTTTGAGTAGTGTTTTTTGTTTGACACGCATCTTTTCTGTTCTTGTAACTGAATTTTTTTTACGTTAAAGAGTTTGTTTAGGGGATGTTTTTGTTTGACTTATATGGACCATAAATGTCTAAATCTAGTATGTTTTATTAGAATTTTGTTTCTTACACCCCAGTAAACAACAAACATATGCTTCAGTAAATTCTTGTGGGGTGTGTTTTATTACTTGCAGCTACTACATGATATTATTGTGTTTTTTGAATTAACATGTGTTAACTTTCCTGTATGGTTATCTTTTAGTATCATAGATGATGATTTGAGTAACAGTTGATACCACTAGATTTTCGAATTAACAAGTGTTAACACAGTTTTCTTAAGTCAGTATATTAGTATATTAGATAAAGGTTTGTTAACACATGTTAACAT
Organism: Ambrosia trifida; assembly: GCA_028751855.1. NCBI lineage: Eukaryota > Viridiplantae > Streptophyta > Magnoliopsida > Asterales > Asteraceae > Ambrosia > Ambrosia trifida. The sequence continues at coordinate 13,732,915 of CM054128.1, read as the reverse complement.
CTCACCTATTTTGTTTTAGTTGAATTCATTGGACGAATTCAACTTTATGTGAGTAACTTTCAAAGCTACATGTAATATTTTAAGTAAAGAAATTTTAGATGTATATAAATTTTTATAGTTAATCATGATGCTGTGTAATTTTTTAATTGAAGGTTATGTAAGACATATGTTATGGTCTAAATTTGGTTGGAAAATATTCGCAGTGGGGTAATTTTTTGGTATCACAAGTTATAGCAAGTGTTTGGAACTATCCCGCCGCAACGCGCTGGGGGTTTTACTAGTTATAATAATATCGTATAATTTAAATGGTTCGGTTTTCAGTTTCGCACATTATCAACTCAATTAATATTTATTTTAGTTAACTATTTATTATAAAATGGTACTAAAACGCGAATGAATTTTAGGGGTCTGTGCCGGGTTGTTACATTTTTGTTAATGTAAACTTTGTAAAGTTTTATCCCTTTTTCATCTTGACTTTGCTTCTAGGCATGTTGACTTAGGCAGACAACACATGTTACCCTCTTATGCAAAGGGTAACAAGTGTTACACATTTATCCCCAGTTAACACATGTTCACATTTGGGCCCCGACTAACATGTGTTACTCCTGTTTAGTATATTAGATGATGAGTTGGTCACACCGGTTAATATCTCATCTATTGTTTTGCAGTTGATAATGAAGACCCCCCACTGGTTAACATATGTTAACATACGAAGTCGAAGGAAGCCGAGAAAAATATGTAGAGAAACTTTTTAATAACGTCTTTTTTGTACTCAATGTATAGAGTTACAAGATTTATTTTGTTAAAGTGGTCAATAGTTTGTAATGATACTTTGTTATAACGTGTGTTAATAGTTTGTGTGCTTTTATTTCTCAGTAAATTTATGAAGTGAAAACTATAAGGGTAAGCAGGACAAAAAAAAAAAAGGCTGACAAAATAAACATAAGTTTAACATCTGTTACCAAATAACACATGTTAACCTCTTATGCAACATTCATACATGTTAACCTTCCATGCAGTTCATTTGAATGTCATGGGTAGGTTTTTGTGTGGTTCAATAGTTTGTAATGATACTTTGTAATAACGTGTATTAATAGTTTGTATATTTTATTTCTCAGTAAACTTATGAAGTAAAAACTATAGTGGTAACCAAGACAAAAAAAAAGGGCTGACATAAAATACAAGTTTAATAAATGTTACCAAATAACACATGTTAACCTCTCATGCAACATTAACACATGTTACCCTTTACATGCAGTTCATATGAATGTCTTGGGTAGGTTTATCTCTTGTTCAATAGTTTTGTAATGATACTTTGTAATAACACGTGTTACCAAATAACATGTGTTAACCTATTATGACAAGTCATAATAATGTGTGTTAATAGTTTGTATGCTATGTTTACTTATTTCTTTTGTAAACTTATGAATTGAAAACAGGAGTGGTAAAAAAGACAAAAAGGTTGACAAATGATACAGGTTTAACATATGTTACCACACCACTCATACTAACAAATGTTAGATCTTCTGATGGGTATATGGGGGCAACAGGTTTAACTTTATCAGATTAGATAACACATGTTAGCCCTTTATGACCAACTAACACATGTTACCCTCGTATGCAACATTAACACATTATTTGTACTTGCCCCATTATATTACTATTTTCTTAAACAAAAAGTAGGAGAGAGGAGAGAGATGGTGTGACATGACTCATTATAATAATATTTTCTTAAACAAAAAGTAGGAGAGAGGAGAGAGATGGTGATGTTGACTTTAAAAAGGTAGGAGAGAGGGTGTGACATGACTTTGAAAAAGTAGAAGAGAAGTTGTGACATGACCCTAAAGTAACTTTACCAAACTACCCTTATTTGTACTTGCCCCATTATAATATTATTTTCTTACACAAAAAGTCTCCATATTTAATCCTAACCCTTGATCAAATACAATGGATGGCTAGGATAGGGTTTCCAAGGTTTACCATTTAACAATGGGTTTCCACATTATCCACACCCTATATATATATATACTGCAAAGGGATTAATCCTACATGTCATACTTTTATACAATCTCTCCTTTGAGAGATGCCACATAGGATGTGATGTGGCAAGTGTAAACCAATTAAAAAAAAGGAATAAATATGATTTATCCTAATATATTAAATACCTAATCTACTAAATCTAAATTTTAAAACTTTACTATTTTTTCTCTCATGTTTCCTCCCATAACTTTTAAACGTTAATATCTTTTATATACAAAAATTTAAAAAAAAAAATTACACCAAATTAACGAGCGTTTTATTATCTTTACAACGAGTACCATAGTGCTATATAAAAAATGGAGAAAAAAATGATTATTTTTTGTAACCCGACAGGTATTGTGTCGGGTTTGGGATTAGTTTAAAAAAAATTGTGGGTTTGGGCCGGGTTTGGGATTAGGTGATACCCGACCCGATTACCTGAAACAACATACCCAAATACCCGAACTATATAACCGATCATATACCCATGAATTTTTTAACGCATCACATAATTCTTAGACTAATGCGTTCGATATTTCAATAATTAACTTTTTTTTCTTATTTCATGTTAGTTCTTTTTAAAATGATCGATTACAAACTTCTGAATTCATTTTTAATGGCATTAGATTTATACCCCGGCGCAGAGATTCGTTTTTTTTATATTTGAATATGATAACTTATGGCAGAGATTTGTTTAAAATAATAATAATAATAATAATAACAATAATAATAATAATAATATATTTTATTATGTAATATTAGATATTTCAACCCGGGACGCCCCCGGGATAAAAACTAGTGGAATATATTCTCCTTTGATGCGCAAGTAATGATCCTCGTAATGTAATTAATGTAAGGTTGTCATGATTTCTCAAAATAGAAATGATGTGTATATTGATCCTATTATTTTCCATCAAATATTTTATTTTTTAACATTCTCCCTCAAGTTGAATAGTGGGATCACCAACGTTCAACTTACTCAAACGTTTGTTGAAAATCTTCCATTGACGACCTTTGTTAGAATATCGGATAACTGACCCTCAGATCGAACGAATGGTAGCTCAATGACCCCTGTTTCAAGTGTTTCTTTGCTAGAATTTCGATCAACCTCTATATGTTTTGTTCGGTCATGTTGTACAGGATTTTTAGATATTTGAATAATAGCTTAACAGCTTTGTTGTCGCATAAAATTTTGTTGGGTTTATTTGGAGGGGAACCAATTTCAGTGAGGAGTTTTTAACCCACAAAACTTCGGTTAGGCCTCAGTTTCTTCACTAGAAAGAGTCACGATCGTCTGTTTCTTACTTCTCCAAGTAACAAGATTTCCACTAACAAGGGTAGAGTATCCTGAGGTTAACCTTCGACTTCCTTTATCCCCTGCCCTGACTGCATCAGTATAGCCTTGAGTGTCTAAATGGCCATTTGATTAGGTACCATGTCCAATGGTTCCCATGAGGTATATGATAATTCTCAAAACTGCTTCCATGTAAGATTCTTGGGTTGATACATGAATTGACTTACTACCCTAACAACATAAGCTATGCCAGGAGTGTGACATATATATCAATTTTCCTATGATTCGCTGGTATCTAACTTTATCAGTTTAGTGTGCACCTTCTTCTATAACGAGTTTTAGTTTCATAATCATAGGAGTGTCGGAAGGCTTGGAATCAATCATCTATGTCTCTGCTAACAAATCAAGAAAATATTTCTTCTGCAAAATAAAAATCCCTTGGTTTGACCTTTAAACTTCGATCCCAAGGAAGTAACTGAGTCTTTCCAAGTCTTTCATGTTGAACTTTGTAAACAGGTTTTCCTTTAGTCTCTGCATTTTTTTTTCTTCATCATTCCCTGTCACAATCATATAATCCACAAAGATAACTAGGTAGGTTATGAGGCTTGTATATACATTGTTGATTAGAATGAATCTCAACATATACATATTCTAATAGAGATCAAAAGTTGTTTAGGGCCGTCTTTGGGGTGGTCCGAAGAGGCCAACCGGATAGGGTCCATAAATCTTGAGGGCCTAATTTTTTAAAAAAATTCCTATATATATGTATATATTTTTTATATAACTCATTTAACACTTAAACTTGGGCCTATTTTTTAACAGTTCGAATAGGGTACATGAATTTTTAGAGATTTTCAGGGACGGCCATGCTAGTTTTACATTATGTATAAATTATCATCAAGGAAATAACACAAACTGGAAATCAATTACAAAGCTTTTTAACATTTGACTTTTTCTGAAAATGAAAAATCAATTACATCATATTGAATCTATTGTGATTGTAATAGAAATTGGAGAACACCCTAGTATTGGATAACCGTTGAAGATATACTGTTACAATAAAATAAAAAAAAAGGAAAGAATTAAAGAGTGTATTAACAAAATCAAGAATGCATCTTAATTAACAGTTGGAATCTTACCTCTTAGAAGAAGCTATCTGAGTGAAATAACCGGATACAGTGAAGGAGACGAAGAGGAATCGGGGGATATGATTTCATGTGTGTAGAAGAAACTTTTGCCATATTATATTATATATGGAATCAGAGCAACCCTTTCTCTAACACCCTAAAACAGCCAACCATATATACCATATCTTCTCTCTCTCCCGCTGATTTCTTGTTTTTTCGCCCTACCATCTCTTCTCTTTCTTGGCGTACAATCTCGTCCCTTTCAAACCCCACCACCGTTTTTCAACAAATATGGCTTAGTTACATCCTGACATTACAACAAAAAACATCATAAACTTCATTCCAATCACTTTGGAATGGAAAATATGTTGGATATATAGGATGTCCGATGTAATTAAAAGTCGAAGTCAACGTAACCCGACCCGGTACGATTCGGAGAGTTACACGTTGGTACACGAATCAGATAAGTTCACGCGTTGGTGAATTATTATTTATGAAATAATAATTGTTTTAGTCTTGAGGGACTTAATATTAATAAGATTAATATTAAGGAGTATTAAGATATTTAACAAAGGGGTTTATTGCAAGTTGTTGTCTTATAAAAGAAGGGTTAAGGAGTAAACCCTAATCACACCTTTTATCAAAACAAAGCACTTCTTGCCTCCTCCCCAAGAATTTGCGGCCGCCCCCTTTGAAGAAAAAGGGCCGCCTCCTTTTCTTCTTGGTCCGACGATCAACCACCATAAACCACCACCTTCCTCTTGCAAGTGTTGCTTCCCGGTTGGTTCGTGCACGGTGTGAACTTCCTACTAGCGAGGATTCGTTGTAATCCGCGTGTTACAATTCCGGTGTAGTCGTCAAAGGTTGATTACTAAACCCCCTATTACTTATTTGTTTATACGCGTTTAACTGAGATCCTGATTGGGAATATTTTATTAATCTGATTAATAAAATTAACTAATAATTTATATATATTAATCGGCCATTATATATATAGTATATATAATCCGTTTTCGTTAAATATATAAACCGCTTACGCTGTGTATACGATACCATGATTCCCATCAAAATAAACAACACACATGTTGGGTCAAGCTTAGCAAGATTCACTGTCGGGCATACTAGGTTAATTATCATATTATGACATCTTAATCATCCTCTACATCTAAGCCGGAGGATAAGGACAAAGAAAAATATGACGTCATTACTCTCTAATAGCAAGACATAAATCAAGGGGAATATCCTTTGATTTATTCTCATTTATTATAGTCTTCAATAGCATATATTGTATTTCCATTTATATGTAAATCCTTTGTGTATATATTGTACCCTTTGGTTATGTATGAAATCATCTTGGAAATTATACCTACTCTAACATGGGACCAATCCGTTCGTTTGCTTATTCAGTCCTCGCTCTCAGAGGAAGCAATGTCCGAAATCATCGGACTGTCATCGGCGCGGCAGATCTGGCTCGCCCTTGAGGCTGCTTTCAGCCATCGCTCCATTGATAGAGTTCACACCCTTCGTGATACTCTACGTCAATTGAAAAAAGGTTCCTCATCCGTCACAGAATTTAGCCGTAAGTTTAAGTCCCTTTGTGATGAACTCGCCGCTATTGGCCACCCTGTGTCCGAGTGTGACAAACGCCACTGGTTTCTTTGTGGTCTTGGTCCTGCCTATGAAAATTTTTCTACAACTCATCGTGCTATCTCATCCGACCTTCCCTTCCGTGAGCTTCTTTCTAAAGCAGAAAATCAAGAACTTTTTCTTCAGTCAATTCATGGACCCTCCACTCCTCAAGTTGCTTTTGTTGCACATCAGAACAAATCAGGTACCTCCTCTAAATCCTCTTCAAACTATTCCTCTAACAGTCGTGGTCGTGGTCGTACTTCAGGTGGTCGTGGTTCAGGTGGTCGGTCTATGGCTCGAAGACCACCTCATTGCCAGTTGTGTCGCAAGGATGGTCACTACGCTAATGCATGCCCAAATCTGGCCTCCTATGCACAACGTGCCTCCTCTCTTGATGCAAATCTTGCTTAAGCGTTTCATGCCCAATGCCAAGTAACTGATGACTATCCTGATTGGACTGGTGATACGGGAGCTGATGCCCATATGACTCCCGAAGAATGTGATGTTAATGCTCCTTATGGCAACCCAGGTAACATCTTTGTCACTTTTGGCAACGGAAAATCCTTACCCGTTACTAAAATTGGCTCAGCCACCATTCATAACAACATACCATTAAAAAATGTTCTTGTTGTTCCCCATTTAACCAAACGCCTTCTTTCCATAAGCCGTCTTACAAATGATTCTCCTGTTGATGTCTTATTCTCTAACAATTTTTTCAACATTCAGGATCGAAAAACAAAGCAAATCTTGGCAAGAGGCACGTGTGAAAACGGTCTTTACATTATGAGAGAAGGACAACAGGCGTTCGTGGCGTCCTATTCTGCTCAGCACCTTAAAGCTTCTTTTGAAAAGTGACATGGTCGTCTTGGTCATGTTTCGTTTGATGTAATTTCTAGATTACATAAAACTGGTCTTTTGTTTGTTACTTCATTGCTTCCAAAACCAAAACTTTGTTCTCCTTGCCAGATGTCCAAATCTCATCGTTTGCCTTTTGAGTTAAATAGCAAACGCTCTTTACATGCTTTAGATTTGATACATTGTGATCTTTGGGGACCGGCACCTGTTACTTCCACAAATGGATGCCGTTTCTATGTTATATTCATTGATGATTATTCTCGTTTTACCTGGTTTTACCCTCTTAAGCATAAATCGGATTTTTATGATGTATTGCTTGCTTTTACTACTTATGTTCAAAACCAGTTATCTTGCAATATCAAGATGTTTCAAAGCGATGGAGGTACCGAATTTACAAACTCTCGTGTGCAAACCTTTTTTCGTGACAAAGGCATTCATCACCGGCTCTCTTGTCCTCATACCCCACTACAAAATGGTCGTGCAGAACGAAAGCATCGGCACATCACAGAAATTGGTCTGGCCATGCTGTTTGAATCTCAATCACCTGCCACACTTTGGGTGGATGCTTTTTCATCTGCCACCTTTATTATAAATCGCCTACCCACTCAAGTGTTGGATCAAAAATCCCCATTTGAGCTCTTGTTTGGCCATGCTCCTACTTATTCTAACTTTCGTATATTTGGTTGTCGTGTTTTCCCTTACCTACGTGACTATGCCAAACACAAACTTTCTCCGAGGAGTGTTGAATGCATTTTTATTGGCTATGATTCGAAATACAAAGGTTATAGATGTTTGGACCCTAAAACCAATCGCATCTTTGTCACTCGTCACGCCCAATTTGACGAGGACACCTTCCCCTTTAGTGGCCATGTTTCTCCTATAAATGAGTCTCAACTCGTTTTCTCAAATTTTGATGAATCGCTTCCTGTGCCCACTATACACGACCCATCACCTGTCCTCACTCCGACACCACCCGCACCCACTTCAACAACCAAAACCAAACCATGCGACTTATGTTCAACCCTACTCACCAACTGTAGCCCAATACATTCCCGACTACCACCCTCCTCAGCCAAACCTCTCGGCCCAAACCCAACCTCAACAATCTCATATGCCTGACCCGGTGCACCATCCTCCTCACCCAACTCCACCCGATTCCGATTCTACCTCTACCCATTCCATGACAACCCATTCCAAAAACGGTATCTTTAAACCCAAACATCATGCCGATCTATCTCTTTTCTCTAACACCATGCATCGTGCTTTACTTGCTGCCACTGATCCTCGCGGATACAAAACCGCTGCAAAGCCTCCTTAGTGGCGTAAGGCGATGCAGGAGGAGATAGACGCCTTAAAACACAACAACACCTGGGTTTTGGTTCCGCGCCCCTCCCACATAAACATTGTTGGTTCTAAATGGATCTTTCGTACCAAATACAAATCGGATGGGACAGTGGATCGGTACAAGACTCGATTGGTTGCTCAGGGTTTCACTCAGATTCCCGGTATTGATTTTTCTCACACTTTTAGTCCGGTTGTTAAAGCATCGACTGTGCGTGTTGTTCTTGCACTTGCCACCATTTACAGCTGGCCTCTTCGACAGCTTGATGTACGTAATGCCTTCTTAAACGGTGACCTAAATGAAACTGTCTATATGGAGCAGCCCACTGGTTTTGTTGACGCTCGTTTCCCGGATCATGTTTGTCGTTTAAAGAAGGCTCTCTATGGCCTTAAGCAGGCACCACGTGCCTGGTTTCAGCGCCTCAGTTCTTTTCTTACTAACCATGGTTTTATTTGCAGCAAAGCAGACACTTCTTTATTTGTTTTTAAGCAGGGACAGGTGATTGCATATCTTCTGGTTTATGTGGATGACATTATCCTCACTGGCAACAACACAACGTTTATCAACTCATTTGTCGCTACTCTTCACAAGGAATTCTCCATTAAAGATTTAGCCAGCTTGAGTTATTTTTTGGGACTTGAAGTTATTCACAAAGACAACGGTATTTTTCTTAGTCAAGCAAAGTACGCCTATGACATTCTTGCTCGTGCAGGTCTCCTGGATGCTAAGCCAGTTGCAACTCCCTTGTCATCTACTGAAGTTTTTCACTCAAAGGGTAACTTGTTCCATGATCCAACTCTTTATCGGTCTCTAGTTGGTGCCCTTCAGTATTTAACCATCACTCGACCTGATCTGTCCTATGCTGTTAATCAAGCCAGTCAACACCTTCAAGCCCCCACGACGTCCCATTTTCGGTCCGTCAAGCGCATTCTCCGGTATGTCAAAGGTACCCTTGCTCTCGGTTTACACTTTTCCAAGCAATCCTCTTCCTCATTACTGGGTTACTCGGATGCTGACTGGGCTCGCTGCATTAAGACTCGTCGATCCACTTATGGCTATTCTATTTATCTGGGAGGAAATTTAGTGTCATGGAGTGCTAAGAAACAACCTACAGTTGCTCGATCCAGTTGTGAATCTGAATATAGGGCAATGGCAAATACAGCTGCAGAGATTATTTGGCTCACACATCTTCTTCGTGAACTTCATGCTTTACCAATGGATCGGCCTACCCTTTTGTGTGACAACAAAAGTGCTATCTTCCTTAGTCAAAATCCTGTCTCTCATAAACGGGCAAAGCACATAGATATTGACTACCTCTCGGACCTCGCTGACAGGAGATCCACCCTACGTCTAGCAGACCTGCTTGTCTTTGGGTGGAACGGGGGGAAACACACTTGCGTCGACCTAATAGGTGTATCTCCCCTAGTTGGTTTGAGGGATAGTGGCTTTGTAGCAGGGCAAGCGGTGCGGAAGGCAGAGGCGAAGAAAGTTGAGAAGCATGCTAAAGCTTGTGAGGAGAACCAACACGTTTTCGTTCCCCTGGCATTTGATACCTTTGGTTCTTTGGCACCGGAAGTCATCCGTTTCCTGACCAGAGTCCAATGGGTTATTCATAGCAGTGTCTTGACTCCGGGCGTCATGGGTTCGTTTTTGGTAGGTTAGGGTTTGCCTTTCTGCCCGCCTGCCCGCTACCTTGATGTAATTTTTCGCGTTTATGTTATGAAATATTATTTTGTTTAAAAAAAAAGTGTTAAAAGATCATTCAAGTCTTGGAAGGTTTTTAGAAAGATCATCTTTGGCTAAGCGATGTTTGGGCCGCGAGACTAGCAAGTAGGTTGGATCTGATTATTTGGTTCAAGCTATTTTAAATATAATTGGATACTTAGTTTCATAAATCTATACATCATCTTATTAGGTCCGAACAAATGTGCCGTTGAATTTCGATATGTAATGGTTACTTTAGTTGATGATAGCTTCTTGATAATAGCTTCTTAGCGTTTTGGTAACAACCGAATCACAACGCGCCACAACGCACACATTAATGTCACTAGTTATGGTATAAATCTCAAAGTTCCATATTTTTATATATAGATGATTCTAACCGGCCCACAAGTTAAGAAATAATAAATTGGTTGAATTGAATAAATTTAATGAAAAAATTCATTAAAATGATTAAATGCATACAGCTTGAAATTTATATTAAGTTGAGTTTGTCATATATGGCCGGCCCTGTACTCATGTATATGCATCCATAAACTATATCAACTAGATAGGTACAAAGTCTAAAAACATATCCTCAACTGCTTTAGAACCGTGTGCCGTTACTAAGGTTACCACTTGCATTATAAATATAAAATATATATGTATGAACTCAGCAATTTTGTCTTGGTTTCACTTTTAATAATCTTCTAGGAAAGATTCACAGACGCCTCATTTGATTGGTTTCAACATCATATGCCAAGATTAATTATAAACTGTATTGAAAATTTCATGTTCATTGAGAAACATTAAAACTACAAAACCTGCAACTTTTCTAGCAATTTACCACAATCATGGCGTTGTTCATGACCCATTTTATCACCTCTATCCTTCTTGTTTTGGTCCCTATTGCAGCTTCATTCTCCTTCAACTTAACAAACATCGGTCCACAGCATCAGAATCGCGAAATAGTTACAGAAGGTGACGGTGCTTACATCTCAGACAGTGGAATCCAAGTGACCCCAGATGGGATTGGTTCCAATAGGAGCCGAAAAGCGGGACGGGCAACATACATCAGACCACTACATCTTTGGGACAACAGGTCTGGTGAGCTAGCCAGCTTCAGTACAAATTTCACATTTGTGATTGATTCAGATGGAGTTAGAACTTATGGTGATGGCCTCACATTCTTTCTTGCTCAGAATAATTCTGTGATGGGCGCTGGTCGGGCTATGGGGCTTCCAGTTAATTTCACAAACGCTGAGACATTAAGCCGGTTTGTTGCGGTTGAGTTTGATACTTATTGGAATGGTATTGATCCATATGTGTCTGGGAATATTACAATGGGTGATCATGTTGGTATTGATATTAATTCTATAGTTTCTGTTAGAGCTTTGAAATGGCTAAGCAATATAACCGGTGGGGGCGTGTGTCAAGCTTGGATTGCGTATGATTCGGTTTCGAGAAATCTTAGTGTTTCCTTCACTGGTTATCAAAATAATACCGTGGTGCGTCAAGATGGACTTGTTTACACGGTTGATCTTAGGAACGAGTTGCCCGAATGGGTTATCTTTGGGTTTTCTGCGGCGACAGGATCGCAGTTCCAGAAGCAAAATGTGAGATCTTGGAGTTTTGATAGTTCGGATTTACAAGTTGATGATAACAACGAAATGCAACCGAATGCGAGCTCTAACGTAGTGAAAGGGAAAAAAAGCCATGTGGGACTAATAGTTGGAATATCGGTTCCGATTACCTTGTTGGTTGTGCTAGCATTTGTTTGGTGGTGGAGGAAGAAGAGCAGAGAAGATGAACCTGAAGATATTGCATTTGATGAAGAGATGAACTATGAATTCGAAATGGGTACCGGGGCTAAAAGATTTTCTTACCATGAATTAGCTTTGTCAACTAGTCACTTTGCAGAGAAAGAGAAGCTTGGAGAAGGAGGTTTCGGTGGTGTTTATCGTGGTTTGTTGAAAGATTCAGGCACATATGTTGCGGTGAAAAGGGTGTCGAAGGGTTCAAAACAAGGGATCAAGGAGTATGCATCGGAAGTCAAGATCATTAGCCGGTTGAGACACAGAAATCTGGTGCAACTCACCGGTTGGTGCCACGAGAAACAAGAACTCCTTCTTGTTTACGAGTATATGGAAAACGGAAGCTTAGATTCACATCTCTTTAAGGCGAAGAGCTTATTGACGTGGGGTACAAGATACAAAATTGCCCAAGGTTTGGCTTCTGCTTTATTGTATCTACATGAAGAATGGGAGCAATGTATTTTGCATAGAGATATTAAATCTAGTAATGTGATGCTCGATTCAAATTTCAACGCGAAGCTTGGTGATTTTGGGTTAGCCAAGTTGGTTGACCATGAGAAAGGGTCGCAGACAACGATGTTAGCTGGAACCATGGGGTACATGGCTCCTGAATGTGTAGTAACCGGAAAGGCAAGTAAGGAATCCGATGTGTATAGCTTTGGAGTTGTTGCCTTGGAAATAGCATGTGGAAGAAAATCTATTGAGTTCAAGGCTGAAGAAAATAAAATACGGTTACTAGAATGGGTGTGGGAGCTCTATGGGACCGGGAATCTCTTAGATGCAGTTGATCCACGTCTAGATATTGATGACGAAGAAATCAAGTGTTTGATGACAACCGGATTATGGTGCGTGCATCCTGCCCCAGAATTTCGCCCATCAATGAGGCAAGTGATTCAAGTATTGAGCTTTGAAACTTCGTTGCCTATACTTCCTTCAACTATGCCAAGGGCGTCTTACTTGACGCCTCCCTTGCCTTCTCTATTTGATGTCACTTCCATCATCCAAAACCAAGCATCAAGGAGTGTAGATTACACTGATTCCTCAAAGCAAACAACGTCATCGACAACTTCTTCTTCTTCTCCTTCAGTATCACTGTTACACTCAATGCAATGACATTCATAAAAAATGATGGTGTTTAAAATATATTACACGAGATTATTGTTTGAATGTATATTTGTGTTAATCTTATTATGGTTGTTGGATCCTAGATAGTTAACCGAGCCCGGGGCTTCACACTAATAATATAGGTTCTAATACGGATTTCTATTTTAAGCAAATATACTAACAATTAGTAACAATATCAATATTCATCAACACACATCAATTATAGTGTTTAAGCCGGATAAAGTAGATGATGTCAACACAGATTTAATTCATTGATAGATTTTAAAGAACAACTGTTTGGTCACTCCTCCTCACCAAATGCGCTCTCTCTCTCTCTCTCTCTCTCTACACTGACAGTTTATTCTTGTTGGATACAATATTGGTTTCAAAAAGCGAAAAGCGCACAAAAGCGACAATGTCTAAAACCGAGGCGTGAAGCGCCAAGCGCAAAAGCGCACCACTTTTTATACCCGATGCGCAAATATATATATAACTTTTTATATATTTCCTATAGGTTTCTAACATCATTTACCCAAAATATTGAGACAAGTAAGATTTATACATGTTTTAATATGGAATTGCATACATGTACAACCTGAAAATCATGTTGTACAACAAGCTAATGCACTATAATACGAAAAATATGTGACACGTGCCTCAGGGTCATTTTTTTGGCAAGAAATTGCGCCACTCGTGGGCTTTTTGAAAAAAAACACACCTTAAGCGACCAAAAGTGCAGGGGCTTGAACCTTTGTTGAGCTTTGAGCCCAGGCGTGCTTTTTTAATCCAAGGATACAATGATCTTAATCAGGCATTTTGATCTGTGTGTAAAGATGGTTAAGAAGTACTGAATATACTGTTATATATATATACATATATATATAGAGAGAGAGAGAGAAAGTTAGAGCACAGTTGATGACATCACCAAGAAAGTGACATTTAACAACAATTAAAGACGTAACCACCAGCTGTTTATGAATCACACTTGGATAGTTTGTTACACACGACTAGACCAAGTTACACACTTACTACAAACTTTCCGGCAAAGTCTCTGACATATCATTAGCAGCGACATACCGGCGCTAATACCTTTAGCAGCGACAAATGGGGTCTTTAGTAGCGACATATATCACCCCTAATGCCCTGAATCTTTGTAGTGACTTAAGAACAACTGGTTTTGACAAACAACCGGTGTAACCAGCAATTTGTCAAGCAGCTTCACAAGACACAGCCGTTGACTATTGTTGACCAACAATTTTGTAACACCCCGGCCCGGAGCGGGCTGACGTATCACTTTTACAGAGTTAGATCAAAAACATAATTCCATTAATTTCTTAAAACATTACAAAGCTCAACAATTTAATAGGAAGCGCGGTCTACTTTGTTACATATGCTTGCACAAAGGTCTTTTCATTCACTTTAGCACTCTCCCACATCCATCCTTGATCGTCTTGAGAACCTAACGTAAAGAACGAAAAACACAAAACGTACGTCTGAGCAAAATTTGAAAGTTTTGCCCAGTGAGCGGATAGGGGGTAATAAAATGGCTTATTTTGATTGAGTAAAAGGCTTAGTTTTTAAAACATTTTTCGTGAATAACAGGCTTTGATTTTTGTAAACTATATCATATAAAATACAAAAGAAAATAGTATAAAAACATATTTAACATGATATAACCGAAGTCCATGGGGTTCAATTAATTAACATGAGTGACGAAGGGTAGCTAGCCCATACGTCCATGTGGAAAAGGCGTGCGGGCAAATCACACAACCAAATTCCCTTGTAACTTGTTCATTTACTTTATCCTAGGATCGATTCATACGCCTCCTTGTTTGTACATAAAGTACCATGATTGTTTGAGACGCCGTGAACTCAACTCACCGTCACGGAAGGTGCCACATCATTTTATGCCACAATGATGGGTCTGTGGTTATCCTCACAGAAAAGTTACTGAGTTGGATATCATAATACATGTACGAAATCTTAAACTTGTAATATATATATATATATATATATATATATATATATATATATATATATACACTCAAAACTTATAACTTGTAAACATAAAAGTTCGTAGAAACATAAATATGTAAACTCGTATACATGTAAGTTTGTAGATTTGTAAATTCGTAAACTTGTTAACTAATAGGCATGTAATCCCATAACCATACCAACTAGTTAACTCGTAAACTCATAAACAAATAACTCACAAACATGTAAACTCGTAAACATGAAAATAAAATATTTCATAAAGTATTTTCAATGAATATAACTTATAAACATTTCCGAAACACTTGTCACTTCTAAAAATATTTTTCATAACATGATCTTAATTATGGAGTATAAAACCCGGAATCAGATGCCTGTAGGTCAAACGGCTCGTATTGAAAGAAAGGGTTTAGACTATCCGTACCTTACGAGGTGATTACCAAGAACTGAATACCCGTAGACAGTCACGGAACCCTATAGTATCGTTACAAAGTCATTTAGACATGTATTGCTACTTTGATTCATTTATTAATTAACTATTTTCTAGTAACATGTCGATTGAAAATAATAATGATAAAATAATCAAATGTTTATCTTGTAAAATTAAAAGGTGTCGACTACTTTAGCAAGTTTAAAGAAATAATGATTAGTCAAATAAAACTTGGAAAAAGGTGTATTATTTATAGATGATTATCAGTAGAGAAAGGCACGGATCCTATTCTTTCATGGTATCAGTAGTTTAGATACCTTTCTCTTTTCTTAACCCTAACCGCCTCACCTTCTTCTTTGCTACTTTTCCGATCGGCAATCCATTGCCGCCAACCCATACCTACCTATTCCAATGGCCGATGAAGCATCAAAGACTGCCACACCCACTCCGATCACCATTGAGTCTAAACTCCATCCCGCCACCACCGTATC
This sequence comes from Ambrosia trifida, assembly GCA_028751855.1. NCBI lineage: Eukaryota > Viridiplantae > Streptophyta > Magnoliopsida > Asterales > Asteraceae > Ambrosia > Ambrosia trifida. Next base: position 13,717,120 of record CM054128.1, on the reverse strand, counting down.
CAACATCAAAAACTTCAACCCTATCACTCTCGAAATCGATTCGTCTCAATATTCTTCCTGGTCCACCCTTTTAAAATACACTGCAAGGCTTTCTTAGTCCACGATCATCTTTTTCCCAGACCCGAAGCCGAGGAATCTTCTTCCTCGTCTGATGCCGCCACCCTTGATTCTTGGGAACGCCTGGATGCCATTGTTCTACAATGGTTATATAGTACCGTTTCCAATGATCTTCTTCACACCGTGATCGAGAAAACCTCCACTGCAGCCGAGGCTTGGACGGCTATCGAAAACCTCTTCCAAGATAATAAAAGTGCCCGTGCCATTCATCTCACACAAAAATTCACCAATACCCGTCTTGAAGCCTTCCCTTCCATGTCTGCATATTGCCAACATTTAAAAACCCTTGCTGACCAACTGGCAAACGTTGACTCACCCGTTGACAATCAACGCCTCGTTCTTCAACTCATTGCGGGCTTGAACGAACAATACGAGGGTATTGCCACGATTCTCACCAACACTGACCCGCTACCCAACTTCTACACTGCCCGTTCCAAACTGATTGAGGTCGAGTCTTGCAAGGCCGAACTCGCACTTCTGTCCTCAAAAAATAGCTCTACTGCCCTAGCCGCTACCACCCGAAACAATCCTCCAAGCAACCATACAGAGGACCAATCTTATGCCCGGGGCAGGGGCCGTTCATCCCGTGGCCGTGGCCGAACTCGTCGCGGTTACGGACGTGGACGTACCTCCCATCAGCCAACGTTCAACCCTTACTCCCCTTCACCCTTTTACCCACAACCGTATTCTCCATGGCCCACCCCACATTTCTTTCCACAAGCCCAATACCCAACCGGTTACTGGCCCAATCCTGTTTGTCCATACCCTACGGCTTCTAAGCCCAATCAAGGTGGCCAATCTTCTCAACCCACACAGCAAGGGATACTTGGACCCAGACCCCATCAGGCCCATACGATGGCCTACAGTCCAACTGACATAGAGCAGGCACTTTATACTATGTCACTGCAGCAGCCCGAGACTACTCCTTACATGGACACGGGCGCCTCCTCCACCATGACCAATGAACCAGGTGATTATCTTACTTTTTCTAATTCATGCTTGTCTCAAAATATACTTGTAGGTAATAGCAAAACCATACCGGTGCTCGGTCAGGGCACCACATACCTACCCAAACCCTTCCCACCATTTATACTCAAAAATGTCTTATACTCACCAAAACTTGCCAAAAAGTTAATCTCTGTCCGTCGCTTCACAATTGACATATGGGTTTCTGTTGAATTTGACCCGTTTGGTTTTCTTGTGAAGGACTACAAGACCAAGGCGCCGCTCCTCCGGTGCAACAGCAGCGGTGATTTGTACCCTCTGGTGCTCGGGTCTTCGACTTCTCAGCCATCAGCCTTTGCAGCCATCTCCTCTCACATCTGGCATCACCGTCTTGGCCACCCAGGACGGCCCGCTTTGAATAAATTAAAAACTTCTAGTTCTATTTATTTTGATAAACATTTGAATAATGTATGCCAGTCATGTGTGTTTGGAAAAAGTACTCGTTTACTATTTTTTCCTTCTTATAATATAACTATTCAACCTTTTGATATTATTCATAGCGACGTGTGGACATCACCCGTTGTCAGTTCAGCAGGTCATAAATATTATGTTCTTTTCCTTGATGATTATTCTGATTTTTTGTGGACATACCCAATACCTAATAAATCGCAAGTTTTTTCCATGTTTACACACTTTGCCTCAACAATCAAAACACAATTTGAACGCACCATCAAAACATTTCAATGTGATAATGGGCGTGAATATGTCAACTCCTCTTTTCAAAAAAATTTCACCACAAACGGCATCCTATACCGCCTATCCTGTCCCTACACCTCATCCCAAAATGGAAAAGCCGAACGAAAAATCAGAACTATCAACAACATGATTCGTACACTCTTAGCCCATGCCTCTCTTCCCACCTATTTATGGCACTTTGCACTAGAAACCGCCACCTACCTACTAAATATCCTACCCAACACCACCACCCAAAATAAAACGCCCACTGAACTGTTATACAACTCCACACCGTCCTAGTATTTGGTTGTCTATGCTATCCATTATCTCCCTCCACCACCATTCACAAGCTTGAACACCGTTCCACGCCTTGTGTCTTCCTTGGCTATCCTCCCACCCACCGTGGCTACTGTTGCTTAGACCTCAACTCTAAACAACTCATCATTTGTCGCCATGTCGCATTTGATGAAACCACATTTCCTTTTGCCCAACAAATCGGCCCACAGCCCACCTACGATTTCCACACTGATTCCTTCCCTCATCACCTTTGCCCTCACATATCATCTCCCACATTACATACCACGGCCCAACAGTCCGGCCCACATCCTACCAACACACCCGGCCCGTCCCCATCCAGCTCTCCTTTACACCAGCCTCACCAGCCTTCACCAGCCCACACTCCGCCCCACCCCAGCAGCCCAAACACCGGCCCTCACAACTCCCCACAGCCCAACCAGGCCCAACCTTCACCCATCCCTTTACATCAGCCCAACCCACCACAATCCCAGTCCACTCGCACCATACAAACCCGATCCATGTCGGGTATCTTTAAACCAAAAACCCAATTCAATCTCTCGGCCCACACCACTTCCTCACCCATCGCTCCAATACCCAAAAACCCAACCGATTCCCTGAACACACCGGAATGGTTTTCTGCCATGTCTACTGAGTACAACGCATTAATTAGAAATAGTACTTTGGAACTTGTTCCCAAATCACCTAACATGAATATTATCAGGTGTATGTGGTTGTTTAAGTACAAATACAGGTCGGACGACACACTTGAGCGCTACAAGGCGCGTTTGGTATGTGATGGTAGATCACAACAGGTGGGAATTGATTGTGGGGAAACATTCAGCCCGGTGGTAAAACCTGCCACTATCCGGACAGTACTTTCTATAGCATTGTCCAAGCGGTGGTCTGTTCATCAACTTGATGTGACCAACGCTTTCTTACATGGCCATCTTCATGAGATAGTTATATGCATCAACCCATGGGGTTCCGTAACAAGAATTTTCCAGATCATGTTTGTTTATTGAAAAAGTCTTTATACGGGCTCAAACAGGCACCACGGGCATGGTACCAAAGGTTTACAGACTATGTGTAACATCACGCAATAAATACTTGTACGTTACGCATGACATTTAATAAAACGTCAAGTTTCATAATTATCTTCGCATTTATTATTTTTGTCGCTTTTATGGAACCCTAATACTATATATAATATTATATATATATGTGTGAGTGATAATTAAAATCAAAAAAATGTTTTGCCTTGGCCGGGGTTCGAACCCGCGCCAAGGCCGGCCTGATCCAAACACACGAGTGCACAAACCAGCTGGGCTGGCCACTCCTTTGTGATAAACCCGGATCAACAATAAACTTATACACGCTTAAAAATCCTCACAGTTGACAAGAAAAGTCAACTGTGGGATTCCTTGTTGTGCAATCCGTATAATTGACGCGTAATTGTTATATCTTTGGTATATTCGTGCTATTACCGGCCCAATCCAACCAAATTGCACAACGATTACACTGCAATCGTGCCCTAATAATCATAATTGGCCGCGTTTTATAAAAAGGAAAGTCAACTACCTAATTAACCCTAACCCTAATCCTCTAGTATAAATTGAGGCTTCCTGGACCTTGTCTAATCGCTCACAACTCTCTCTCAATCCCTATTTCTCACTAATTCACTCTGTAATTGCTGATTGTGTTCGTGGTTGACTTTTCCCTTTGACCCGACCTTCATCATCAATCGTACACTGTGAGTTCAATTTTTTTGGTGGGTTTCATTCATCGGTATCCAAGCAACTATAGCCCTAACATTAATCGGGCTATAGTTGCCTGAATCGTTCAATTGCATAATCTAGGGTTCTTCGTTTATGAATTGGGGATAAAACTGTATTGGCATCGAGTATTTATTAATTTTAAACCAGAAGTCATCACAACCACCGGCCTAGGCCAGGTGGTTGAGACGCTGACCCCCCACAATGGTCACCCGGGTTCGAGTCCCGGCACTGACCGGGTCTTTGCACCCTTTTTCCTTTCTTTTCTTTTTAACTATATAATTAATTATATATATATATAAATCCTTTTAATCTTATAAATTCTTTTTAAAATACCAAAACTCTTTTATAAATTCTAAAAAAATTATATTTGTTTAATCTGTAATAAAAGTTTTATTTGTAATTTTTATTTTTCAGAAAATCATTTATTTAATAATTATAATAATTAAATCATTTTTATACTATTTTATTTATAAAAATTCATTTATATATCAAAACAGTATTATTAAATTTCCCAAAAATTATTCTAACTTTTTATAAAGTTAAACTTTACTGAAATAATTTTTAATTCAGTAAAATCATTTATTTATTATTTTTAATCAATTTTTGTAAGATTTAATCATATTTAATTCATAATAAATCCAATTTTCATCATTTTTGCACCAAAATTTTATACAAATTATTTTTAATCATTTAAAACAGAATTATGATTTTTAAAATAAGATTTCTTTAATTTTAGTATTTTTTAATATTAAAGTTAAAAATTGGCTATTTATAAATAAATAGATTTAAAAAATCTATTTTAAATGAAATAATTTTATAAAAATTATTTTATTGCTTCTAACACTTTAATGTGCACACTCAAAATTCAAATTTTGTAAAAAGACTATTTTCCATTAATTATCCAATTTTCTTTATTTAATTAACATTTTTAAATTAAATTTAACAAATGATTATCCCCAAATCGAAACCCTAGGATACACATATTAGTTACATAGACTTAGACTTATTATATATTACCTCATTATAGGGTAATATTTGGAATCACTTTGGGCAACACAATTATCATATCTTTTCAACAAGTTAACATTCGCTAAGGTGAGTTTACATAGCCCCTTTACTCTATTTTCACTATTTTTGGGGTGAAACATGTTCAAATATTTTATACTATCATTTACTCATATTTACTTGTGATTCAATTACAACATCATCCTATCATTTGACTGTAACAAAAAGACACAGTACAATCATTAACAATGATCAAGCCGCCTGTTTAGATTATAGCGCTATAGGTCTGACAAACCCATCCCACCCGCATAGACTCAGGGATGATCGATAACAGTAATAACATTTAACTAACTTGCGAGTTAGTCATCAGTCGACACAAGGTTTGGTTGTACAAAGACGCATTGCTACATGTCGGTATCATACTCTATCATCATACAACTTTGAATGTTGTACAAACTATCGTTACCATTTATTTTCACAAACCTATGTATTCTCACCAACAATTGTTGACCCAAAATATTTTTAACTTAACATGTTTCAGGTTTTACTTGTTTGGAAGATTTGCTTGAAGATACGTGCATAGTTTCATTCAATTTGATGTATGAAGTCTTGTAGAATCATTGTATGTAAATAAATTAAATCATTTAATGAAATCTGATATTCATCATGAGCTACTGAACAATCATCAATACGTGGCACCCCGATGTTTCCGCCATCGGTTGGGGTGTTACAGATTGGTATCAGAGCCATGGTTATAGGGAATTAGGTTATTAGAGAAATAATCTAGTCTATAACCATAGGATTTAAACAGTACTTGCTTCTTTTGTTTGCTATTCTCTATCCCTCTCCTACTTCATATCCTCCCTACAAGAAGGTTGCTCTCCATCACTGGATTCACTCTTAGACTTATAAGGCAAAATCTTCAGGTTTAACCTGAACCACCTTGAGATCTCGTCGAAGTTCTAGATTTTAATAACGAACACGTGCAATCTGGAAGGGTGAACGCCTGTATTCTGAGTCTTCTGTCTAGGCTGGCATTGCGCATATATCCCAATCAGACGAGGGACCCGGATGCCTACCTGGGAATTCTCGGGATGAGTGTTCACTTATAGGCTAAAGCATGTCTTCATATGTTATTAGAATTTAGAATCTTTGATAAGTCAACGTTTTCGTTTATTCGTTTTAATTAATGAATAAATGATTACACTCCTTATATAATCTCATTCATTTCATTGTGTCTATTACAGATCATGCCTCCTCGTCGCAGCACTCGCAACAGCAATGGTGAGAACCACGAAGAAGGTGGTGATAACCATAACCACAACCATGACCAAGTTCCTAACCACAACAACAATGGGGTTGATGCTCAACTGGCTGCGATCATTTCTCAACAAATGGCGCAGCAAATCGCAACTCTGGTTCCCAATTTACTCGCTCAGGTCATCCAATTGAACGGCAACGGGAATGGTCACAACAACGGGAACGGGAACGGCAATGGCAATGGAAATGGACCCCAAGCCTGTACCCTTAAGCATTTCAACTCTTGTAACCCTCCAAAGTTTAGTGGTGAAGAAGGAGCTACTGGACTCCTCCAATGGTTTGAGGGTATTGAAAATGCCTTCATCAACAGTGAATGCCCCAACAACTTCAAGGTTCGTTACGCCATGAGTGTTCTCCATAAACGAGCACTCACATGGTGGAATGAAGAAAAGCGTACTCGTGGGGCCGAAGTTGCTCTTGCTATGACATGGGACCAAGTCAAGGAGGTCATGAAGGAAGAGTTTTGTCCTCGCAATGAAGTTAAGAAGCTTGAGGATGAGTTCCACACCTTAGCTCAAGATAGTGGGGAAAACCTTGCCTACAACACCCGCTTTCATGAGCTTAGCTTATTGTTGCCTCACAAAGTCACTCCGCTACCTGTAGCCATCGAAAAGTATATCGGTGGTTTGCCTATGCAGATTCAAGACACGGTATGGGGAAGGAACCCTGCTACCCTTGAAGAAGCCAAACGTTTAGCAGCTACCTTAACCGATAATCACGTAAAGAACGGAACCTTAGTTCGGAAAGGCAATAAAACAAGTATTGTAGCCGCGGTGACTACTGAGAATCAGAAGCGTAAGGCCAAGGATCCTGATGTCAACCTCACTACACAAGCTTCTAACAAGAAACCTTATACAGGAAATCATCCATTGTGCAACACATGCAACCGACATCATCCCACTGCTTCAGCATGTCGCTTGTGCACCAATTGTGGTAGGTATGGCCATCTAGTTAATACATGTCGCGAGACCCCAAATCCTAATGCCAACCAACCCATCAACCCTGCTCAGGCTGCTAATCCTAATCGATACAACTATGGTCAATGCTATGAATGTGGAGACCCAAATCACTTCCGTAACCGATGCCCTAAACTGAACAGAGATCAAGACCCTCCAGCTACCTGACCAAGACTCACCATTTGACTATTGGTTACTTTTATTCTATGTATTGACGTTATTCGATTCAAGTAATAAAATTCAAGTATTATCATAACATCTGTGTGCATGTTTGTCTGAATGTGAACTAATTGCTATATCTGTAATCATACTTGCTTGTATCAAACGACCAGCTTAACGATTGGTAGAGGTCATCATGTCATTCCAACAGTCGGGAGAGGCCCTACCACCTGAACGACTGGCGGAGACTATCAGACCTGCTTAACAATCGGTAAAGTCATAAAAGGACGCAAAACCCTAATGTAAGGTAAATTGGTAATTACGGTCCGGAACGTAATCATGAATTTACAGGTACGTTAAGGTAGTGTGAAATTTTATCAAAGTCTTCAGTAGTTGACCAATTGTAACCCTGGTTTTCTCTTAACTTCGGGACGAAGTTCCTAAAAGTAGGGGAGACTGTAACATCACGCAATAAATACTTGTACGTTACGCATGACATTTAATAAAACGTCAAGTTTCATAATTATCTTCGCATTTATTATTTTTGTCGCTTTTATGGAACCCTAATACTATATATAATATTATATATATGTGTGTGAGTGATAATTAAAATCAAAAAAATGTTTTGCCTTGGCCGGGGTTCGAACCCGCGCCAAGGCCGGCCTGATCCAAACACACGAGTGCACAAACCAGCTGGGCTGGCCACTCCTTTGTGATAAACCCGGATCAACAATAAACTTATACACGCTTAAAAATCCTCACAGTTGACAAGAAAAGTCAACTGTGGGATTCCTTGTTGTGCAATCCGTATAATTGACGCGTAATTGTTATATCTTTGGTATATTCGTGCTATTACCGGCCCAATCCAACCAAATTGCACAACGATTACACTGCAATCGTGCCCTAATAATCATAATTGGCCGCGTTTTATAAAAAGGAAAGTCAACTACCTAATTAACCCTAACCCTAATCCTCTAGTATAAATTGAGGCTTCCTGGACCTTGTCTAATCGCTCACAACTCTCTCTCAATCCCTATTTCTCACTAATTCACTCTGTAATTGCTGATTGTGTTCGTGGTTGACTTTTCCCTTTGACCCGACCTTCATCATCAATCGTACACTGTGAGTTCAATTTTTTTGGTGGGTTTCATTCATCGGTATCCAAGCAACTATAGCCCTAACATTAATCGGGCTATAGTTGCCTGAATCGTTCAATTGCATAATCTAGGGTTCTTCGTTTATGAATTGGGGATAAAACTGTATTGGCATCGAGTATTTATTAATTTTAAACCAGAAGTCATCACAACCACCGGCCTAGGCCAGGTGGTTGAGACGCTGACCCCCCACAATGGTCACCCGGGTTCGAGTCCCGGCACTGACCGGGTCTTTGCACCCTTTTTCCTTTCTTTTCTTTTTAACTATATAATTAATTATATATATATATAAATCCTTTTAATCTTATAAATTCTTTTTAAAATACCAAAACTCTTTTATAAATTCTAAAAAAATTATATTTGTTTAATCTGTAATAAAAGTTTTATTTGTAATTTTTATTTTTCAGAAAATCATTTATTTAATAATTATAATAATTAAATCATTTTTATACTATTTTATTTATAAAAATTCATTTATATATCAAAACAGTATTATTAAATTTCCCAAAAATTATTCTAACTTTTTATAAAGTTAAACTTTACTGAAATAATTTTTAATTCAGTAAAATCATTTATTTATTATTTTTAATCAATTTTTGTAAGATTTAATCATATTTAATTCATAATAAATCCAATTTTCATCATTTTTGCACCAAAATTTTATACAAATTATTTTTAATCATTTAAAACAGAATTATGATTTTTAAAATAAGATTTCTTTAATTTTAGTATTTTTTAATATTAAAGTTAAAAATTGGCTATTTATAAATAAATAGATTTAAAAAATCTATTTTAAATGAAATAATTTTATAAAAATTATTTTATTGCTTCTAACACTTTAATGTGCACACTCAAAATTCAAATTTTGTAAAAAGACTATTTTCCATTAATTATCCAATTTTCTTTATTTAATTAACATTTTTAAATTAAATTTAACAAATGATTATCCCCAAATCGAAACCCTAGGATACACATATTAGTTACATAGACTTAGACTTATTATATATTACCTCATTATAGGGTAATATTTGGAATCACTTTGGGCAACACAATTATCATATCTTTTCAACAAGTTAACATTCGCTAAGGTGAGTTTACATAGCCCCTTTACTCTATTTTCACTATTTTTGGGGTGAAACATGTTCAAATATTTTATACTATCATTTACTCATATTTACTTGTGATTCAATTACAACATCATCCTATCATTTGACTGTAACAAAAAGACACAGTACAATCATTAACAATGATCAAGCCGCCTGTTTAGATTATAGCGCTATAGGTCTGACAAACCCATCCCACCCGCATAGACTCAGGGATGATCGATAACAGTAATAACATTTAACTAACTTGCGAGTTAGTCATCAGTCGACACAAGGTTTGGTTGTACAAAGACGCATTGCTACATGTCGGTATCATACTCTATCATCATACAACTTTGAATGTTGTACAAACTATCGTTACCATTTATTTTCACAAACCTATGTATTCTCACCAACAATTGTTGACCCAAAATATTTTTAACTTAACATGTTTCAGGTTTTACTTGTTTGGAAGATTTGCTTGAAGATACGTGCATAGTTTCATTCAATTTGATGTATGAAGTCTTGTAGAATCATTGTATGTAAATAAATTAAATCATTTAATGAAATCTGATATTCATCATGAGCTACTGAACAATCATCAATACGTGGCACCCCGATGTTTCCGCCATCGGTTGGGGTGTTACACTATGTTCTCACATTGGGCTTTCGTCACAGTAAATGTAACGCCTCTTTATTTACTTTACAGCTGGGCACGGACACTGCTTATCTTCTTCTATATGTGGATGACATTCTTCTTGTCACATCTTCTGACGCTCTTCGTCGGAGACTCATGGCTCGTCTTTCTGCTGAATTTGCCATGAAGTATTTGGGCCCCTTAAGTTATTTTCTCGGCATCTCGGTCACTCGTACGACTAACTCTATGTTTCTGACTCAGCAGTCTTATGCCTCCGACATTATTGCTAGAGCTGGAATGCAATCATGCAACCCTGTTGCCACACCAGTTGATACCAACGCCAAGCTTAGTGCAACCTCTAGTGATGAGTTTCATGATCCCACTTTATATCGCAGCTTAGCGGGCGCACTTCAATACCTTAATTTTACCCGCCCAGATATTACCTATGCAGTCCAACAGGTATGTATGCACATGCACTCCCCTCGCCTAGATCACTGGAATGCTCTAAAGCGGATTATACGGTAAATTAAGGGAACAATTTCTTTTGGTCTCACTCTCCACGGCTCGACCAACACGTCCCTCATCTCATACACTGACGCAAATTGGGCGGGTTGCCCCGACACTCGTCGCTCCACTAGTGGCTATTGCGTCTATTTTGGGGACAATCTTATCTCATGGTCTTCCAAGCGTCAGAGCACGGTTTCTCGCTCCAGTGCTGAAGCAGAATACAGGGGAGTCGCAAACGTGGTCGCTGAAATCTGCTGGCTCCGCAACCTTCTTCTTGAACTCTCGCAACCACTGACACGGGCTACATTAGTTTACTGTGATAACGTAAGTGCAATATACTTGTCAGGAAATCCCGTACAACATCAGCGAACCAAAAACATTGAACTTGACATCCACTTTGTTCGGGAACAAGTTCAACGTGGTCATGTACGAGTTCTACATGTTCCTTCGCGCTACCAGATTGCCGACATCTTCACCAAGGGGTTGCCTCGCATTCTTTTTGAAGACTTTCGCTCCAGTCTCAGCATCCGGTCTCCTCCCGCTTCGACTGCGGGGGTATAATCGGATACACATTTATATAAGGAATGATTTATTATGATTTATTGTAATTATATTGTAATTATGTAGTATCCATAATTATCTCAACCGAATGTATTATTTATAGATGATTATCAATAGAGAAAGGCACGGATCCTATTCTTTCAATCACGTTTGGATTTAGGTATGATGTTTTGGGTTGTTTTGCTAGAAAAACAACAAACACAACGATTTAAACATAATGCAATGTGTTAATTATATCCATGGAATTTGAAACAAAGTTAAAACACACAGCTAAAACACACCAATTTAAAACACATGTTCTTAGCATGGTGTTTTAAGTTTTTAAGCCTATAATAAATTTTTTTTTGTGTTTTTAATTGTTATGTTTGGTGTTGTTTTAGCCTAAACAATCTAAAACATCATGAATAAATCCAAAAAATAATTCCTACATATCAATTCTTAATCCTTCTCACGAAATATGATCTTTATACTCTAACCTCACCCTATATACACATACTTAATCCTTATTTTGTTTTAAAGATTGTTATATACACACACTTTTAAAATAATAGGGATATGCCACATGACATTATCTGAGAGCCTTCACACCCCTTGATTTCCCTCTAATTTTTTTTTGTTATATTTAAATAAAGATAACTATTAACTATTAATTATTAATTATCTTAGAATTTCATATATGTTAATTAATATTTTTATCTTTATCAAACACAATGTGTTTAAGTAATTCATTAATCATGTATAGACAAATCACTAATCATGTTAAGATAGTATATATATGATTTTTGAACTTACCATTACATATAAAAAACCGCTAACTACATACATATTCACAGATGTAGTTATTTTGGTAACAATCTATTTTTTTTTATTGGTGTTACTAGGATTATTGATTACAAAGGTTGTTAAGCTGGATAGATGTAGCTTTTGATTCTTAGACACCCGGTAATTTTTTCGCTGATAAGTGATATATAATCACCCTATCATGCATGCCTCTTAAATCAATCATCATCATGACATATCATTTTATATTAATTTGTTTTTTTTTTTCGCAAGTTCACATCACAGCTTTAGAATGTCTTTAGAAAATAATGAAGTTGTACAAAGACTTCACTCGAGCAAGATGCACATGTAGATTTATAAATATTTTTATGAGTTATTAAGTGTTGATCCTTATAATAAAAATTCCAGAAAAAACGACCTATTCTTTCTACGGTACATACATTTTGTAATTTCTTATTAGATTTATCTATCCCAGGAAGCACCCGGGAGACAATCTAGTTATTATAATAATTCAGCTACTTAAGTCGTTTTACTCTTATAACTTTAAGAATATAACATTTTATAATTACGAATATATCATTGAGACGAGCTCATTTTTATCTAAATTTTGACTTAAGTTTCATTCAAAACGAAGCAAGGCTAGATATAATATAATACTAATGGAAATGCCCGCGCATTGCGACGGGTGTCTCGACTGATAACAAAAATCAACACCTATGTTTGCGATTTTAAGGGCGTGCACGGTTCGGTTCAATTTAGAGCCCTAACCATAACGAAAACCGGGTTAGCTATAAACACGGTATTCTAGCATAGTTGGTTATAAAACATACTTTTAGAAGTTCATACATATAGAGGAAGCTAACAAATTAGAGATGAGATCGGTACCGTACCCGTACCTATACCCGTACCCGTACCGAATTTGAACAAAAGTGTGTAACGAGTACCGTACCGAATATATAGTTACGGTACGGGTACGGGTATCGGTACCGGTATTTCAGTACGGTACCCATTTTGGTACCATTTTGTTACGTTTTCTTTTTGAGCACTCGTACGTGTACCTAGTAGGTAAACAATTACGAGTATCAATAATATACGGGTACCAAATTGAAAAATTTGGTACAGGTACCAATATGATACATGTACCAAATAGGTAAAATTGATACGAATGCCATAAATACCATAATACGAAGTAAAACATATAATAAAAGTCAATAGTATATAGAATTCGGTATCCGTATCATTTTTACTCGTACTCGTACCCGTACTGATACCGAAAGTACCGAATACCGAAATCAATAAAAGTGGGTACCAATACCTATACCGAGTATTCAAAATCGGTACGGGTACGAGTACGGTATGGGTACAGGTATAGTTACTCGGGAAAAAATGCTCATCCCTATGACAAATTACATAAATAAATATGTTTATCACAAATAACAAAGTCTTAAAATTTAGTGTACCAATAAAAAGAAGCATGGTTAGAACCTCTATCTTTAATATCCCGGTTTCTGAGCCTACCAACATTAAATCTAGTTTTGAATATTCCATCTCTACGGTTGTTGGATTCATAACAAACTTGTCATCAATCAAACCAATTCAAACACCTGCTATAGTGTTTGTAGTTGGCACTTCTGAGAGAGCTCTGTTAGGTACATAATTTAGCAGCAATAACTGTAGGTAGGTAGCTGAAATTAACATTTTCTATAATGTCGCCTAAGAGCAAAAATGACTAATTTGTTGATGAATCTTACAACGTAATTCTAGCAGATTTTACATCCAGAGAAACTGAGGAGTGTAAATCATCATAGCTCAAAACCTGCACATGAATGAGTTTCAACAAGAACTCTCAGAACATTGGTTGCAGTTTTAAAACATCAAAAGGTAATTAAAATTGAGATTAATAATCACCAAATCAAATTTCAAGAAGGTTTGAATAAACATGTACTGTATCAAATAAAGTATACAGCATACTTACTTTTTACATTACAAGCTACAAGCTTTGAAACAGTATAAGCTAGCTTCATGACATATGAAAAGAAAAATGCTAAGAAAACCGATACTTGAATATAAGCAAAGTACATACCCATGATAGTATTTGAGTTTCATGGTAGAAGCCCTTAAGCATGGTTGGCCACAATGGCATGTCAATTAATCTACAAATAAGTACCTGTATTACAATAATAAAATCACTTAGAACTCTGTATTATGGAAGAAAATTGTGACTTATTGCCATAAAACTCGTACCAAGTTTTACTCTCTTCTAGTAAACGTTCATCATGGAGGAAGCTGGAAAGCAATAGTAAAAAACATAGATAGTTTAAAGGTTGGTGGTCGTCCTTTGCGTTACAAATTTTTGGCATCGGTGGGTGATGGGTCGACTATTAGATTTTGGTTTGATTGCAGACTTACAAAGGATCCTTTATTTCTGAAATGGCCGAATTTGTTTGAGACTGATCCTAAAAAGTATAAAAAGTATAGTTTGATTTCGGAAAGGGTGGTTTTTGAGAATCATCGGTGGAGAATTCGGGAGTAATGGTTCACGAGGCCAATGACAGAAGATTGCAACAGGGAGGTGTCGGAGTTACAAGCTTTGCTGGTTCGGATGCAAAGGCGTAATGGTCCTGATGCATGCAAGTGGGTCAGTAAAGGTTCAAACGGCTTTTCGGTGAAAGCGATAAAAAATTGCTTCAAACAGGTGATATTAGAAATGATTTTTTTTTTAAATTAGTTGGACAACTTGGGTCCCTATCAAGTGTAATATGGTGGCCTGAAGGGCGGAAATGAGTCGTCTACTGGCTAAAGTGGAGCTTCACAAAAAAAATATTCAAGTGGGTAGTACTATATGTTCGATCCGTGATTGGGAAGACGAATCGGTGGAGCATATTTTTGCTGGGTGTTCCGTTGCTTTCGAGGTCTAGTCTAAGATTGATGATTGGTGCATTATTGGAGCTACTTATGCTTTTAGTGTTCGGTACCTTTTGGAATTGTACAAGCAGTCAAGTAGAGGTAAATGGGGTAGGAAGATCGTTCAAGGTATTGCAGTTATTACATGTTGGTGCTTATGAAACGCTAGGAATGATCAGATTTTTCGCCACAAAGAAGCAGTCGGGAGATTCATTATCTTGAACATCAAAAGATTATCTTATTTTTGTTTAAGACATATATCGAAATTTAAAGATGTTTAGAATAATTGGCAGTTGTTACCATTGTACTTAACTTAATTGATTTTCAACGATCCTCGGTTTGAGGTCTTGTCTGTGGTCCAATGAAGTTGAATTTTCAAAAATGAAAAATAAATAAATAATTCCATGAAACACATTAATAAAAAGGATGAGGCATTAAATTTTATTTGTTATTACTTGTCAAAAGTAAGTAATGATAATTAATTTTATAGTGTAAGGTGTAGATAGAAAATAAAGTGAGTGTATTTAGAATAATCCATCTTATTATATGACCGGACATGACTCTAAAATTCTGACAAAAAGGTGATAGACAAAGGAGTGGTAAAAACTGACATTTTTTACGGCCAACAAAACCCAATTTTAGATCCAATCTATTTATTCAAACATGTTTTCACTTTTTTTTTTTAAAGACGTAGTTTAATGGTAAAATCCTAGTCCTAACAATCATCGGGTCACAAGTTTGAGTCCTCCCACAAGCCCCTTTCAATCTTAATGGGTATAATTTTTCGATGGACAAGAATCGAACATATAATCAACCCGGATGGGAACCCTCTGAAGAGATAAACCCTCCCACTTCAAACCAGCTTGGCTGGAGATTATTAGCAAACATGTTTTCACATGATTTCCTTTATGGTGGATTGTGGCGTCTTTTTTGGGTTTGAATAAAATGGCTCCATTTGAATGTTAAAAAAATAAAGATTAATAATAATTACATGGGAATAAATGTTTAGTCTTTAAAATATGAAGGAGATTTTAAGTGAATAGAAACTCGCAACGTGTGTTAACGTTATGGGATTTCGAGTTATTTGGTGTGAATAGAAAAGATTTTGTTCGAAATTGTCAAAGATATTGTAGGCGGAAATTAAATTATCATTTGAAATATTAAAAGAAGTGTGAAGAATCGGTCACTTTATAGAGAGCATAACATATTTTGTATGTGATTGTTTTCATCATTAATCACTTACACACCATGTACTCAATTTTTTATTAGTCTTCTATAACGTAAGACACAAAATAGATGAACTACAACTCGCCGTTCATCTGAATAAGGTGGATATGACGCACGATGTCTTTGGTTATAGGTTATGTTGGCATAATCATGTTCGCACCAATGATATCTCCTGATATCGCCTCAGTATGATACCACACATTCGTATTGGACGAAGTTAGTTAACAATTTATATCAACGTACGTAATAATAAATCAAGGTGTAATATGATCAAGCAGAGCATGCCCTTCAAGATCTCGTCCGTTTAAAGTCACGTAACAATATTATTCACTAGCTAGACGGGGCATGCATCTACAAAACCTTGTCTCAAAGACAGGCGACACACGGCCCGTATACGATGCCCTCTAAGCTCTCATCTCACACTCAATGTTAACGCTTACTCGAACATAACAATATTATCCACTTATTTCGGAATATCAGTTTTTAAGCAAAATCAGTTTCTAATACGAAGAAATAATAAATTGTTGTAAGAAATTGTACATCATATATTAAAATTTGTGAAGTCACGTTGTATTTGTTGATTTGAGGTCATCATGATTCATGTTTACATGTTATAAAAATCAAAATATCAAAGTTTGATCCATCATGACTAATTAATTACTATATAGATCACTAAAATAATGTTAGGTGACGTGATAACAACAATTGGTCTTTGAAAGTTGGAAAGTCAAGACACAAAAAAACAAAACCTATCGATTAACTATCCCCACTTGTTCAAGACTAAACATTTGTTTACACTTTATATTGCATGACAACCAATTCAAGTGCAAATAAAACCATTAAACAGCTATATGAATCTCTGTTAGAATTCTAAATAGACAAACCCAACATTTTATATCTATTATAGGTGCCACAATACGCAAGTTGATCACGTCGAAAACAGAATCTGATTGAAACATGTGCTATTTACAACAGTCATAATAAATCATGCTACGCAACAAACCCATTTAGTCTTTTCTTTTCTTGATTCAATACGCGTTTGGCTAATACAACAAAAATCGACTAATTTTAGGTAAATGAATAAGAGCTACCGCGTAAACAAAAAAGATGATAAACCATTGCACGAAAATTACAAGTTATTGCATTACCATAAACCATGATTTTACAAACAAATTACAGAAAAAAAAGATTAATAAGAGACATCTAAAGCACTCATAACCAAACACTTAAGACTGACTCATAGGCCTGTTCATCCACCCTAAAAAACCATCTAAAACCCTCTCAAGTGAAAGGGTAAAATGTTGTAGAAAAAATGCCTATCATTTTGTACCCATGAGGTTACTAGTTTACACCAAGAGGATGGTTACCATGGTCAACAAGTCAACCATGAAAAAAGTTTGAAAAAACCCTCTTGCAAAATGAACCCCATAGCAAAACAAAGTTTTCAAGGCATAAAAATGGTTCTAAAGGATCCAGAATCCCAGGCCTTTGGTTACCAAATATTTAAAAAAAAAAAAAAACAAAACAAAACTGAAAATAGAATAAATCATCACACAAATTGTTTGAGAGCCGAACGTAGACTCTTCACCAGATCCTTCATTGGCATCGCGAATTCTTTATCCATCTGCAAAGATAATTTTATGGGTATCAATTATTTTGAGCTAAAACACATGTTGTATGAACAATCAACAATCTTTTAGTATAGAAATGTAGGCGTTTTACCTGGGCGATAACTGTTATATCAAGCGCGTAATTGGCAAAGGTCATAGAAGTACTGTTGTTAACACATAAATGAAGCTTCTCTATTTCGGTTAGAATCTTTTCAATCACACCCACCTTCTTCTCGCAGTGAATTCTTATCAAAACATTGTTACCGACAAATCTTGCTTCGATTTCAGGAAGTTGTTCATGAATTGGACCATCATCTAATGATGAAGTTTCACCAATGTCAGCTGACACATCATATCTTTTAACAAAAACCACTGATTCTGTGTTGGGTCTTTTCTTGATTTGCTCCTCAAGTGTCTTCACTTTCTCTTGGAGGGTCTTCATGTGCTTGATTGCATCTCCAAGAACAGAAGCCTTATCCATCTATTAACAATATCATACAAATATAAAAACATATTAGTTACATATAACAAGAATGGGCAAACCCAGTGCACCAGGCTCCCACATGCACCAGATCTGGAGGGTGTCAGGCCAACTTGAGCCTGACGCCCCCATTTCTGCAAGAGACTGTTTCCATGGCAGTCACATGGCAGCAACCTTATCGTTGATCAAAGGTTGGGCCAGACTAATATAAACTTAAAAAAAAAAAAAAAAAAAAAAAAAAGATTGCCTTTTTTAGGCCAGGGACAAGAGCAGAGAGAGCAATGAATCTCTGGCTAAGTTTCTCTCTCCTCTTTCTCTCAGCTAAGATGTGATCTTGAGCTGGAGAATGTTTAGTGTTATGTTTAACACCATCAACACCACCATGATACCCAGGATTAAAATCCGGGTTCTTCTGGTTACCAAACTGGAGATGCGCGCCGTTAATCTTGGACGAAACAGTCATTTCTTCTTTCGCGGTCACAAGGAGATGGTTTGGGTTCATCAAGGAGTGATCACTGCTTATGGATGAGTTCCAGCTGCTTGTTTTGATTTGCTTCGCGGGTCTTGGAGATGGTTCCATAACAGGTTTATAATAATCAAACACACTCCCATGAGCATGAATTTGATTCATGTTATCTCCAAACCTTGCTTCTGACATTGATGCTACATCCAGATGATCATCAAATGAGTTGACTGGAAACTGGAAGCTAAAAGAAGGATCCTCCATCGCCATGAAATCCGAAAAGCCTCTAAAACTTGAAATCGCCATGTCTTTTCGCGCAAATTCGCTCTATGTAACAGTTGTTGAACAAATGGTTTGCACAAATGATCAAACCAAAAAAAACAACCCAAAAAGACTCCTGATCAAAAGTTCAAATTAAACAAACATAGAAACATTAGATTATATAAACAAGTTATAATATATGTAGAATCACGTGAAACACATGAAAGAATAGATCAAAGGGTATACCTTTTGGCTAATATGAACAAAGCTTTAATATTCTTCCTAATCGGTTTGTTATGAGGAGATTAAGTCAAGTTTTATAGGTACAATTTTGGTAAGATTCTCTCTCTCTAGGGGTTGGCAATATGTACTGGACATGGCTACTTGAAGGAGAAAAAATGATAATTAATCATGGTGGACAATCTAAAATGTAGATCAAATGGTTTTAAGAAATAATTATGCAATAATTAGGTGATGGTTAAGGACTTTTTTTTAAAGAAATGATTGGTGATGAACTGGTGATTTAGACTTTTTATCTACTAATTACTACCCGTGAAGACACTGTTTGAATTTTATATTCTCTTAAAATGTGTGTTAAGTCACTATTATTAACTCTCATTACACCTTGATGTAAACTTCAAAGATCACAGAGATCAAATCAAATCAACAATGGGATACAACTCAATATTAGTTTGCACCTCAAAAACATCTAATTATTAAAACGATTTTAAAAAAGAGATATTTGGTTTTTAGAATGCACGGTGTGGGGTGTGGGGTGTGGAAGTGGATGTGCAGCCCTTTCACGCCATGAACATCACCCCTATGTAGCGTGGAAGCTGGCGTGAGGCAGATTGAAGGGAGATTTGAACAGCCGTGAGGCAAAAGGTGAGGATGAAATAGATGGTTGTGGTTGGTTACTGTGTGATCGGTGGGTTGATTATAAAGAAAAAAACCCTCTACACCACCACCACCCCCATGGTGTTTTGAGGATTGGAAGGGAATTGACGTGGTTGTCACATATCTCTCCATGCCCCTTTCACCCCATGATCACACTGTGTAATTTTAGCATGAAAAATGAGCACTCACAATCTACAAACTACCAAAGCCCAAAAAAACCGTCGCCTCAACGTCACGTTAGATTTATGAACCTCCTTCAAAAACCCTAACTTTTCGTATAATGTACAAACCAAACAAACGCAATAAAAAATTAATATGTGTGTGTGAGTGGGAGTCCAACTCAAGAAGTCTGTTTGGTGGTTCGGACGGTAGGACTTGACAAGGACCGAACAAGCCCTACAATGTTACCGGACAAGCCATGTGGTCCGCGGACCAGGCAACATAGGAACCGGGCGAGTAAATTGCCTACATTGTGGGTGCTCTTATAAACTTCACTTTATGATGTATGCGAGAAGCATAATCACTTATCTTGAACCGAATGGTTCCAGCTAGTCGGTTGCCTCAAGTTTTCAAGACTCGGTTTATAGTGGTAATCAATATCAAAAAGCAACTAAAACAATATCACTTATCTTGAACCGAACGGTTCCAGCTAGTCGGTTGTCTCAAGTTTTCAAGACTCGGTTTACACTGGTAATCAATATCAAAAAGCCACTAAAACAATATCCCTAGGTGGTGAAGTTTGTGTACAAATGTCATATTTTGTGAGGAAAGTGAGAATGATTAAGAATTGAAATGTTGACATCATTTTTTGGACTTAGTAATAATATTTTTTTTATTGTTTTAGCTTGAAAAGCATCAAACACAAAAAATAAAAACACAGAGCATTGTATTATAAGCTTAAACCTTAAAAATCATGCCAAGAATGTTAAGCATTGTGTTTTAGTTGTGTTTTAAATTCCATAGCTATAATTTATTGCATTGTATTTTAAATTGTTATGTTTGATGTTTTTCTAGTCAAAACAACCGAAAACATCATGCCTAAAACCAAAACATAATGTCAACTTGTCAATTCTTAATCATTCTCACAATTCTCACGAAATATAAATCTTGTACAGGATCGTAAATCCATCTCTAGGTCCTAATTTATTATGATTAAAAGATAAACAAAGAAATCAAAATCTACGCAAAAGTAGGATAAAAATAATTAGGAAAGTAATGATATGGTAATTGTTGATTAGTAAAAAAGCGGTGCCATATCTTTCATGTTTTGTTTGTCAGGTAGATTCTAATAAGAGGCGAGGTTTCGTTGGGCTTTGGAGCTAGCTCGGCCCTACCCATTTCTTTAGTAGTTTAAATTTATGTGTATTCGTCTAAAAATTCTATACATATTAAGCTCAGCCCTCTTTGTTTTAAGGGTCATGTGAGTTTTAGCCTCCGCAAGAAAAAAATTTAAGCCCCGCCAGTGATTCTAATTATCAGGTCAGTTGTTCTGCATCATTTTATGGTTGCATTTTTAAATATAGAGAGCTTATTTGTGTATTTTTTGAGTGTTAAAAGTGAAAATCAAACTATACAAATTTACAAAAATGATTATAATGCTATTGGTGATTAAAAGACTTTTTAAAGAATTTATCTGTGATAAACCAGTGATTTTGAATTTCTATCAAACTAAATACTTCCGGAATAAAAAAGAAACAAGTTACTGATCGAATCAACCGTGAAGACGGTGAAGATCCGTCGGTTAATTTTATATTCTACCTGATTCTTGAAACGTGTGTGTGTCACTATCATAGAGTCTCGTTACATGTAAAGATATTGGAAATCATATCAAATGACCAAACGTGATAGAACACTTGTTATTGACGTAAAAAAAATATAAGTTCATACGCCTCAAAATCTTCTATTTATTTGTATGGGTCGAATATCTATTTATAGGTTTGAATCTAGCTAAATTTTTTTTTTTTATAAGACATTCAACCAAAACGGCTAAATATTCTAAGATGGAATAATAAGCCGAAAAACGATCATATACAATTACATTAAATCGAAATTAGACCATTTCTTCCAATCCACCGATTCCCGTCTCGCCCTATTACTATACCATAAAAACCCCAGGGCATTTACATCCGTCACTATATCCACTACTTTTGGAACTTTACTCAAAAAAATTATCTCATTTCTAGCTTTCCACAACCTCTAACACGTTATGATAATTACTCCTTGTATCACTTTCTTCTTGATCTCCGGCTGTACATTATGCTCAAAAACTTGAACCAAATCTTTAGTAGAGAACGCAAATGCCTGCGGAATACGACACCACATCAAAATTCCATTCCAAACACCCAAAGCAATACCACATTCTGTGAGAATGTGGTTCGTCGAATCCAAACCTTCTCCACACATCACACACTCCTCATCTTGAACTTGGATATTCCTCCGCCTCAACGTCGTCTTCGTAGGAATGCGATCAAGAACGCTTGCCACATAAATATGTTACATTTAGCCGGTAACCATTTGCACCACTTGAAATCGAATGGAACCGTATTACTATTCTGACCTGTCAACCATTGTTTGGCCCCTGCCACTGTAAAGACACAATTCTTTTTATCATTCCACTCCCACGCGTCTCTTCAGCTCGTAAAAGAACAATGTTGCCGCAAACCTTCCAACTCCACCTTTTGATCCAGCTCAGTCACCTCAGAAGGAAGCTTCTTCCACTGCCAACAAACCGTGCATCCTCCTCCATCATGTGAAAGTCTTTCAGCCACCTTGCACCTTTTCTTTGCTTCTAACAGAAATAGAC
The DNA here is from genome assembly GCA_028751855.1 of Ambrosia trifida. Lineage (NCBI taxonomy): Eukaryota > Viridiplantae > Streptophyta > Magnoliopsida > Asterales > Asteraceae > Ambrosia > Ambrosia trifida. The sequence goes on along the minus strand of CM054128.1, from coordinate 13,694,444 downwards.
TAGGAAATTTATCTTTCAATGCTTTTGGAGATATCCACGGATCGATCCAAAAGCGAGTGTCCCAACCGTTCCCAACTTTCCCCCTAATCATACTTGTGATATCAACCCCTTCAATCTTCACCTTGCAACATAGATTCACCAAATTCTTCCAAACTCCATTAACATTGTTATTAATCGGAAGTACACCCCATTTTCTATCGGATCCATGAATCGACTCAATAACCTTTCTCCACAATGCGTCTTGTTCCGTGAAAAATCTCCAATACCACTGCAACAATAAAGCTTTATTGCTATCCTCTAGTTTAGCCAAGCCCAACCCGCCTTGATCGTTCTTCCGAGTCACTTTATCTCACGCGATCCAACTCATTTTATTCACCTCGTCCGAACCACCCCACAGAAATCTTCTCATAAGTTGTTCCAACCTGTGAATAACCTTAACCAACGCCTTAAATAATGAAAAGTAGTAAGTGGGCAAGCTATCCAAAACGGATTTAATCATTGTAACTCGACCACCTATGGAAATAGCATTAGCCTTCCATTTAGACAACCACGTTCGAAACGTACTCACCACCAGGTCCCAATTTGAAACCCTATTCATGTTCGCCCCCACCATAATACCCAAATACAAAAATGGAAAAACCCCGGTTTACACCCCAAACTCGTGGCCTTTATCATCACCGCTTCATTTCCCACCCCGACTCCATACAAGACGGTTTTGTGTAAGTTGATCTTTAAACCTGAGCAAAGGAAAAATATACGCAAAATCCTCCTCATATTAACAAAATTGAATTTTGACCATTCTCCCATCAACATCGCGTCATCTACGTATAAAAGATGTGAAAGGATCAGATCATTTCTCGGAAGTCTCTCGCCATCAAATGAAACAATAGAACATGCCTTTTTCACCAAACCCGGGAATGCTTTCATAATAATAATAAATAAAAATGGAGAAATCGGATCACCTTGGCGAATACCTTTCTGACATCAAACTCGAATGTAGGTGAACCATTCTCTAAAATCGAAGATCTCGCAGCAGTCAACCACCCCCGTATCCATTTACACCAAAGCATTGGGAATCCCATCTGTTCAAGGACGGACAACAAAAACTCCCAATGCACATTATCGTACCCCTTATCAAAGTCTATTTTTTAAAAAAAAATTCTTTTCTGGATTTCCTTGCCCACGAAAATACTTCGTTGGTAATAAGGGGACCATCCAATATGTACCGACCTGTCAAGAAAGCGGATTATGACTCGGAAACTACCTTATCAATCACCGCTTTCAATCTGTTAGCAAGAACTTTAGACACGACCTTTGTAATAACCCCAATGAGATTTATCGGTCTAAAATCGCCAAGTTCTATTGGCTCCACCACCATCGTAATTAATGTTATAAAAGAGGAACCAACTCCATGAATAAAAGAGCCATTGTCATAAAATTGCCAAATGATATCCCCAAAATCTTTCTCAAAGAAACTCCAACACTTCTTAATAAACCGAAAGTTGAACCCGTCCGAACCCAGTGCTTTATCATCGCCACACTCCCAAACTGCCTTTTTAACTTCTTTAGAAGTGAAGCACGTGACAATGCTATCGGCTTCGGACTCGGTTAATCTTTTTAGATTAAAACAATGTAGTTTCGGACTCCTCTTCACAAGTTCGATAAACTTTTTTCAAAAAAAACCTTAGCACTTCCTTTTTAACCAAACTCGGTTTGGTTTCCCACGTACCCCCTACCTTCAAACCCGGAATAAAATTGGCGACTGTCCTTTTATTAATCACCCTGTGATAAAACCTCGTATTATCATCCCTTCCATTGCCCATTTACTCCTCGATTTTTTATTAAGATCTTTTTGTTTCAAATACTCCAACTCTCTAAGTCTTCTTTTAAATTCTTCCATAACCCATAACTCCACTTCTGTAAGTTCTCTATCTTCCATTGCCAAGTCTAGTTGAATCAACTCATGATCAAGCCCTTTCTTCTCCTCTAATTCTTTTTCCAAACACGAAACCTTCCACGCCGTAATAGCCTTCCGAAATGTTTTAAATTTGTTCATCAAGCGAATATCTGGAACCACTTCAAAAACACCCTCATCCAAAGCTCTCGTTACAACAACATCAAAATCCTTTCTTTCAAGCCAAGAGTTAAAAAAGCGAAACGGTTTAGGCCCATAGTTCCTTGAAACAATCTTCAAAATAAGAGGGCTATGATCCAATTTATCCCAAAACAAAGCTCTATATTCCGCATTCATCCGTTCCATTATGAAATTCCAATTAACAAAAATACGATCTATACGACTCATTTTATCCCCCGTAAAAAACGTAAACTTCCTACCTTTCAACGCATATTCTTGAAGATTAACCTCCTCTATGAACTCATTGAAATCCTGTGTCGCCGCAGCATTGAACTTAGAATTCTTCCTATCCAAACTATTCCTCACAGAATTAAAATCCCCAGCGACTACCCACATACCCTCATCCGAACCAATCAAGTTATTGATCTCGTTCCACAATTATCGTTTACCCACACTAGACTGAGGTGTGTATACATTCAAAACATGGGTGATCATCCCACTACCCTTAACCGAACCACTCACCAACAAACAATTCCTTGATTTTTTGACCTCCATCACCGAAAATATCAAAGGATCCTAGATGGATAAGAAACCACCTGATCTCCCACTAGAATCCACCACTTCAACCCGAAAATTACCTCTCCCCCAAAAACTCCCTAAATCAAATGATGAATCATCCAAACATTGTGTTTCTTGAAGTAAAACAAAACCTACCTCATGTTGTAATCTCATCTCCCTTAAACCCCTATCCCCCAAATGCTGAAAAACAAGACGTTCATAGTTCTACACCTTAAAATCCTTCATTCCTAATTGATTCGGGGGCTGTTTGGTTGATTAAGTGTTGAATCATTAATAAGTCTAAATGGTTAAGAGACTCTGAATGATTAAGTGCTGAATGGTTCAGCTATGCACCAAGTCTGAATGGTTCGGCTCTTAACCATTCCATTCCGAGATTTTTTTAGGTTAAAACAAACAGTCTGAATGCTGAACCATTCAGAGCTGAATGGTTCAGAGCCTCATTAAGAGGCTACCAAACATGCCCTCGCAAACTTTAGGAAGAAATTCGCCCAACTTTTCAGCACCCAAGGCTCTTCCCAGGTTCACCGTATTTGCAGCCTCATTGTCCACTTCGATCTGCACCTGTAGCTGTCTTTGTACAGAATCTGGTACACTTTCCTCTACCTCTTTATCATGGGACTCGCTAGAAACAACAGTGCAAAACTGGCCCTCAAAATTCTTATTCAAATCAGGAGTACATTACCCAGCAGACACACTGGGCTCGTCCACCTCCCTCTCCACACTTAATAGGCTATTATTAATAATTCCAATAATTCTATCCAAACCAAACAAATCTGAATCCTCCCTGGGCCTTTTTTGGGGTCTCTCTTGGGCCCTCAGTGAAACCACTCTATTTTTAAAAAGTGATTTTTTTCTATACTTCTTCCTTAAATTCAGTGCCCCATCCTTGGAAGCAATATTGTCATTAAAGTTGAACGAACATTGCTCCCCACTATTAGGAAACTGGCCTTGATTATCGTCACCAAATTTGGCAAAAGAAACATCCCCACCAATCTCGCCCATTTCCAAATCTACATCATCACCACTACATTAAATGTCTGACCTTTCGTTCCGACACACATTGCTGGAATCATGCTCACTACCACCCTCCACCGACGTATCTTAAACCTCCAGATGTTCCACGACTGAATCAAAGTCTTCAATACAATCAGGCACCCATTCCCCCACATCTTCGTCGACCCATACTCTATACGAAGCACCTCCCCAACACAGAGAAAACCTATCAACGATGCGAGAATCTCTTCTAAGCAAAATACCAATGTACACAGAGGAAAATTCTTTATCTTCTTCCGTCATACACGCCGGTTGAATAACCCTTCCATATCTCCTCCCAATTAGGCGCCGAACACATGATCACCTGCAAGATTCATCGAAACTCCGTGTACTTGCAGCCAGGAAATCCTCTCGGTTGGAATCCATTGGCCCATCCATTTGTCGAGATTCTCAAACCACGATCCCCATAACGCCTTATTATCAACAAAAGAGTTACACTCTTCCACCGATTGGAACATCAACACCACCATAAAACCTCCAACATACTTAATGTCAACATGATTCCACTTTGCCTCCTTCAACAGACTATTCATTGTAGTTAGAATTGTGAAAACGGTTTAGAACTGTTTCCATGGATCGATTAAACAGTTATAGCTCATTATACGGAGATCGGAGACGAAACAGAAATAGATGAAAACCATGTCAACAGAGATTCATATTACATTAGAAATGATTACAGACACTGTCATCAGTAAGATAAACATCTATCTCGGGGCCAGGGGAGGTCAGCCATGACCTCCCATACAGAGCATTCTAAGCACAAACTCACAATCTTAATGAACTCAACAAATGTGATTGCTATTTACAGACCAGTTTTCGTTCGACCTTACAGTGGTTCGAACCAATTCATTTGACCCTTCGAAAGCACGAACCAAATTCCTGATTTCTTGGTCGACTTAAACGTATCAGATCCATAAAATACCCTTATGGATCACCACAATCTCATGTTACATATACAACATATGACTCAACCTTACTCTATTCGATAGCAACGGCCACACACAAAGTGCATCAACAAGAATCTTAAAATCCGTGACCCTTCCGATCAAGGAAACACCTTGCCAATGACGAAAAACCTCCACGTTTTCATCAAGCTTAATCACATCCACCGAATCCTCAAATTTTCTATTAATGATAGTGTCCTTATATGATCTACCATCTACACCCCCACTACTTGAAGCTCCCCCTGAAATAGGGTTTGCATTCTCATCACTGATTCCCCCTCCCATGGGTTTAACATGCACATCATCCTCCTTGGCTTTCCTCTTGGACTCAGCACCCGATCCAAGCACGCGTTCACCATAAACAAACCTAGCCAAGACAACAAACAATTTGTAACAACCCAACCACACGTCACCCATATCCCCCTACAATCTCTTAGCATCTCTAACGTTGTGGAACGAAAGAGACCAAACTTCTTACCCAACCTATTAAACTTCCTTGCAATATAAGAACCCTCATAATCACCGAAGCCATTGAAAACCTTCATCAGATCCAGCGAAGAACACTTTGGTGGAAGATTCGACACAAAGAATTTTGTTATTACCTCCTTGTAACGGTGATCCTAATGTCTCTCCTTCCGTCCATTCCTTGTCGGAACCTCATACCATACATTGATTTTGAGACGGCTATACCCCTTCATCATAAAACAACAAAATTTAAATAAGTTTGTGTTCGAGCTTAAGTCTAAAATGTGAGTTTTATACACGAAATTTGAACGTGAGTTTTATACACGAAATTTAATTTAACCCGTGAGGCCTAAATAACTTTATTTCTTTAATAATATGTGATAGCATAATTGTTATCGTTTTTGTTGTTGTTATATAAAAGTAAGTCGAACTTCTTCAAGTTTGTATAGCTACTTACATGCCTAAAACTTAAAAATAGGGTTGGCCCTTGGGTGGGCCGGGGAGGAAAACCAGCTAGGATCCAAAATATCGGGGCACATTTAAAAAAATCCTATATATATGTATTTTAAACATATCTTTAAACATTTAAACTTGGGTCTATTAAACACACCTTCTAAATTATAAAATAACGGATAACCCGAATACTACTAACCCATAACAAGTTTAAAAGTCACTGACCATTTAATTTAACTAAATTTTAAAAAAAAAAAAGCAAAAAGATTAGAAGAACCCTGCGACACACAGAAGCAAACAAAATTTTCCCCCAACCCAATTCAAAAGCTTTGGGCTAAAAAAAAATGTTAAAGATAGCTTCACTAATCCTCGGTTACCTATTCGCTTATTACGGTATGTCATTAACTTATTGTAATACTTTAATCGTCGTTTAAAGAAAATAGTTTACGTTATTTATTCGTCAAGGCTTAAAAGTAATGTCGTATTCATTTACGGACATAGATTCAGTTAGGGTATCTTAAAAGAGCCAACAATGTCAAATCCCAAGTTACCAAATGAGGAACTTACAATGTATGACAATGATCAAAGATTATCTAATGCATCGTATCATATCTATGATGAAAATCATGATTGATATAAGCCTCACCCTGGTTGAGTGCTTATGTTACTTTGTAGCATTGATTTGCTAACCTGCTACATCTGTGCCTCGTACCTTGTAACATACAGATAACTATGGCATAATAACGCGTTACAATGAAGCTTTGTGCAAATTCCTTGATACGGGAGTATGTTGTGTGTGTGGGAACCATAGGCAAGTTAGTTATTAATATACCTAATCAGTATCATTTTAAAGCATTGCACAACAGTTTGAATGTGAACTTAAAAAGTTTAAAATTGAAAGAACAACGGTGTGAATAGATTTCTCAAAAACTGATATAATCCTCTTACCGGAAAATCACAAAAAGTTGAATGCTTGTATATATTTAATTACTGCATCTCGTTTTTAATTTTCAGCAATTATGAAAAACTCAAAAAGATTTTATTTTTGATTAACCGATGTTGGAATACTAAATTCTTCAATTAGAATTTCATATCCGAAGCCGAAACACAATAAAATATAGTCTTTGAAGTTCTAGGGTCAAAATGCAACTTTCATAAATTAAAAGGTTAAATTGACAAGTTTCAAAGTTTAGGGTGAAATTTGAAAAGATTCAAATTTCCGGTGGGAGAATGCTTTGTTTCTCCAAATGGTGGTCAAAATAGACAAATCTTGAGAATTAATCTAATGAAACTTCAAGAATTTGATTAAGTCCGGATTATTTGTCGTTAATACAAGTAATAGTTTGTGTGCAGTTTTTATTAATTTTTGAGTAAATTACCAAAATCGTCCTTGTGGTTTGGCCTAATTTGCCACTCCAGCCAATCTTTTGAAAATTGCATGAACACTTCTTGATTTTTCAAAAAAATATGCCAAAACAGTCCAACGACTTAACCCAGTTAACTTTTCTTCGTTAAGTTAGGAGCATTTTCGTCCAGTCACTTATAAATTCATCTTCTTCCCCAAATTCTTCTTCCCTAATCAGACCCACCACCCCCACCATCTTCACCTTTCACCACCACCACCACTACCCACCATCTCCTCCACCTTTCACCACCATCACCACTACCCACCATCTCCTCCACCTTTCGTCAACGTCAAAAACAGTCAATTAAAAGCAAATATAATTTCTTAATCTTACTTGTAAATAGAATCACTTAATCTTACAATTTCTTAAGTATTATAATCCTTCTGAACTGTATGAAACAGACAGCCATTCAACCACCACAAATATATAAACTTATAATTAATTAAGTTATATATGAACTAGAAGCAGAAGCAGCCATTGGAACAAAACTCCATTAACCTCATAACCTCTGCAACCCATCATCTAATAAAACATCTTTCCTTCAAAATTTCATACAACCGTTAATCTCCACTCTTACAAACCCTAATTTCTTAACATCTACTACAATAAGGTTGAAAAGCCCCAATTTTGGCAGACCCTAAAAGTAAAGTTAAGTATGAAAGAATTAATTTAATATCCCGGCAGGTTCAAGTTAAGATTTGGTTATGGTGGTGGTGGAGTGGAGGGTTAGGGTGGGGATGGAGGTGTCGGAGTTGAAGGAGGCGACGGCGATGTGACGGGAGAAGGCGAATATGGGTGGGAGGAAGTGGAGGGAGTCGATGTAGGATGATTGTGGAAGGATGTGGAGGTTGGTTTGGGGTTCAGGTTCCATTGTTAGGGTTTTGGGATGGAGACGAAAGAGTCAGGGAAGACTAGCAAAAACTGTAAAATATCACAAATGTTCTAAGGTGTTCCTTGTGGTTATTTTGCATACAAATTGATGGTATAGTTTGTATTTGATGAATGGGTGGTCAAATACAGTCATGGTCAACAGTTAGAGAATAGTGGTAGTGAAAGGTGGAGGACATGGTGGGGTAGTGGTGGTGGTGGTGAAAGGTGAAGATGGTGGTGGTTGGTGGGTCTGATTAGGGAAGAAGAATTTGGGGAAGAAGATGAATTTATAAGTGACTGGACGAAAATGCCCCTGACTTAATGAAGAAAAGTTAACTGGTTAAGTCGTAGGACTGTTTTGGCATATTTTTTTGAAAGATCAAGGAGTGTTCATGCACGTTTTAAAAGATTGGGCTGGAGTGGCAAATTGGGCCAAACCACAGGGATGGTTTTGGTAATTTACTCTTAATTTTTCCTGCAGGATCAAACAAAACCAGTGTGCTCCTCATGATTCAAACGACAAAGCCTGAAGATGAACAAGACTAGAACCTGAACAACAAAACATCTTGATCAACAAAACATCTTGAACAACAAGAACCCGATGTTCCATCTTCAGAGACACCAGATCGTGGTAATGCTCCAGCATCGAAAGCTAAAGATGATGAGAATTCATAAATGAAAGTGCAGATGTTGTAGTCTTCGTCGCAGAATCGTCAATCAAACCAGCGAAGATTTCTTGATTCCTCTCAAGTTATCAAAGCTGATCGAAGAGCAAGACGAGATCTCATGAAGCCACGACCAAAACTCAAATCAGTAAGTATGCAAGTCTTCAGGGGGAGATTGTTTGTGCACTGCGGTGTATGGTCCCACGTTGAAGATTACCAGATATGAAGACTTGAAGATCGAAGATCATTAGCTAGACCTTAGGGGGAGCATGTGAACGTCTTTCAACACATCCCCAGCTCAGTGACTGGTTGAGTCTGCAGATCACTAGCTAGGTCCAAGGGGAGACTGTTAGTGCACTTCGTGTATGTCCCCAGCTAGTGATAGGTCGATAATAGTCATAGGCATGATTGTATAGTCGTTTGAGGGTTGTTTGGATATTATATAGGCTTAGGGGTATTTTGGGAATTGTCACTGTGCCATACACCTCCTAGTTATCTCATACATGTGACACCCACATGTATGAGGGCCATACATGTACAACCCCCCCCCCCCCATGTATGAAGGACATAAGTGTGATGTTAAGGGAGGTGTATGAGGAGTAGTATAAATACCCCATGCCTTAGTCATTTTATAACTTTTGCCATTTCCATTACAAGTGTAACCCTTTGTGTGTATTTTTCTGTGTGTGCTCTCATATTATTATTATTATCTTATCCATAAACACTCACTAATCACAACTAATAGGATTATTGATTCCGCCTTTAATCTGAAACGCGCGTGGTCTATCGTTTCATGTTCAGCAACACGATCCTACAAGTTGTATCAGAGCCAAGGCTCATATTACGCGTGTTGTTGTAGGGGTTTGCATCAGATCTGGAAGATTTAGGCAATTGTTGATTAAAAATTGTTTTTGACCCATTTAGAGCTTAAAACATGGTTTGCAATAATTTTGGGGTGTGTTTCATGATAAGACTAAGATTTTATTGTGGTTTTATGTTTGAAAATTTATTTTACAAATAACCAAATCAAATTTGAGCAAAATGGATCAAATCTGAGAATTTTATGAAAATTTGTTCATGTTCATAAGTTTTATGAGTTTTTGATGCAAAATCATGATCATGGAATGATTTGTGAGATCTGATCATTCAATCATCATTCATAAGTGTTTTAGCAGATTGGGATTTTCTATTCAAAAATGGGTGGCGGCGCAGCTTGTTGCCCGCCTACCTAACATCCTTATGAATTTACCCTTTTTGTCAATGGAAAAATCCATGCCATGTTATCTTTTAAAAAAAAAATTAACAACAAAAAAAATAAATAAATAAACAACGTTAATTTGGATCAAATCTGAATTTTTTTATGAAAACCCATAAGTTTTGTGTTCTTCAAGTTCTTGTGAATTTTGGATTATAATTCCTGTTTTTGGTGTGTTTTGGGTATTGGAAATTTGTTAGGAATCATTCCCTGCACATAACCTCACATTCAGATCATAAAATTCGAATAAACACCCAATAACCGATTAATTCAGCCTGTTATCTTCTGTTTTTGTGTTTCAGCTGCCTTATACGCGTATGAATCTATTCATGATCTCATACGTGTATCAGTGTATCACACGTATCAGTCTGTTGTTATTCCATACGTGACCCCATTTGAACAGTTCATATTTGTTCATCTAACCTTCATTTGATCGTCTAAACCATATCTGAACCTTTTTTGACCTGCATCTGAATACTTTCTGACCTTGTTTGAACCCCTTCGGACCCTCATCTGACATCGGTCTAGCCTTTCATCTGACATTTGTCTAACCCAAATTTGAATCAATTCTGATGTCTGTTTGAACAGTGTGACGTTATTATGATGTCTATCTGACCCGATCCATACGTGTCATGTTGTTTGTTGTCTGACCAATACGTGTCCAGTCCCTCATACATCAGTTCTTTAAATACTTGTACATGTTCTGTGTTCAGTATGATACGTCTTGCTGATCTGTTCTCATACATGTACCATTTATTCATAACAGTCCAAGTCACATACCTTGTCCTATGATACGTGTCCATCATTTCAGAAGATCATATGTGACCCTCAGCTTAACTCTTCATTTGTGACCCTCATTTCAACAAGTTCGCAAGTGTCCTTTTTGTTTGGAACCACCATATGTGTACCCACATCTAACCCATACGTGTTGGCCAGTCACAAGTGTTTAACCATACGTGTCACTTTGTCCACCACACATGTCTGGACATCTTCATACGTGTTAAGTCAAGCTTCTTGTTCATTCCATACGTGTGTCAAGTCAATCTTGGATGTCCATACGTGTACCATTCTGTTCATACACATGTGATATTATACTCTCATACGTGTACTGTTACTGTTCAAGTTTGACTTTCAGGTTGACTTTATCAGTTATCATTCCCGATCACAGTTCGATTATCAGTATTCTCCTACAACCTTTACAAACTTAACCTCATCAATCTCAACGGCCCCGCAAGTGCAATATACGTATGGTATCGCACATGCAATGAATCCTCCAACACAAGCAAATGTCGTTGTGCCTTATAGTCCGTTTGGACTCCCATCAAGAAAAAAAACCCCAAGTCACACATTCATATGTTGTTCCGTATAGTCCGGTTCACGCTCCACCTCCGCAAAGGAACCATGTAAGCGAGAAGGGAACAGGAAGCAGTAACACGGATACAATGAGTACAGTCGTAGTCAAAGCACCGGATGAACATGCGAATAAAGAGTGGGAAGGGATGACAAGAGTTTGGGATGATGAAGAATCCATAGAAACTGCTTGGAGTTCAGAGGAACAAAGAAGTGGAGCAGATGAAAGCTCAAGTGAGGAAAGTTAGAGCTCTGATTCAAGCTCAACGACTTATGAAGACGGGTCGGGTGAAGAGAGATAATTATTTGCCGATGAATGAAGTTGCGAGTCAACAAGTAGCACTGATGTAGGGTGTTCAACATCTGGAAATGATGATTCAAAGGAAGAAAGGATAGAAGTTAGAGATGCTCACACTCCAATACAGTCAACTGAAAATCATTCTGAGCAGCATACTTAGGTAAGTTCTAACTCCTCTAAGCTTGTATATGCTAAATGTTGTGAGTTAGAAGCCCGAATCGAATCGATCAAAGAACACAATACCAATTTGGTATGTGATCTTCGATCGTGCACTGATGCAAACACTGCCTTAAAATCAAATGAAAAGGAGTTTAAAAACAGTAATGTTGTTGAAAAAGGATGATAGTGAGATGAAAAGAACCATTATTAACAAACAAGACACAATCAACAACTACATTGATGGATTAACCCAAACCAAAAAGGCATTGGCAGTGGCACAGTGTGATTACAAGGCCATAAAGAAGAAGCTTGACAGTTACTCCAAATCCCAATATGTGCTAGATCACATAATTGAGAGTCAGATAACTGATAAAAGTGTTAGTGGAGTGGGTTACAAAGTTGTTCCTCCTCCCATGCGTGCAAATTATTTCAAAGCACCGGATGAGACCGAAATCACTCAGTTTCAGGTCACAACACCTCTTGTTACTGACCTAGCTAAAACCAAGAAAACAGAAGTTGTTAAAGATGACAACTACTTTTTAGTTGAAACTGATGATGAGGTAAGTGATGAGAAGGACAACAAACCAGGGCTTGGTCATAGGAACATTATCCCGCTTGAGAATCACATTGAGTGTGATCCTGATTCTGATGAGGAATCTGATAGACAGGGTTTAGGATTAAAACCAGTTCAATCACATCAAATGTGATCCTAAACCCAAAGTCAAAATGCAGCATGGTAAACCTCAACAGGTAAATGACAAGCCACTTCTTAGAAAACTCATCAAAATCAACAGAACCAACATAACCAATCAAAGAAGATTAATTGGGTTCCAAAGAAAAAGTATGGGAAGAACAAGTCAGTTCCCAAGACTAAAGAAGTTAAGTTTGTCAAATCTAGAGGTACGGATCAGGTGCATCATTATGAAAACCAATCAAATTTTGAGTATTTTAAACAAAAAGATCAAAGATATGGTGCACCTAGATCTCATAACAATGAAGCATCTTCAACTACCACTAGATTTGGAAGCTATAGCCTGAGATCTTCTCAGTATATCTTGGGGTATTCCCAGTATGAATCTCAATATTATGAAGAGTGGAAGTCATGCTTTGAATGAAACGAGGTAGGACACATTAGATTTCATTGCCCCTATCTGAGTGAGATGATGTCTAGCAGTTATGGACCCAGAGAAACAACAACAACAATCAGTTTGGCTCTCCAAAACAAAAATTTTATGATAATTACTATCAAAATGAGAGACCAACCCCAATTAAAAGAAAACAAAGAATTGTTGTTGAAACTCCAAAACCAAAAACTGAGAAGGTTGTAAAACCTAAGGTGTCGAAGCCTAAGAAAAACCCTAAGGCTAGTCCAAAGGCTCAACCTAAGGCCAAATCCAAACCTGCAAAACCAAAAGTTTTTAAAGATAAAATCAAGCAGGTTTGGAGACCTAAATCAGTAAATTCTTCAGAGGGTTCATCATCAGGTGATCCTACTCCAACTCCTCACGTAAGGTGGATGGATCTACCAATGATTGATGACCTAGGCCGACCAACGACCATTAAGGCCTGGATCCCCCTCCAGAACTAATATTTGAACAAGTGTGCAGGGTGTTCCAGGAGGAACTATCAGCAGTCATTTGATTGTTGACAGTGGGACATCTTAGCACTAAATAGGTGACATATCGCTCCGATAACTTGATCAGAACATCTTTGGAGGATATGTAACCTTAGCCAATCAAAGGATGGAGTTTGTTGTGGAAGAAGAAGAAGAAGAAGAAGAAGAAGAAGAAGAAGAAAAGAAAGAGATAATTTCTGATAAATTCATGACCCAGTGTTTCGACTTATCAACGGGCGTCAGTAATGAATAAGAGTGAACTGCGTGATTGATGTAGAACGGTTCCTACATTATCTAAAGGGCTACCAACCGAAGGTCCATCGTAACCTAATGGCGATAAGCTGGATCTCATTGACTTTAGTTATTCTGACATTGGTGGTTACAAATTCGAAGTTGAATCCGCAACGGGTGGATATAAGTTCATGGGAGGTCGTCACATGTGTTTCCTGCAACTTGCGAAACTGAATCAGGTAGCTGCATCGAGCTATTGTTTCCAAGTTCTTCAATAGGATTCATCAACACACATGCATGACTACGGTTTGTGTTTTCGTATCACCTCCATTTTCTTATTGATATTGTAACTTACATAGATATCACTAATAATCCAGTAATTACGATAGTCCACACTGACTACCAAATTGCCAACACTTTTACCAAATTATTTGACAAATCTAAATTTGACTATTTTTGAAAAGTAAAAGGCATTTTAGGAAAATGGGAGTAAACCACATCGGAAAATCAGTTTTTGTTTAATCGTTTTTCTATTAGAAAATCCAAAAATATTTCAATTTCTTTAAACTTTTTGAATTTTAGGGGGAGAAATTTTCAGAAAAACATAAAAACATAAAAAAATCAGAAAAACTCAAAATGATTTTTCCTGGAGAAAAAGAGGAGATGATAGTACATCAGTAGGGATCTATTATAGGCTAAAGAAGTGTAATGATAAAAATGACATGTGATGACTTTGAGTGATGTATTGATAGGCTTCGTGAACCTAGTAATGTATACCTTAGTGATACAAACATAACGAACTACTTGCTATGTGGATGAACACCTCATGGGTATATGGTCTTGGTACCGTAATTTTGTTTGATATGGTAGCCAAAATCAGAGATTTCGGGTCATTATGTTGATAAGTTCTCTAGGGTAGCCTGACCGATCTTCTCCCGTATTGATTTACGGACCTAGATTCAGTTAAGGTATCTTAAAAGAGACAACAATGCCAAATCCCAAGTTGTCAAATGAGGAACTTATAATGTATGACGATGATCAAAGATTATCTAATGCACCTTATCATATCTATGATGAAAATCATGATAAGTGACACCCTGGTTGAGTGCAAATATTGCTATGTATCATTCATTTGCTGACCTGCCACCTCTGTGCCTCGTACCTTGTAACATACAGATAACTACGGCATAATCACGTGTTAAAATGAAGCTTTGTGCAAATTCCTTGATATGAGAGTATGTCGTGTGTGTGGGAACAATTGGCAAGTTAGTTATTAATACACCTAATCAGTATCATTTTAAATAATTGCACAACGGTTTGCATGTGAGCTTATATGGACAACAATATCAGCAATTGCCAAGTCTCACAGTCTATAAAGTTTAAAATTGAGAGAACAACGGTGTGAATAGATTTCTCAAAAACTGATATGATTCTCTTACCGAGAAATCACAAAAAGATGAATGCTTATATGTATTTACCTACTCCATCTCATTTTTAATTTTCAGCATTTATGAAAAACTCAAAAAGATTTTATTTACGATTAACCGATGTTGGAATACTAAATTCTTCAATTGGAATCTCAGATCCGAAGCCGAAACACAATAAAATATAGTCTTTAAAATTCAAGGGTCAAAATGCAACTTTCATAAATTAAAGGGTTAAATTGACAAGTTTCAAAGTTCAGGGTAAATTTTGAAAAGATTCAAATGTTTACGGGGAGAATGCTTTGTTTCTCCAGATGGTGGTCAAAATGATAAAATCTTGAGAATTAATCTAATGAAACTTCAAGAATTTGATTGAGTCTGGATTATTTGTCATTCTAATACAAGTTGTAGTTTGTATGCAGTTTTTATTAATTTTTTTCGGCAGGATCAAACACAACCAGTGTACTCATCATGATTCAAACGACAAAGCCTTAAGATGAACAAGACCAGAACCTGAACAACAACAACCCGGTGTTCCACCTTCAGAGACACCAGATCTTGGTAACGCTCCAACATCGAAAGCTGAAAAAGATGAGAATCGAGAAATGAAAGTGCAGATGTTGTAGATTTCTGTCTTCGCCACAGAATCGTCAATCAAACCAGCTGAGATTTCTTGATTCTTCTCAAGTTATCAAAGATGATCGAAGACCAAGACGAGATCTCATGAAGCCACGGCCAAAACTCAAATCAGTAAGTATGCAAGTCTTCAGGGGGAGATTGTTTGTGCACTGCGGTGTATGGTCCCACGTTGAAGATTACCAGATATGAAGACTTGAAGACCGAAGATCATTAGCTAGACCTTAGGGGGGGTATGTGAACGTCTTTCAAGACATCCCCAGCTCAGTGACTGGTTGAGTCTGCAGATTACTAGCTAGGTCCAAGGGGGAGACTGTTAGTGCACTTCGTGTATGTCCCCGGCTAGTGATAGGTTGATAATAGTCGTAGGCATGGTTGTATAGTCGTTCTAGGGTTGTTTGGATATTAATAGGCTTAGGGGTATTTTGGGAATTGTTATTGTGTCATACACCTCCTAGTTATCTCATACATGTAACCCCCCCCCCCCCCCCCCCCCCCTATGAAGGCCATAAGTAGGATCGTGTCCCTCTGATAATTTCATATTTACATCTAAGCAAACATATTTTTTTTCCGCCCATCACAATAGCCAGTTCTTAATTTAAATGTTTTTTAGATTAAATAATAGAATATGAAAGGTAAAATAAGATGAAATAAGAGACAAAATAAAATGATTTTTATCGCACATAATTATAACATTTAAAACTAGTTAATTATATATTAGGTGTGTACATGTGTTTAAAAAGGCTTTCAATACATATAAAAGTCTTATGTCACATTCTAGATGATGTGTTATACAATATCTTGCTAAAACATTACATGATATCTTGTGTGAAAGAAAATAAATATATTTTGTTATTTTCTTTTCAAAATATCTTTAATTATAAAAAGGCACAGGCTGTCCCGATGTGGATCGAAAAATTTGTTACATCTTAAGACTTTTTTACATGAAAATTGACCTCCACGTTTATCGGAAATTATGTTTTTGTCTTATTCATTATATTTATACAACAAAAAGTTTTCCATTATTTCACAAGACAACTCGCATAAGATATATCTTTTTGGATGAGTTGTATTTAAAGGAATTTTAAAACAAAATTTGAGCATCGTGACGAAATGATTTTGGTCTCACCGACACTTAGGCGATAAACAAAGAGTTGTATGGCCTGCGGGAGAGGAAAGAAAAGCCGCGCAATTCATAGGACAAACTCGAGACAGTCTAACGGGGAGGCGTCCTTAGGGTGGTGGGAGTGGGTGCGACAAAACAATATAACAACTATCGGTTTAGTGCAGGAGTCGGCAAGCACCATTCCATGGGCTTTGGCGAGTTGTAGCATGCGGCTAGGAGGTTTGTCACTTCGCTTTTGATAAGCCAGAGAGTGGGCCCATTTCCAAATTTAACTATAATCCAAATAATTTATTTTCTACAAATAGGTTGTGGCATGTAAAGCGTGAGAGGCATATGATTTCCTGTTATGTTATTTGGCAAGTTTCGGCTAGTAAAAGACAAGTGGTGAGAAAAAAAAATTAATATGGCGTTGATGCGGAGGAGAGAGAGGTTACCTCGCGTGCCAACATGCCACAACCTATCTCTCCTCCACATTAGCATTTCCGGTTTACTTACCTTCAAATTAACAAATAACTGAATATGGTATACATTAGCATTTCCAGTACTCGCTTTTTACTTACCTTCAAATTAACAAATAACTGAATATGATACACGCTTCGTACGCTTCTCCTATCACAACTATTTTCTAAAAGTAAATCTAAAGTAATTACAACTACCTGAAAAACCCTATAAAATTACTTAATTTAAATAATTAAATTAAATTAAATACATAAATTAATGTGTGTGTATATATATATTCAAACTAGTACTAAGCCCTCGCGCGTTACGACGGGGACTTAAAACCGTGCCAAGTAGCACCAACGCTACACCACCGCCATCAATCACCAACATCAAAGAGTTCATATAAGTAAAATAAACAAATAAAAAGGAAAAATAACACCCAATGAAAAGAAGGCGTAAAATCATAGAATCACTTATGCTCGTTACGACATGTTAATGCCAAATATATAAAATCGATGGCTTTTAACAACTACGATTAATGTGAAGTAACTAAGTCGGTCTACGACCCGCGCGTTGCGACAAACTTGTTATACCTCACAAACTTTATAACGAAACTTGAAACGAAAAAATTGCGAAAGATGAAAATTATGCGGGAACAAAGCTGAAAGGAAAAAAAAAGTGTTAAGGTTAAATTATAAAAGATGAAAGTCTTTGGGTTAAAAGTAGAGAGAGAGAGAGAGAGAGAGAGAGAGAGAGAGAGAGAGAGAGAGAGAGAGAGAGAGAGAGAGAGAGAGAGAGAGAGAGAGAGAGAGAGAGAGAGAGAGAGAGAGAGAGAGAGAGAGAGAGAGAGAGAGAGATGTTTTGGCTTAGAAGTGAAAAAATCAAAATTGTTAGAGTTGAATTGTAAAAGATGAAAATATTTGTGTTGAAAGTAAAAAAAACATATGGGCTAAAAGTGTAACATCAAATTTGTTTTTAAAAACCCACTAAGCATAGAGTACAACCCCTCTAAGCACAAAAGTTTTGGTAATTAAAGTGTATTCACTTCAAATGGACACTTAGGATGCTCGGCCATATAGAACCACGTCAAATAATGGTGACCTATAAATGACAATCAAGTCGTTGAACTTGCCATACCAAAAAAAAAACACATGCCAGAACAATATATCTCGTGACAGGATTGTTTCTAGCATAATCGTTGGTGTTTCATGATCACCTCTCATGAATTGTCTCTGCAATTCGGTTGGGCAACTCCTCCAACCTCAGTAAGTAGGGCTGCAAATGAACCGTACGAACACGAACAAGATCTTGTTCATGTTTGTTTGTTAAGGAAAATATGTGTTTACGAACAGTTCATGAACACTTACCGAACGAGATTTTATGTTCGTGTTCGTTTGTTAAGAAAACAATCATGTTCGTGTTCGTTTGTTAATTTTGTTCATGAACACAAACAAATGTTCACGAACAGAAACAAACACAAACGAACATATATTAACTTTCTAATAAAATTGAATTCACATACATATATGTTTATTTATTTATTTGGGTTAAATAAATAAAACTAAAATATTATTAGGACAAACTATAAAAACAAAAACCTTATTAAACTATCGAACATAAACGAACACCTTACCGAACGTTCACGAACATAAACGAACGGAATATTTTGTTCGTGTTCGTTCGTTTAACGAACGAACGAACGAACACAAATGAACTTCTCGCCGAACAGTTCATGAACTGTTCGCTGAAAGTTAAGTTCGTTTGCAGCCCTATCAGTGAATACAATCTACACTGTCCATCATCTCAAGAAATTCATGTTCGGTTTCATATGCCTCGTTAAGCAGTTGAACATCCTTTGATGTCGGTGAACGTAAATACTCTTTTCCAACGTCATCACAAAAAATTTAAAAGCATTATTTTTACCAAACCACATGGGCGGAAATGACAAAATTTATTGCTAATATATATAAAATAAAAAAATTGTAAAATGATCATTTTACCCCTGGTTAATTGACTTTTTTATGGATGTTATTGACATGTTTTGAAATGTGAAGGACGAAAAGCACAAAAATAAAAACGGAATGAAATGATATATTTCACTAAACCTCAGGGGAAAGTTTACTCAGAAAAAAAAAAAAAAAAAGAAAAAAAAAGGTTTAATAATTATTTTATGATATACGGTGGTTTTAGAAAATATTCCCTTCGGTCAAACATTCTTCCGGTTTTGTTTTCTAGCCAAAGTCATCATCAAGAACTAGTTGATTATGAAAATCAATTCATTAAGAAATGTGAAAAGGATACTAGTTTAATTTGAATTTTGATATTAATTGCTATCATTTTTCAACTAGTAGATCAACCAATCAATCCATTTTAATATTACTACCAAAAGTCGCCTACATCTTGATTGATGGTTAATAGTCAATTCAAATCCTAGTTTTAAGTCTAGTGAAATTCCCAAAATATGGTGCATAAAACACTTTTTACGTTACAATTAGCACCAACATTTCAAGAACTAAGCAAAATGCTTAGAACGCATTTTTTTTACTTTAATTAAACATATAAGACTTTAATTAATTAGAGTAAAGTTCACGTACATATAGCTTTATCGTACGAACAGTACGAACTGAAGTAAAAAACACGCGGTGGCATTTCTGTAAATATTGGAAACTTTATATAACTAGAGTAATTATATAATTACTCTAGTTATATAACTAGCGTAATTACTCTAGCGTAATTATATAACTAGAGTAATTATATAATTACTCTAGGGTAATTACTCTAGAGTAATTATATACACTAGAGTAATTATACAAACAAGAGTGGTGGTCATTATTTACGAAAATGCCACCGCCACTTTTTTACTCTAGAGTAATTATATACACTAGAGTAATTATACAAACAAAAAGTGGTGGTCATTATTTACGAAAATGCCACCGCCACTTTTGTTTTGTTCCCTTCAATTCGTATGTTCGCACGATAAACTTTGTTTGTATTTGATCTTTTGTCTAATTAATTAATCATAATCTAGCTTTAAGCATCAAAACTCTACTCCCTAACTTTTTTTTGTTTTAACGATCAACAAATAATTATTATTCAAACCAAAGCCGCTAGCGGGAAGCTAGCGGCCACCAAGTTACATCACAGAGTCAAAAAAACAACACCAATACAACTGAATTACACAACAATACAATTGAATAACAACACCAAAACTACCAACCTACTTTGTAAAGCTTGATTGCTTGAATCCTCTCCACATATCCCAATCCAAAGAAACTTGCCTTGACCGATTTTTGATCATATCTTGGAATTTTACACCATAGCGCTTTCATCGTATCTTGGAATTTCACACCATTAACCTCCAATTTACTCACCGTGGCAACAATGTTTTTCCATACACTAGTTATGTCTTTATCCACCTTGAATTTCCACATCGATTTGGATGGAAGAGTTGAATAATGTCGTTTAGTATATTTATTCCAAGACCACCCATTTTCTTCGGCATGGCCACACACTCCCAAGCCCCTTAAGAATTGTTTTATGATACCTTCCAACACCTCTATAACCTTTACAGAAGCCTTGTACATCGAAAAATAGTAAGTCAGTAAACTTTCCAACAACGATCTAATAAGGATGATTAGACAATGTTTTTGCCTTCCACAACGATATATGATCTTCAAAAATGCTCATCACGTGGTCCAAGTTATCAATATTATTCATATAAGCGCATACATTGAGCCCCAAATACTAAAAAGACACACTACCAACCAAACAACCCAAAACAACAACCATCCTCTACACCTCATTTGACGTTGCACCGCAACCTAACAGTTGAGACTTTTTATTATCTATCTTCAGCCCTAAACACAAATGAAAAACCCTAAAAAACCTAGCCACAATTCTAACACAAACGATACCTTATATAACTGGATCATCAAATTAAATATTTGTGAGATCAGATAGAGGAGGGTTACATTATGGTAGACATGCTGACGTAGGTCAAGCTCATAGTCTATTTTATGAGTTTTGTAAGAGTCATGAAATTGTAAACCAGGACACTATGATTGGTACTCCTCTGTAGAACGTGTTGCCATGAGAAGAAACAAGACCATAATTGACATGGTACATAGTATGTTAGCCAATTCAGGTTTACCTCTATTACTCCAGACTTAGGCCTTAAAAGCAACTGTTCAAATATTCAATAGAGTTTCTACAAAATTTGTCGCTAAAACTCTTTATGAACTTTGGAGAGGAAGAAAACCGAGTCTAAGATATATGAAAATATGGGATTGTATCGCTAAAGCTAAACTATGTACAACCTTTCGTTCTATTTCCCGTGGAGTAAAATAGGAAAACACACACACACATATCCTTAACATACTAAAGCAGGGTCCTTTTTTATTGATTCTTTTATCAACGCAAAAGATTGGTGATGTGGAAGTCGCTTTCGTAGCGCTGCCGATAAGCGTCGTGTATGAGTTGAATTCCCATCTGTTCGCTAACGCCAGGGTGCGCCTCCATCGTCGCTTCATAGACGGTGTGCCATCTCCTACAGTTATTTTGTATGGCAGACCACTTACTGGCGATCTGATCAACGTTACGGTTGTTCGTTCGCTAATTCGGTTGTACTCAGCCAAGACATTATGCCAAAAATCCTCCCTATTATTTGGCGGGTTCTCCTTAGTGTTGATCCACGCCGTCACCAAATGAAGTTGATCATGATTAGTCCACCCCTGTCATGCTTTCGGTTTGTGTTTGGGTTTTAAAAGTATATGTGTTTGTGTAATATGTGTATGTGTATATATATGTGTGTGTTTTAATAAAAAATGGCCCATTAAAAAAAATGCTCATTGCCACATTTATTCCCCCAAACGATCGATTTTTTTGAAGCTTCCAACGGTCATATCGTGCATAACGCTCGCCATTGTGATAACCTTGCCATCGATAACGCCCCCATAGCGCTCAAGGAGGGGGCGGTGTTCCCCGACGCTATGGGGCCAAAAACGCCCTATAACGCTTCCCACGACACACACTTAGAAACCCCTTGAACCCCACAACCCCAAACCCTCCCCATTTGAACCACACTCAGTTTAGGGTAGATGTGGGAAAATAATGACCCATGGAACCGTACTCGATCAAAATACCCAAGATCGGGTTTTTCATAATAGGGTATTCTCTATCGAAAACCGAACTGTACCCTACCCCTATGGTATAATTAAGGTATACATTTCGGTCTTAATACCCAAAACCGAAACCGTACTCAATTAATACTTAAAAACACCTGAACTCGGTTATTATTTAACACGAAGCCTATTTTTTCAGTGATCTAGGTTTACCTAATGTTTTGGGAGCCCATTTTTTAAATTATTGCCTTTACAAACGGATTTATAGTCGCTAGAACCTAATTTTGGCCGCTGATAAACACACAACAAACAATGAAGACGATGATACACCAAACAAACAATGTTTTGTAGTTTTTTTTAAGTTTAGAAATAAATATAAAACCTATGTTTAAAAGTATGGAGTAAAGATCAAATAAAAGTGTTTTTTAAGTTAAGAAAGTCTTGTGTCAGAGAGATATCTTGGCTGGGAGGCTGCCACGTCATCGTCCTTTCTGCGTGTCAGACTGGGAGCAGTCTTTGATTGGAGGGGAACTCTGACGGGCAGCCTTTCGTGTCAGGAACAGTTGCCTAGGGCAGGGGTGTGTGCCCCGAGGCTGCCCCAGAAAGCATCTTCCAGTCGTGCTGAAGAAGCTTTATCTCGCTTGCTTGGGAAGCATTGAAGCGTACTGGGCCCACCGACGTAAAACAGGCGGGTGAGCTTACGTCTAGCGTCGGTTGGACGCCAGATGTATCGCCGACGTAAAATGGGCGGTGGACGCTGGACGTTCCGCTGACGTAAAACGGATGGATGGACGCTAGACGATCCGCTGACGTAAAACGGGCGGATGGACGCCAGACGATGCCTATTTTAGTTGGGCGATGATATGGTATTTATGATGTTTTGATACCATATCCCTTCAAGTCCCCCCCCCCCCCCAGTCCAGTGTTTTCATGCAGCTCTGGCAGGGGAGTGCTGGACTTGATTTCACATGTGTACTTTGAGTTACATCCAGTCGTCACTGGGTTTTCGTGTAACAAAGTGTACGTGTGTTTTTTGTATAACCTCGTCAACTGGTGCGCACACAGTGATCAAGCTGCGGGCGTATGACGGAATAAGCGTTCGTTGTGGGATAAAGAAAATTAATTCTTCGACCGTAAAGCTTGAAGCAAGATGAAGAAAGTTGACTCTTCATGCGTAAAGCTTGAAGCATGAAGAAGATAGTTAACTCTTCGTGCGTTTAGCTTGAAGCATGATGAAGAGGGTTAACTCTTCATACGTAAAGCTTGAAGCATGAAGAAGATAGTTAGCTCTTCGTTCGTAAAGCTTGAAGCATGATGAAGAGGGTTAACTCTTCATACGTAAAGCTTGGAAGTTTTTGTGATAAATTCTGATCTTCCTTGTGATATTAATAGCTACGTTCATAGGATTGGGAAGAAGCTTATCAAGAAGTATCAGGTTGGCTTGATCAATATGTTGAAAGTTATTTCTCTTCTAGTCACCATCTTTTGGGTGTGTGTGCGCATGCCTAGGATGTGCAAACCTTTTTGCGCGCAGGCGTGGGGCCTGAAAAGGGGTCGGGCCTGATTGCGCGTCCAAAAGATGTGAAAATGGAGATCCTGAGATTTTTGCTTCTGGCGCGCAAGCGTGGGCCTGGAAGGGCATCGGGCCTGATTGCGAGTCCAAAAGATGTGAAAATGGAGATCCTGAGATTTTTGCTTCTGGCGCGCAGGCGTGGGCCTAAAAGGGCATCGGGCCTGATTGCGCGTCCAAAAGATGTGAAGAAGGAGATCCTGAGATTTTTGCTTCTGGCGCGCAGGCGTGGGCCTGGAAGGGCATCGGGCCTGATTACGCGTCCAAAAGATGTGAAGATGGAGATCTTGAGATTTTTGCTTCTGGCACGCAGGCGTGGGTCTGGAAGGGCATCGGGCCTGATTGCAAGTCCAAAAGATGTGAAAATGGAGATCCTGAGATTTTTGCTTCTAGCGCGCAGGCGTGGGCCTGGAAGGGCATCGGGCCTGATTGCGGTCCAAAAGATGTGAAGAAGGAGATCCTGAGATTTTTGCTTCTGGCGCGCAGGCGTGGGCCAAGAAGGGCATCGGGCCTGA
This sequence comes from Ambrosia trifida, assembly GCA_028751855.1. NCBI lineage: Eukaryota > Viridiplantae > Streptophyta > Magnoliopsida > Asterales > Asteraceae > Ambrosia > Ambrosia trifida. The sequence continues at coordinate 13,670,195 of CM054128.1, read as the reverse complement.
TTACGCGTCCAAAAGATGTGAAGATGGAGATCCTGAGATTTTTGCCTCTGGCGCGCAGGCGTGGGTCTGGAAGGGTGTCGGGCCTGATTGCGCGTACAAAAGATATGAAAAGGTATTTGTTGTCTCTATCTGTGACTGTAGTTACTCTGCATTAAATTTGTCTTTTTTAATTTCGTGTGAATTCAAGGCGAGAATGTCTGAAGGTGAAGAAACGTGTCTGACGGTTGGTACACCTGCCTCGGAGAACGTGTCTGACAGTTACTGTGACTGTTGAGTTGCTAGTCCGCCACGTGTTGTGCATGTGTTGCGTGTGGACAGATGGTGGTGATGAATTTGAACGTGGGCGTACACGTGTCGATCATCGGCATCATGTGATAGCTAGGGCAGGGTAACCGTCAGGTGAGTGAGCCATGCGCGGCGCGTGGGCCGTTCCATCACGTGTGCTTCCTGACGTGTCGGTTTGTGATTGGACCTTCGCGCGAAAAGGCTGCCTGTGATGATTTCATTCTTTGTAGGTCCTTTGAATGGATCGATACAAGCAAGATCAGATCTATCAAGGTGCGGAATCCCTTGATAGATGTTTATGCAAACAATGAATCAACGCGAACGAAGAACACGACGAATAATATAAAACCGGCTTGCCTATTGATAATATTTCAGTGGGAACAAATATCAATTACAAGCTTGCTAACCAAAAACTCTTAACCCTAGCCTACACCCCATGCACCTATATATAGTGCATGGGCTGAACGAAGAAGCCCACCTCAAAGATGCCTTTTTCTATCTTCTCCTTGAGGAGAAGATGGCCTAACTTCTCCTTCAGGAGAAGATGGAAAAGATTCCTTTTTCTATCTTTTCTTCAGGAGAAGATGACTATCTTCTCCTTCAGGAGAAGATACTCAAAGGTATCTTTTCCTAAGCTATCTTCGTTCATTAACAATGTTAGCTAGGATTCAAACAAAAGACTATCATACTTGACTTATAACTCCGTCAAGTATGGTACAATTAAACTATCAGCCGACACTAAAACAAAACTAATCTAGAGAAGCGTTTGTCACACGAACATGCACTAACAAACTCCCCCTTGACGGATGCTCTTTAGATCTTCAACCTTCTGCAGTCTTCAATCTTCAAAATAATCTGGAATAATCTCAACTTCTTCCAAATCATACACATCTTCACTGTCTGATTCTTCAAAAAGAAATCCAGTCTCTTTGAGGTTTTCGGTTGCATCCCCAAAGTTAACTCTCAAAGACAAACTCATCGAACCTTGGAAACAACTCCTCGAGTAAATCAGTTGGCATAAAAGTATCTGCAGGTTGAGGCATATCATCAACAGGCCTCTTCCATGGATCACTAGCACCAGTAACTTCTACTACAGTACCCGACCCCCCTGAGTAGTAGCTTGCACACCAAATGTTGTTGAAGCACTTGGAGGCTCACTCCCTGCAGAGCGGTTAGGATCATTGTCGGGATCATCATCAATTCATCACCCTTACACGTCACATTCTCCCCCTGAGCCTGCAATTGCTTCATCAACTCAGCAGTCTGTTGAAGAAGTGTCTGTATCAAAGCTCTATCTTTTGCCTGTAAGTGGTGGTTGTTGTGGTACGGTGACTGCTAAGGTTGCTGATGGCATCTATGAGCTTGACTCACGAAAAAAACTACTCCTCCTCTCTTCTTCTGACGAGTCCGGAGAGGTGGAACATCATCATCACCATCATCATCATAATCTTCTGGTTGATAGTCTTTGCCAGTCTCGTCATCATCTCTCTTTCGTTTCTCCCCCACAGTATCAGAAGGAGGTTCCAACCTCTGTGGTGAATCTGCAACAATCTCACTTTCAAACATTAACAAAACAACTTAAACATTCAATAATTAAAATTGGGCCTGATGGTTTGAAAACAATTTTTTTGAATAACAACTTAACTCAACATATTTCAAAACTGGGCCTTGAATATAAATCCATGCCTAAAAAGTTTCAGTTTTTAGTAATTTGTAACGAAGCAATCACTTGGCTTTTGAGAAAATTTGGTGTGTACGAAAACGAGGCGTTTTCCCGAACAGCACAAGTACTCCCTTAAATGACCATTTCCCGTGCATTAAGACCTGAAGTGGAAAAATAGAAAATCTTTTTGTGGTTTTTGAATATGTATATATAAAAAAATAATAAAATTCAAAAAGTAAACAATCTATTTTTGTTGAGATGTCACCGGCGAAAAGATCATATCAGCTAGAACAAGACTGAACACACGAATTAGAATAATTAAGGGTAAATTATTATAAGCACAGTCGCAGTCCAAGGCGATTACCAGTATATTGATCCACTTAAACAAACTTACATCATTGTCTTCAAAGCCTCACTGTACTTATTACGATTTTGAGCATTTGACTACGAGTTCTGCGTGTCCCACAACATGACATACCCCCGCGATCAAGGTATGCATAAAGCTTCATCGTAACAGGTGAGTATATTGCTGGTATCCGTATAATTTACAAGGTACGAGACACACGGGTGTACATGTCAGCATATTTCTGGATGCAGCAAAGTGACCGGTGTGTTCTCAACCAGGGTTATGGCAAATACAAGTTTGGTACGAATTTTAGCTTTGGGCTTTTTGAAATAGCCGTTTAGCATATAGGGTTTTGGCATTAATCCTTTGGATTTGCTCTTTTAAGATATCCTGGTTGTGCCTAGGTCAGCATATATCTGTTTAAAACGTGTAGGACCGATACTACGTCACCAATCGCTCCTGATTATCTTCACAAGACGTCAAACCGAATATATAAAACAATAAATAATATTTTTGTAAAACCAAGAATCTTACTTTCATATATGATAAACAAGTCGGCACAGATTCTTCATACATACACACATACATACGTTGTTGAATGGGACGCCGGCCTGAGGTGAGCTCAACCTCAGGCCAACCTGGACTAGACCACACACAGTAGTCTTCTCCTAGAGACTGTTGCAACTCTTTCTTAGAAACCCTAAACCTAACACACATATATATAGGCTATGAATATCTAAGTTTGGGCTGGGCCTCAGGCATGTCGCCTGGGCTACCGCAATAATGCCCTCACTCTAATACATTAAAACTGAGCCCACATGAGTTGCATAGCGACGGTCACAAATGCACCAACAAACTCCCCCTTGACCGTTGCTATCAACTCTAACAAACACTGATAATCATCAGTCACAAAACATGCACTAATAAACTCCCCCTTGACTGATGATTTCAGTTCTTCTCTGATAAGACTTGATCTTCGTCTCTCAATCAGCTGTGTCTAACTCTGTCTGATATCTTCACAAATCCACCGAATACCCGAAACCTTTCACATCCAATCTCCCCTTCAATGTAAGTCTATCCAAATTACTTTTATATCCACCATAATATGCATCTTTCCTCCTATGAAGAATTTACGCCTGATTAATAAAGGACCCAAGTAACCGGCATATGATAAGGTTCAATCTTCAACTAATCAGTAACGAACATCCAGCTTCATTGCAAAAATATTTCAACAAAATCTCGCACATCTAATTTTTCAGAGAACAATGCTTTAATAATTTTACCAATGAAATAATTATCTTCCCCTTTTTCTCTGCAAAATATTACTACATTGCCGTGTATAGTTTTTGTTTCCCCCATTCACAACCCAAAACTATCTTGCCCAGGCAAAAACAAACCATGTTCTAACAACTGGCCCAGTGCATTCTAATAACTGACCCAAATCCTTTTTATCCAACCATAACTCAAACAACAAACTTGGCCCACAAAATTTCGGATATAACCACAAATCTTGGCTGACCCAATATACTTGAAACAAACTTAAGAATCCTTATGGCCCAAAGTAAAAAAAAGTCCGCCCAATATTATTTGGTCAAACTTGGCACCTAATTTTTTTAAAAACATTCAAACCTTCGTAATATTTTATGCAGGCGCCAACTTAGATTCAATGTACCTAGTCTTGATTGTCAACAACTTAGAGCATGTTTGGCTCTCCTTATTTCCACCTCCTTATAACTTATAACTTTTCTAAAAAGTTAATAAGTTGCAAAAAGTGTTTGGCAAAAGAAAAAGGACTTTTTGTTTTAACTTTTTGTTTGCCTATGATAAGTTGTTTTGGAAAAGTAAGGGAGGAGTGACTTTTTGAACCTCCTTATAACTTATTTGATGGTTATTTACCTACATGCCCTTATTATATCCTTACACCTTCCCTCTTTATACCCTTTTTTTGTCATTTTACCTAAATAAGTTAAACCAAACACTTTTTTACAAACTAACTTATCAACTTATTGTTTTTCCCTACCACATAAGCTAATCCAAACACTTTTCTAAAAACTCCTTTTTAAAAAGTCATAAGTTAATAAGTCCTTTTAACAAAAAGTCATTTTTGCCTCAAATAAGTTTATCCAAACATGCCCTTATATCCCAAAGCACATATTTAATTGAACACCTTCCATACTACAATCCAGAGAATCCGCAAAAAAATTAATGGTTTTAAATTCCATTCCTTTTTCCAATCCTCTATTTTAGGAAACAACTTGTGCAAACCAATCATACGAATTTCGAATTTACACAAACCCATCTCCAAATCCAAAAATAATTCGGATCCTTAACAAGGTCCTATTCACATACCCACAATCAAAGGATCAAACTCTCAAACCCAATCAATAATCCTTATGAACATCTATCATTCCTAACATCGATCAAACAATTTTTTATTTTTTTTTACTGTTCGAAGCATAATCAATTTTTTTTTTATCGATAAACCTTTTTTTTTTCATACAAACTAACCTGCTGCGAACTATAAATACTACTCGGTATCACGTCTTCTATGAGTTTTAGCGGAAATAAAACCCAAAATCAAGAGCAATCGTGAATCGAGAGGCGGTTAGACCTTCCGATTCGTAATCATGCTCTGATACCACTGTTTAAAACGTGTAGGACCGATACTACATCACCAATCGCTCCTGATTATCTTCACAAGACGTCAAACCAAATATATAAAACAATAAATAATACATGTGTAAAACCAAGAATCTTACTTTCATATATGATAAACAAGTCGGCACAGATTCTTCATACATACACACATACATACGTTGTTGAATGGGACGCCGGCCTGAGGTGAGCTCAACCTCAGGCCAACCTGGACTAGACCACACACAGTAGTCTTCTCCTAGAGACTGTTGCAACTCTCTCTTAGAAACCCTAAACCTAACACACATGTATATAGGCTATGAATATCTAAGTTTGGGCTGGGCCTCAAGCATGTCACCTGGGCTACCACAATGATGCCCTCACTCTAATACATTAAAACTGAGCCCACATGAGTTGCATAGCGACGGTCACAAAGGCACCAACATTCTTTGTCCTTGCATTAAATGCGATGAGTATAAATACGGCATCTTCAATCATTCATTCATTTTATCCTCTTCAAAAATATTCAATTTTTCTCCGGTGAGTTCAAAACTATTCCGGTGATAACCACTTTCCATTGAACTTTACCTTTCTTGTTCTTTGATTCGAAAAAAGATGTCTTCCGGAGATAAGAAGACGGAGCTAGCCATGAAGGATGCCCAAATTTCGTGGTCCAAGGACAAATTTCGGTCATTGGTTCGTAAGTTTAACATTCTCCGGGAATGGGAACCGGATTTGCCGGAGAAGGAGCAGACTCCGGTTGACTGTCCAGATGGGAAGATCTGCTTATATGAGGCCTACTTTTTGAAGGGCCTCTTCCGGCTGCCGGCGTCTAAGTTTCTAATTTCCGTTTTACAGAAGTATGGTGTCCATATCTCTCAGATGAGCCCCTTCGGGGTGATGAGAGTTATGCATTTTGAAGCCACTTGTCGTGCGTTGAGGAGGGAGCCGGAGTTTGAGCACTTTAATGTGTTCTACAAGCTTGATGTGAAGTAATCAGGCTGGGTATCTTTAACCGAGAGGTCGAAGACCGTTAGCCTGATTATTCCGAAGAGCTCACCGAAGACTCTTCACGAGTGGAAGAAGTGTTTCTTCTTCTTTAAGAAGGAGGTGATCCCGGTGGAGATGGTCAAGTTGGAACTTCGTGTCGGCCAGAAGCCACCATCCTTTGAGGTTGTGAAGGACTTCCAGGAAGAGGGGTGGTTTTAAGAGTTAAGTGCTCATCCAACCCGCTTGGATGATTTGGAAAGGTTGGACGAGGGTATCCTTCGTTTGTTGGGTATGAGCCGCATAGGGGTGAGGGAAGGGTATGATGTAGCTCCCGTCGGTGATGATGGGCCTTTGTCAGTTGAAGGTAAGTTTCTCCGCTTTTTCTTTTGTTTATGTCGCTCATCATGTGTTGACGCATGCGTCTCTTACTGTAGGTGAGCATTTGTTCGAAATGTTTGCTGCTCGTGGTTCCCACACCACTTACATTGCAGTTCTTGAGGGAGGGGTGTCAGCCATTGAGCAGCTGGAAGGGAATTTCCTGTTCCCGGCGCAGATGGAAGGTGCGCCCCCTAGTCTTGAAGTTGGTTTTCTTATCAACCCCGAGCCGTTGTCCGTACGCACGACGGCTGGGGTTGATTATGTTTTCTTGTCTGATGATGAGTCTAGTGGATCATCATCTGGTCTAATTCATCGTGCGCATCGCTCTGCAGGTGGTGGATCTGGTGCATCTGCGACGGCGCCTCAGAGTGAAGGGTTGACTGGTGGGACCGGTCCGTCTGAAGGAGTGACCGGTGAAGGTAAGTACCTTAATGTTTTTTGTACGTTTGTTTTTGTTGTTTCTGCCTTGTAAGCTAAGCTTGTTGTTTTGCTGTAGGTCACAAGCGTAAGTTGCCTGAAACTGTGCAACAAGATGAACCTCAAGGTTCATCTCCAAAGAGGATGGCCATGGGTGGAGGTACTGTTGAGCCGCCTCAGGGTTTGGAGCTTGACCCTACGCCAGTGTGCGAGCCCTTTTATAAGAAAGCTTTAAGGAAGATCAGTAGTAAGTGATTCGTAGTATCTTGAAGTATTTTTAGTCCTTTTGTTTGAGTGCTCAACGCGTCTGTTTACTTGTTTGTAGGCTCGATTCCTCCTTCTGTAAAACAACTTCAGGAGGAGGAAGAAGCTTCAAGATGAAGAGAAGAGCAAGGCTGAAGTTGCGCGGCAATTGGAGTTGGCGCAGAAGTTGGAAGAAGAAAAGTGTGCCGCTGAGGCCGCTTTAAAAAAGGAGGAAGAAGCTCGCGCCTTTGAGGCCGAGCTGCAGCGTAAGCGGATCGAGGATTTCCGTTTGGCCGCCTTTGCTGCTAAGGAGAAAGACGAAGAAGAGCAACGCCAGCAGGCTTTATTGAAGCAGCATGAGGAGCTGGTGAAGGTTAAGAGAGAGCAAGCACAGGGTGTGATTGCTCAGGGTGGTGATGGCTCGCAAACCGAGCCTGTAATTGTTGACCTTGATGAGAGGGACGTACAGGAAACGTCGCCTGAGGAGGTTGGTGTTGCTGAGTTGAAGTTGAAGAAGATTGAAGGTGGTGGAGCATCGTCAAGTGCTCCAGCTTTCAAGTTGGATTCTCTGGTCTATACACCTGAGTGGCGTATAACCGATAGTTGTCGTTTCCTCAGCCCCTTTGTGGCTGAGGAGTTTGTAAACTACGCGCTTCCCCCGGTGGAGCGCTCATCATCGCTCCCAAAACTGCGGTACTTTATTTTTGGAGTTGTGTATGAATCTAACACAATCTCTAGGGAACCTTTATGCCCTTCGCCGAGGGGAGGATGAGTTTTTGGATGAGCAGGCGGCGGTTACGAATGAAGCCGATCGCCTGGCTAGAGAGTAGGGGGTTTTGAGACCGCCAGGCAACGTTTAGTGGACCAAATCCGGAAGAAAGAGTCCGATTTACATCAGAAGGATGTTGAGGCGGCAGAGAAGCAAAAGGCTTGGGACAATCTTCTCTGATTATCAATAAGGAGCTTGAGCGCCGCCATCTGGCGGTGCAGAAAGCTGAATTGGACTTATCGGCGCAGGAGAAGATTGTTGCCGCCAAAGATAAGGAATTAGAGGATTTATCCTCTAAGTATGCTGATGTTGCTGGCCAACTGAAGAAGAAGGATGATGATGTGGTGAGTGCCACCACTCGTGTTTCAGAGTTAGAGAGGCAGGTTGATGCCCTTCTGAAAGAGAAGGAGGCCTGGTTCATTGAGCAGGCCGCTTTATTGAATGTGAAGAAGGCGTCTAACGAGAAGGCCTTATGGATGATGTCTGACGTCGTCGCCGTGCTAAGTCTTCCATTTTTAGTTGTATTTCTTTGAAGTTTTGGAATGTTCTTTATCTCATGACTTGTCTTTATTTGTAGATCTTTAACCGATGTTGGAATGAGCCGAAAATGGGTAACCAAGTGGTAGAGATCGTGGAGTCCGCGCGCGTGGCTGGTTTGCGTGCCGGTTGGCTAGAAGGGTACCTGGCTGCCAAGGATGGAGCCCCCATTGAAGAAGAGCCTTTTTCAGGATATAAACACGGTGGAAGTTCTGATGGACCAGCTAAAGAAGTTGGAACAGATGCAGTTCCCCGTTCTTCAAACAGTTGGGATATGCATAGCGGATAAGGATCCTATTGGGCGATTTCGGCAGTGGGTACAGGAGTCCGACCGCGTTGGACGCGAGTTGGCTGAGAAGGCGGCTGCTGACAAGGCTGCGGCCGAAGCTGCCAAGGCGTCGGGATTGGGTAGCTCGAGGACGGCGCATGAGCCTCCCCAGTAGGGTTGAAGTGTAACTTTGCTTTTTGAAACTGTTTGTACATACACTTTGATATAAATGAAGCTTTTGTTGTTTGCACTTCCTCATGTGTGTTGTAGTGTAGGCTTCTTTGTGTGTTTGACGTAGCTTTATTTTTTAGAAGGCAAGTGGCCGTCCGATATGGAGAGTTAAATAAGTTCATATTGGGCGGCCGCGTTGCTTCGATTATACAGAAGTCAGGTTTTTTAGAAGGCAAGTGGGCATCCAATGTGAAGAGTTAATTAACTTCATATGGGGCGGCCGCGTTACTTCTAACATAAAGAAATTAGGTTTTTTAGAAGGCAAGTGGGCGTCCGATATGAAGAGTTAATTAACTTCATATGGGGCGGCCGCGTTGCTTCTAACATAAAGAAGTCAGGCTTTGAACAAGTGTTTAAATGGAAACATGGGAACTTTTTATAAATAACAGGGGCGCAGTTGCGCTACATTTCATGATCTAGGTATGGGCATGCCGTCGAGTCCCTCTAGTGCGATGCCCCTTTTCCCAGTACTTGTTGAACCTTGTAAGGACCTTCCCAGTTGGGCGCTCGGAATGAGACGCGTAATTGTCTCTTAGGACGTAATCCCCAATGTCGAATGCGCAGGCTTTAACTTTGGAGTTGTAGTAGCGTTCCAATTGTTTCTTGTAGTTTGCCTCGCGTATAGCGACGGTTTCGCGTCTTTTGTCTAAGAGATCTAAGTTGAGGCGCAGTTCTTTGTCATTATCTGTTTGTGCCACGTTGAGGACCCTTGGCGATGGAAAGGATATTTGAGCGGGGATTACGGCTTCAGAGCCTTAAGTTAGGCTGAACGGAGTTTCACCTGTGCTGGTCTTTGTGAGGGTGCGATGCGCCCATAAGACATGCGGGAGTTCATCGACCCAGCCTGTTCGTTTAGATCCTAAGCGTGTTTTGATGCCTTCGACCAGTGATCTGTTGATGCGTTCTACTTTTCCGTTTCCTTGGGGGTGTGCGACAGACGTGAAGATCTGGTTGACGCCCATTTGTGTTAACCATGTCTTGATTATGTTGTCGGCGAACTAGGTGCCGTTATCCGTTACGGTTTCCATGGGTAACCCGAATCGGCAAATGATGAATTCCTAGATGAATTTCTTGACGTGTTCGGCGTTGATTGTTGCTAAAGGCTTGGCTTCAACCCATTTTGTGAAATAATCGACGATGACGATCAGGTATTGTACCTTGTCGGGGGCCATTGGGAATGGGCCGACAAGGTCGATGGCCCATTTTTGGAATATCCAGGCCGCCGTAACTGGGACCAGGTCGTTTTTTGGGCGCATGGTGTTGGGTGCGTGCTGTTGACAGTTGAAGCAGGTGCGCAAGGTTTTGACGGCGTCCTGGTGCATCCCTAGCCAGTAGTATCTGGCATTCATGATTTTTGCGACGAGCATTCTTGGGCCTGCGTGAATGCCGCATATACCTTCGTGGATTTCCTTTATAAGGGGACGCGGCATTTGCGGAGTCCACGCATCTTAGGAGAAGGCCCAGGTAGAAGCGTCGGTACAAAACACTATTCATGAGCTTGTCATGTGTACACTTTCTGAAGCAAGACAAAGTTGTTGCACAACATGTTAATATTTCAAGTTGTTTTCTTACTATAGTTTAGATGACATTTTGTAACCCACTCAAATGGGAAAAAACAAAATTGAAAAAACTCATTTAAATTAGAAAATCGTAGGTTTCTGAATCCGCTACTGGACATTCAAATTGTTCTCCTGCCATGAGTAGTTTAGATGACACTTTGTAACCCACTCGGATTGGGAAAAACGAAATTGAACTCTCATTGAATTGGAAAACGAGTATACTTATGAACCCTATAAGTATGTTGTTTTACGGCGAAGGTTATTTGAGGGGTGCCCACCTCTGTTTTTAAGGGTCCTTTCACCTTCTCCCCTCTTCATCACTGGTTTTACAATCAACCGCGATGAACAAAATTACAAAATTATAGTTGTATAAGTATTTGTTTCGTACGATGTTAGCCAACTTGGGTCAATAACGGATCTAAAACTCAAGATAACATTATGAAAATAGATCATCACACACAAAACCAGTATCATATCTTCAGCCTGCTTTTATTGTTACACAAAAACAAAGTTCAAAAAAAAAAAAAAAAAAAAAAAACGAGACTGCCGCAAATGCTACATATATGTAAACTACCAACTAGCTAAACATCCTTAGATACCATAACTGATGACACTCCATTGTTGGTACGCATGCCCATAACTCGATCACTTGCCGCAGGTGCATGGATCACATTTGCATGGGTTGCATTTGCATCCTCCGTTCTCAGCCGCTGCCACCCCACCTTCTGTGGTCTCTACTCCACTGTACCACCACAAAAAAACACATCAAATGAGATGATCACTACCAACTTGTCATTTGCAAGTAAATAAATGTGTAAACTGACCAGGCCGCTTGTGAGCTATGCGAGAATAAATCATTAAAAGCTCAAATCAAGCTTTAGAGGGTGAATTTCACCTATCAAGTTCTATACTTGCATGTTATTTATATAATTTTTTTTATATATTAAATTAAATTTCAAAAACATAACAAAAATATACTTACATGTTATTTAGAGGGTGTTTGGGATTGCGTTTGGAATCTGATTTTTAGATTATTGCGTTTTGAAAACGCAGATAATCAGTTTTTAGTGTTTGGATTGTGTTTTGAAAACGCAGATAATCAGTTTTTTAGGCTACCAAAACGTAATAATCTATAAGCAGCCCCACCCTGCTTTTCCAAAACGCATAATTTGTTTTGAATAATCAATCCCAAACACCCCTTTATATACTATAACTATATGCAAAAAATAATTATTACTAAATATAAACCAATTAATAATAATAAAACCATTACGAACTACGCTCAAGCTTTATAAATAAATCTCGAAACAAGCCAACATCGAATTCTTGTTAAACGAGCAAGCTTTACCTCAACTCCGCTCGTTTACATCACACGATTTGCAAGTAAATTTCATTTCATTTTAAATTATGCAAAATTGAAAGGAAAAAAAAAAGTAATAATAAGAAAAGGAATAACGTACGTCTTAGTCATAGTAGGTGCGACACCAAGAATAAGTGTCTCGGTCGTGGTACTCTCACGAGAGACGTCTGGGTACATCTTACACCTGCAACCACAACACAAATATTTAGGTCTGGAGGTATTTGGTTCAAGTCCCCTAAACAATAAGGACTAAAAAAACTAAAACTGTTGAAATGATCGATTAGAACTTACCCACCACAGCCGTTACCGCACTTGCAACCGGAACCGCAACCGCAGTTTCCACCACAGCAAGAAGAAGACATTGTTTCTTGAAAGATCAAGAGAGAAATCACAGATTTATTTAAGGAACGTATCAAAGTAGTTTGTTTGTGTGTTCTAGCGTTGAACGAATATTGTGGAGTTTTAAGTCTATTTATAAGCAGAAGTAGCACTAGTTATTCATCTACACCGTCCACGTATCACAATATCTTAATTGAGCGATTATGGCGGTGGTAACAGTCCGTAAATAACTAACTATCCGACTTACATGTAAATTATACCGATCTTTATACTTTCTATTTTTTTTTATAAAAACTTTTTTAATTTCTTTTATTATTATTACGTATCATTTGTTACTTAACATTTGGTTTTATAGATTTTTTTTTTAAACGAAAGCAATTATATATTATTTTCATTTCTTAAAACTTGTCAACTTACATTAAAATAGAAGGTAGACGGGCAACAAGCTGCGTCGCTATCCATTTCTGAAAACTTTTTTATAGATAGAAAAACTTTTTTTATTTTCTTTTATTATTATTACCTATATCAGTTGAAACTAGTTTTAATTTATCCGCGTTTAAAGTTGACGGTTAATCAATCTTTTTTAAAAACCGAATAAACTGAACTGGTATAAACAAAACTGACCAGTTATGAAATTAAAAACCGAAACAGAAATCGTTGGTTTGGTTAACTTTTAACCCATAACCATATCAAAACTTTTCATATTTGCCACTATTTGTTTTTTTTTTTTTTTTTTTGAAAAGTCATATTTGCCACTATTATTATGGTAATCCATGCTTAAATTTGCGCTAGTTATTCTAGAAATATATCAAATCCGTAGTTGGATTTTTCATGTGACCTAGGCACCTATAATTAAAAGTGTGTAAAAAAGATTTCTCTTCTTATTTAGTTGTGGGTTGATCAATCAAGTGGTGTGTTCGTCCAAGGCAAAGCATAGATCTAAGGGTAATTTTAGACAACACATGAAATGTTGAGAGATAAAAACATCTGGTGATGACACGCCATAGTGTGGGGTTCACCACAAACACGTGTTTCAACCTTCTACCATGTTCTACCATGACGTGTGGCTTTCTATAGTAATTCAATTGTCCATATTTCTGCGTGTTATCTCATCCTCGGGAATGATGTCCAATTGTCCATATCCTTCATCTTGATCCGTTTATACCCCATTCAGAAAAATCTTGGTTTGAGAAGGTAAATTGTTTATAACCACAGGGTTAAGTCAGGAAGTAGTATTATAGGAGTGTGGTAAGGTGATGCTAGTGTTAGGGTGGACCGGGCACTCGTCGGCTACGGCTAATAAGCTACCGTAGCCGATTGGCTACACCGCCGTCACTCCGGCTTTGTTGAAAAACCGAACAACTAGTTGCATCAAGCCGAGCTGCAATGGTTGAAAACATTTAAGTTTTTTTTATCGTTCTGCAATGAAAAAAGTCAGAAAAATTTAATCTTTTTTTAGGGAAAATGGATTTAATTACTCCAAACTATCGCCTATTGACGGATATCACTCCGAACTTTCACTTTGGCCAATAGCCTCTCAACTTTCAACTTAGTTTGTTGCATCACCCCAAAATTAACGGAGGTCTAACCTGGTTAGTCTTCGTGGCCAAAATGTAAAAATCAAAACTTTTATGTTGCCAAAATATAAAAACAAAAACTTAAGGGACATTTTTTAAACTTATTATTATTATTATTATTATTATTATTATTATTATTATTATTATTATTATTATTATTATTATTATTATTATTATTATTCCAACCCCCCTACCCCTTCAAAACAGCACCACCATCACATTCAAAACTTCATCTCCATCCTCACCACCACCACCATCAAAACTTCATTTCCATCCAAATGAAGTTGGGGGCAAACACATAACAGGTTGTTGTTGTTGTTGTTGTTCCCACACTTCAATCACCAACCAACCTCCTCTTTTTACAAAACCCAAAACTCGCCGTCACCACCAAGTCTCAATCATTAAAGCTTCTGCTAATCCAATTCCTAATGCCAGACAACGACACAAGACGTCAAGCAGAAGACCAAATCAAGATCTAGAAAGAGAGAATCACGAGAGAGAGAGAGAGGGAGAGAGAGAGAGAGAGAGAGAGGGGAGGGAGGGAGAGGAAGAATCAGAGGAAAAGGGAAAGGAGATCAAGATAAGAAAGACATCGGCCGGTTTCAATGGTGGAAAAAGAAGTCAGCGGCGGGTCAGACGACGACGACAATAATAATAATAATAGGTTCTCTAGGTTAATTTTGGATCGAAATAGGTTCTTTGGGTTAATAATAATAATTTGTGCAGCGAGTTACAGCGGTGACAATCGGTTGTACAGGCAACGGTGGTGGTGTTTGGATGTTACTGATGGATGGTGTTGGTGGGCGATGGTTACTGATAGATGGTTGTGACAGGCGACGGTGGTGGTGGTCGATGGGTATTGAGGGTTTTTTCAAATGGTGGAAGACAGATGATGATCAGGTGGATAGGGTGGTTCTGGGTGTGTGGTGGTGGGGTGTGTTGGTAGTGGTGTTGGTGGCAGATGGTGGTGGGGGTGGATTGGGTTGGTGGTAGATGGTGGTGGTGATTTAGAGAGAGAAAGAGACAGAGGGAGAAGGGGGGGTTGGAATTTAAAATAAAAAGGTTTCAAAAAATGGCCCTTAAGTTTTTGTTTATATATTTTGGCCACATAGAAGTTTTGGTTTTTACATTTTTGCCACGAAGACTAACCAAATTAGACCTCTGTTAGTTTGGGAGTGATGAACGAAAATAAGTTGGAAGTTTGGAGTGCTATTGGCCAAAGTGATAGTTGGGAGTATTTTCCGCCAACAGGCGATAGTTGGGAGTATTAAAATCCATTTCCCCCTTTTTAAGCCAAATATTTATTTATAAATACCAACACAACCGTCCGTCATTTTCACCCACCATACCTATCACCGTCATTTCCTCCCACCGAGCTCCACCGTCGTCAATTCCAATTCCGACCGAGCTCCACCATCACAGCTTCCGACTTACTCCACAATGATTCGTTGGACCGAAGAGGTCGAGATTGCCTTGGTAACTGCCTACACCGACGTTAAGGACACACCGACTCCACCGCGATCATCTCTTTGGCCTTGTGTCCTAGCTCACTTTAAGGAGCTAGTGGGTGACATGACTGATTCCCTTCACCGGAAATGGGATGACCTCTTTAAGAAGTGCGAGCGCTTCAACACCCTATACCGAAGCTTTGGTGGAGGAGGGTGCGAACACGCATGAGGACGTAGCAATTAGGCTCGCCCAAATCAAGCACCAAGCTCAGTATAGGTTCGACTTTCCCCACATCTCGTCGTGGCAATTGTTGAAGACCCGCCTTGATAATTAGTTTTTTTTTGTATAAATGTATTTTTAGTTTTTTTAGTAATTATGTATAATAATTATGTTTTATATAAATGTGTTTTTATTAAATTTTATTTGTTTTAAAATGAAAAAAAAAATGTAGGTGGGTTAGCCTGGAGTGCCGCTGATGATTTGGTGGTTTCATGCTACTTTGGTTTAAATTTGACATGACAATTATTGATTAATCGGGACCTGGCTAGTATGTCTGAAGTGCCCCTTTCCCCTTAGGGTGGATGGGGTGGTCATCACCCCATCACACTATCACACCCAATCAGATTGTGTCATCTCATTTCATTTCATTACATTACATCACTAAACAAATGTGGTGGTGTTCACTTTTCATCACTAAACTTCTTTTTAAAATAATCTAAAATCATTGCATTAAATAAAAAAATTACATTAAATAAAAAAATACATTAAATAAAAAAACATATAAATTAAAAAAATAAAGTGAGCGGTGGGTGCGCCTCCTCGAACTCGATATCTAAACCACCCATGTGTTCCGTTAGATCAAATCGAAGCTGATATTGGGTTTGTTCATTCGGCAAATCCAAAAGAATATCATTGGTAACGTTTGCTAGTATCGAAGTATCCATAACGTAATCCGGAGATATTGCGCGCCCCTTGCTTTATGATCATATTGTGCAATATGACACACGCATACACAACACTCCTTATTTTCGATTGATCAACTAAACGCACCGGGCGATCTATTATGTGCCATTTACTTTTCAATACACCAAATGCCCGTTCAACGTCTTTTCTCACAGATTCCTGTAGCTTTTTAAACAATATTTCTTTTTTGATTGTCAGAAACGAATAAGTTTTCACAACGAAAGGTGACACTTTAATTGGTAAGTTGTTACAATTTTAATTAATCAATGTAAAAAAATAATTTAAACTTTAACCCATATTTAATTTAATAATTTAACTTATATTGAATTTGTTTCTTTTTTAGGTGACCTGGAACGAACACCATTATCTAACATTATAAATGGCTTTTGAATTATATGTTTTTTTCTGACTTATGGATTTTATTTTAATTATTGATTACATTTATGTTTAGATTTATTTTTATTCAATAAAGTTCAAAATTCAAGTTATTAGTATTTATTAAACAGTGTGTCCATACGAGCAATAATCTAGTATCTATTAATTCGTATTACCAGTCTTCTTTTTGTTCAGGATCCATTGAATGCGATCAATAAATGTAACTTGTTTGTTTGTTTTCTAAATTTAATTTACTTTTGTTTTTATGTAATAGAACTTATGTGCTTTGTTAAAATTTAGTTTGGTTTTTATTTTTGATATTACATATTTAGTTATACTAATAATTTAATTATTTAAGTATATCTTAGTAATTTAAGTAATTAAATTTAAAGAAAAAACTGGTGATGATTTAAAAAATGTAAGGATATTTAAAGATGTTTTTAGGGTTAGACTGAGGTTGTTAATGATTTGTAAGGATTATTAAGGAGTTGTAAAGATATGATATGACAGCTGTCAGCTGACTAGACAGCTAAGGGCGCCTAAGAGCACCCTTAGCATTGAATATAGTCTTATTAATATATTGATTTCTAACAAATCATTTAATTAAAAACATATAACAATTAGCAACGAAAGGAATAATAATAATTTGAGTTAATTGCTAAAACCATCCCTGTGGTTAGGGCCAATATGCCAGTCCAGCCCAAAACTTTAAAAATTGCTTGAATAGTCACTACGTTTGACGAAATAGGCCAAAACAGTCCAATTACTTAACGGGGTTAACTCAACCTCGTTAAGTCAGGGGCAAAATTATCCATCTATGTTAAAACTTAGTTAATTGCCAAAACAATCCATGTTCTCTTCCTCATATCCCTGCTCTTCTTTTACTCACCTCCACTATGTTTCCCCTCAACAACAGTAACCAACTTTGGTCTCATTTCTGTTTTGCGTAATACACTAAGGTTTTAAACTTTGAATTTAAAGTTCCAATTATTAAGTCACCATCGAATTTAAAATCTTAAACGAACCCACCTGTCGAATTCATTGAATATACCATGAATTGAGGTTATAAATACATTCACACATGATATTCGACCCATCCTGTTTAAAAACATCTCATAAAAACGTTCAAATCAAGCTCATGTTAGTCGGTTAAAGTATCGGGTGTCGTGAGTCGTATATCGTCCAATTAATTATCGAAACAATCAGGTTAGTATGATTATGTTATATGGTTAGGATCGAAATTAAGTTCACAATAAAAGCCCCATAATTAATTTCGTAATCGGTTTGGATATATGGGTCAATTAATCGATAATAGAAATTAGGGTTCATACTTAGTTTAAATTGGGAACTGGTTGATTTTGTCGTGATGTTTTATATTATTTGAATCTGCCTTAAACACAAATGGACGCGCAACTCAGTTGGTTGGGAGTGTTGTGGGTTAGGGGTTGGGTCGGTTAAGGTCTCGAGTTCGATCCGGCCACAAATCGTTTTTTGTTTTTTATATAAATCACATTCTGCAGTGGATGGCATATAAAGAGGATAACAGGGACGGTTTTGTCAATTAACTAAAGTTTAACATAGATGGACAATTTTGCCCCTGACTTAACGAGGTTAAGTTAACCCCGTTAAGTAATTGGACTGTTTTGGCCTATTTCGTCAAAAGCCAGGGACTGTTTAAGCAATTTTTAAAGTTTTGAGCTGGACTGACATATTGGCCCACACCACAGGGATGATTTTGGTAATTAACTCTAATAATTTTTTAACACTTATGCTATATATAAATACACCTAAACCCAATTATTATTTTATTAATTTGGCTTTTTCTTATCACATGTGTTCCATGGTTGTGTTAAAAAAATATTTTCGACATTTCGGTACAAGTTGTTATTTTTAAAAGAGCTATCGTAGCTTTTTTTTTTCTATCATAAGCTACACGAGTGTCTTGTGAACTGAATGTTTCTGATCGAACAACATCAATACGAATATCGTTAGTATGAAACTGTTATTCTTTTTTATAATTTTTTATTGATGTAAAAAACAAGTCTGTATCATTTTTTGAAAGCCTTAATAAGTATTTCCTTTGCTGTTTGTTGGACTCCGGTTTGGTAAGTTTGAGAGGATGACATGTTTTTGTGTTATGTAAATATTTGATTATTGTATGGTTAGACGTGCATGGTGAGTTTCTTGTGTGTATATATATATGCATGTATAGATTGTGTGAATACAAAATAACTTTGAATACACTATGACACACGTGTTTTACACGAGAGACGTTTAGATTGCAAGTGCTATATTATACATTTAATTTTTGTGTTATAGCCTATAGATTTTACAATTGCCACGTGGTAAATATAGTTTTTTATCTACCGCATTTATAGCATTAAATTTTGGTAATTAATACGAGATGGGTAAGTTTGTTTATTGTTTGAACTATCATGTTATAAATATGTAGATCTTTTACCGAAAATTCTACAATATAGTCATAATCATATATCATTTAGGATAATATTAATATTCATTAGTAGTGTCTTTAAGTTATGGCATCATCATCTTTACCAGCAGTACTCTCAGGCGATTTGAAGGCTGATTTAATTAGACAAGTTCTTGTCCAATATGATAAAGATGCATTGTATAAAGATGTGTTGAATCAGAGTTTCACCCGTATTTCAAACTCTTTTGATAAAAAAGACAACGTAATCGGAAAACTGAAGTGTTTGCCCCCATCAATAATTCGTAACATTGTTGTAGTGTTTTACATTGATGCGATGAAAAGCGACCTGGAGCAGTTAGAAATAATTGCTGATATCGTAAACTCACTAAAGTGTTCTATCGACTTGAAGTTGAACTTTTTAAATTCATTTTGAATCTTATTATGTTTAAGATCTTTTTTTTTGTAATGTACCAAATGTTCATGTAATAGCATATTATTTAAATAAAATATTAGTTTTTTGTTTATCTTATTTGTTGTAGTGAATAGACAGTTAAAGCAAAATAGATGTTAAACGTCAACAGATATTGAACTATTGTTGAATAATAATTGGATGATATGGGAACAGTATAGAGCATGTTATCAGATTTTCGTAAAATCTGTTGTCTCGAACAAATGGTTAGAAAATACATAAAAGATAAGATTAAAAAATATTTTGTAAGGTTTTATTGATTTAAATGTACTTAAGCAAATTTATAAATGTAATTTAAATTAGTAAAAATTCGTCAGATAAACATTTCATCTAATTAATTAACTTTGTTAAGAAGGGTTTTAACTAAAAATTAATTTAATATAGAATTTTAAGTTACAATAATCGTCTATTATTTTTGTTTTTCAATTGTCTATTTTCTTTTGTTTATCAATCGGTGTATAATTTTTGTTTAATTATTTTTGTAAGTTATTTTTTATTGTTTTTTTAGTGGATTGTGGTTAATAAATGTTCAAAAGTACTTAAAATGACGTTATTTTATTTAGAGTAAAAACAAAAAATATTTTGCTATAAGTCTATAGAAGGCAAACATACTTTACAATGATTAATATCTGTGATAAAAAAAAACTTAATTAAAATTATGTTTGAGTGAACAGATATTTAAAGCAAAATAGATAATAAACGTCAGCAGATATTTAAACTATTGTAGAATGATTTAAGGATATGATAACAGTATATAGCATCTTATCAGATGTTCGTAAAATCTGTTTTCTCGAACAGTTTTTTAGAAAATTCATAAAAGATAAGATTAAAAAATGTTTCAAACTATTATTAATTTAAATGTACTTAAGCAAATTTATAAAGGAAAGTTAAATTAGTAGAAAGATGTCAAATAAATATTTCATTTAAGTAGTTAAGTTTATTATAAAAGGTATTTAACTAAAAATTAATTTAATATAGAATTTTAAGTGCATTATTATTATTATAATACAATATCTAAAATACAACTAATTATATTATATTAAAATTCTGTTTGAGTGAATAGATATTTAAGGCAAAACAGATCCTAAACATTAGAATATATTTAAACTGTTGTAGAATGATTTGAAGATATGACAACAGTATGCAGCATCTTATCAGATGTTCGTAAAATCTGTTTTCTTGAACAGTCTTTTAGAAAATTCATAAAAGATAAAATTAAAAAAATGTTTCGAAACTATTATTTATTTAAATGTAAGTAAGCAAATTTATAAAGATAAATTAAATTAGTAAAAAGATGCGAATTAAATATTTCATTTAAATAGTTAAGTTTATTATGAAAGTTATTTAATTAAAAATTAATTTAATATAGAATTTTAAGTACATTATTATAATACAATATCTAACATACAACTAATTATATTATATTATACATCAGTATTCCCGTCTAATATATAAACTGTCTATTATCAATGTTAAAGCTTTCTATCAATATTGTGAATTAAAGACTTTCAAAAGAATTCGTAATTGACATATATTTTAGTATTTACTTATTTTTTTAATCAGTTTTAGTGATTCATTATTTATTCTAATATTTAAAAAAATGCAAATCGCTCGTGTTGTTTATTATGACTATATTTTTATGATTCTTCTGAAGTAATATAGTTTTTTTAGTAATTTGTTTTACATTGTTTCTAATAGGTTAAACAGTTGAAATGGGCCCTTTCATTGCATGTGTTTTTGTATCCACAAGCTGAAAATCTGGTATTTATAATGTTATTGAAAGTTATATTTTTTAAAAACCTTTAGTAAAATCTTTTTGGTTCTTACATTTTTTTAAATGATGTTTGTTTACAGAACCTAGGGCTGTAAACAAACCAAACGTTCAGCGAATTGTTCGGCGGGAAGTTAGTTTGTGTGCGTTCATTTAATAAATGAACGAACACAAACAAAAAATTCCGTTCGTTTAGCTAAACAAGCGAACATGAACAGAGGCCGCATTCGTTCGTTTATGTTTGTGAACGTTCGGTAACGTGTTCGTGTATGTTCGTGTATGTTCGTTTTTGTTCAATAGTTCATTAGGGTTTTTAATTTTTTATATTTAATTTAAGTATTTCAAATTTCCCAGTGGTAGATTATTTAACATACTAGTGTATCACATGTTAATATTACTTTAACTATTTTGATTAACTGTTATTTTTGTTGGATTAAACGAGGATTTCACGTATAATATGATACCTTTGTATTTTTATAATACATTATGTGATCAAGATTATATCACGTATATTTGATTAATTGGATTAGTATATTCTAGGCGGACAATGTTAGCGATGAAAATTGCGAATTTTCAGAATTTAATGTGTTAGTTTGTGCTCGATTTTGTTCAGTAATGCCTATTTGTGTTCGTTTACATTCATTTGTGTTTGTTTGTGTTCATTTTTGTTTGACACCTAAATTTAGCAAATAAATACAAGCGAACACGAACAAAAATCTCATTCGGTAAGTGTTCATGAACAGTTCGTGAGCACGTTATTTTCTTAACAAACGAACACGTTAATTCCTTAACAAACGAACATGAACAAGGCCTTGTTCGTGCTCGTTTGGTTCGTTTACAGCCCTAACAGAACCTATCAGAAAATGTTGGTGGTGGCTTTTCATCCTTCTAAACCTATGGATAAACACGTAATAATAATTATTACAAGAGATAGGAGGCAATATAAAGTTGTTTTTAGAAGACTTTCTTTTAATGATGCTGAGTTCGGTGAAGGATGGCAAACTGTTGTTAAAGATATGAGACTTGAAGTCTATGACATATTATTATTTGAGTATGTTTCTGAAGATACTTTGTTAATGTCCTGCTTTCGGAACTTGATTTACGGGAATTCTTTCTTACAGTTGTTATATGACCCTTCAAGTGAATTTTTAGTACGTATTTCTCTGCTATTGTTATCCCCATATTTGCCATGAAAAATAACAAATAACAAAAGTTTTTTTGATTTGTTTTACTAACAGAGAGTACCTGATGCTTTTTCTTCCTTGTTTCTTCATGCTAATGTTTCTGAAGTTTTAGCAACTACTAAGTTTGGTGATCTTTCATGGACTTTAAAGATAATTTGTTTGGAGAAACAATATTATTTCTATGATGGATGGTTGAAAGTAGTTGAAGATCTTAAGTTGGATGTTTTCGATTTTGTCTTTCTGGAGATGAGAGACTTGTTCACATTTCAAATTAAGGTTTTTTTAAACAATTCGACTACTCTTTTTCGGCAAGATAATCAACTAGAACAATCAGTTGAAGGTATTGAAATTTCTGGTGAAAGTCAGCTTGATATGCAGGTTATAAAACTGTTTATATGTTTTGTATAGAGTAAATTGCCAAAATGGCCCCTGAGGTTTGGCCCAAATTGCTTGTTTGGTCACTTTTTTGAATTTTCTGCGAAAAGCACCCCTCACAGATCGAAAATTGCCAAAATGACCCATATTTAACTGAGTTTATAACGAGGAACAAAAACTCAGTTAAGTCTGAGGGGTAATTTTGTCCTTTCATGTTCTAACCTTTAAAACTTCATTTTAAACCTATCTTCTTCATCTTCAGACCTTCTTCTTCTTCCTCTTCCTCTCAATTCAAACTTAATTCCCAAATCATACATACCCTAATTCCCAAATCATACAAACCCTAATTCCCAAATCATACATAAGTGTGGATTTCGTTTGTCTTCCAAATCATACAGGTTTCGATTAACTAACCTAGACGATGGTATTCTGCAAATGTGGAGCTCCTACTATCATACATGTGTCTTCCACCTTTGCAAACCCTGGTAGGCGGTTTTTCTGCTGCAATAAGAAGGGGAGGACCTGTGGTTTTGTTTGTTGGGCTGAACTACCCTTGGGTCAGATTCCTAGTAGTAGCAATGATAGTGAAGAGAATGAAGAACTGAGACTCAACAACACAACATTGCAGACCTTGGTTGGGACACTCAAATCCGAGAACAAGAAGCTAAAAACTTATCTATGGATGACTTGGTTTGGAATCATCATGTATTATATCATGTTTTAGTTCAATGTAGGTCGTTTTGTAATGATAAAAACTCAATGTATGTTGTTTCTTATTGTAATGATCATCTTTTGTTGAAGTTGTAATGTATGTTTGCAAATGTTCAATTTAGGTTGTTTTGTAGTGATAAATAAAGGTTTGTACATAACCAAACAGAAACATACTAAAGAATTAGTACATAACCAAACAGAAACATACAAAACAAGGTTCATACTTAAAGTAGTCCAGGCGTTCTTTAACACCTCTGGGTCATAGTCTCTACATGGGTCAAGCTCCTCTTCTTCAACTGGTTCTTGAACTGCCTTCTCTTTAGCCTTTTCATCAACCTTTTTAAGCTGTTTAACAATCTTTTGTTTATTTTATTTTTGACCCATTTTGACCCATTTGGGAATGGTCATTAACAGTCAATCCATTTTGACCCATTTGGGAATGGTCTTTAACATTGTGAAACATTACCATCAACATAATCAATATATGCCAGTTTACCTCCCACATATCTACTATCTGGAAAATCAGTCAGCTCACCACCATAATGCAATTCCACTGAAAAAAGCTGATGATTTTTACCTGAAAACAAAAAAAAATATTGATCATGTTGAACAGAGGTGATCGTGTGGAGACAACAACGATGCAACAATAAGCAATAATAACTTACGGTATTTAAGCAGAGGATTGAAATCAACACCCTTGTCTCGAAACTTCCACATTATTGAGCAGAGATGAACGACGAGGATGAGCAGAGAGGAAGAAGAAGAAGAACTTAAACCTTAGGGTTTTATTTGGGGATGAAAATGATGAAGAAGATGGATTTAAAATGGGTTTTAAAACATTAGAACATGAAAGGACGAAATTACCCCTCAGACTTAACTGAGTTTTTGTTCCTCGTTATAAACTCAGTTAAATATGGGTCATTTTGGCAATTTTCGATCTGTGAGAGGTGCTTTTGGCAGAAAATTCAAAAAGTGACCAAACAAGCAATTTGAGCCAAACCTTAGGGGCCATTTTGGCAATTTACTCTTTTGTATATATTATAAGAATTTATATTAAATTAATATTACATCATATATAATGTTATGTACTGTTATATTTTCTTTAAATGGTTGTACAGGTAAATGAATTAGATAAGAATATTGGTTTTTAAGTTTATGAGCATGATGCAGTGATTGATTACCGTTATGTAAGTTATATATTAATTTATGTTTTGTATTTTTATTTATTTTAGTCAACTTAATTAAGTAATAATGTTTTCAATATACATGACTTTTCAGCGGCTTAATGCTAAAATTGTTAAGTTAGCTAACATTATTTGGCCATATAAGATTTTGGTTCAAGTGAACGGTGGTGAAGTAAACGAGTGCAAACTTTATGTGGAACAATATAAAAATAGAAAAAGGTACTACTTAAATTTTAATAATTAAATTTGCATTTAATTTTAATATAATATAATATAACTAACACTCTTATATTTTCATTACATAGGTTTGCGGTTAGTCAATGGGTAAACTTTACAAAATCCAAAGGCTTGAAAAGGGGTGACTGGTGTAATTTCAAGTTTGATGAATCGGAAGGAATTTTGGCGATAACTAAACATTAATCTATGGTAGGTATTGGAAATATTTCGGTGTTGAATTAATGCTAGCATATTGGTGGTCTTTAATTGTAAATCTTACGTTAAATGTAGTAACTTCCTGACTCTTTATTTTGTAGTTCTGAATATATGGTTATTTAAGGTCGACAAACGTTGATCAGTTTTAATGTAAATTTATAGCACAAATTTTGAAACTGTAAATGTGATATCATTGTTAGTAATTGTTAGTAACAAGGGTTTAAGTCAACATCTGTTTGAAGGAAAGTGTTTGAGGATCATCTGTTTGAATCAAAAACTGTTTGTAATTACAGCGGTTTTAGAAATATTTGGTTAACTCGCTCTAGATAATTGAATTCATAATTTGTTGTTTACTAAACATATTATAGACGTTGGTCTGTTAATGGTCCATTTATTTATCTTTCCGTGTTTGTAACATCTTTCGGTATTAAGCATCTGATCACAACTATTAACTGCTATCGCTGAAAGGAACAGATGTTACTAAACAAATTTTCCTTACAACCGTCGATTGGCTTCTTAATGTTGTTTTTAGTAGACATACCTTAAAATATAATAAAACAGTGTTTTGTTTTCTAATGAAATTAATTGTAGAATATTAAGAGTCGTGAGTGATAAATAATAATGACGACTTTGAAACTCGATTTATTAAATTCACGCGGTAATTTTTTTGTATTTAAGTCATTTTTTCTATTGATTATAATTATCAATCTGAAATAATCTATCGATTACACTTCTATAAAAAAAAATTAATTCAAAATGGCACAAGTTGTTTATTGGTTTTTTGATAAATTCCGTCGTCGTTACATGGTTTATATGTCTGATTACACACGTTTCATATTTGGGTCAAGGAAAGCCATCCTGGAAATCGATGAGGAATTCCAACGGCATGTTTATGAAGTTGGAAAAACAAGGGAACTTTGTGGTTTTCAAGAATTCATATTACAGGAAAAGTTAGATATCAGATTTGGAGAAGATGAAGAGGAAGAGTCACTGCATGTGGTGAGGTGGTTTTACGTTGAATCGGTTAGTAGTGTATCGGTGAATTTTGATGATGGTTCGGCAAAAATATACCATAAAAATGAAATAGTAAACTCCAATTTTTTGGAGTTTCTGCAGGAATTGATGGAAGTCGGGATGGCTAACGTGAATTGAAGTACAACAGTTTTGAATCTTGAACGAATGATTCAATCAAGAATAATTACGTGGCAGCAGGAAGCTAAACACGAAGAAATGCAATTGGTTGCATCTGATGATTATCAGTCATCAGAAGAAGTAGATTCAGATTAGTTATGTTATGTTTAACTTTTTTTTCGTTTAAGTAGGTTTAGTCTGTTTTTTATTTAATATATTATTATGTATTTTTGTTTTGTATTGAATAATGTTATTTTCCACTATTATTGAATGAAAGTATTGATGATGTTAAATGTTAAATGTATTAATTTGCTAACTCTTTAGGGGATCATCTTTTTGCTTTTAATATGTGTTATCTCAACAAAGGTTTAATCCGTCTGATGATTTATCTTTCCATGGTTGTAACAACTTTCAGTACTAAACATCTGTCAGTACTATTAACTGGTATTGTGAAAGGAACAGATGTTAGTAAAAAGGTTTTCTTAAAACAGACTATTGGCTTCTCATTGTTGTTTTTACTAAACAGACCTTAAAGTATGAAATGGTATTCCCGTGTTTTCACACGGGATTTCACCTAGTGTATATATATAACACATAATACATCGGACATTTAGACACTTGACAACTTGGATGATGGAGATTATTAACATAAACATTGAGGCGTAAACTTAGATTGTTGTTTGAACCACGACACCTTGGACTCGGCATGAAGGAATGGAACCTTGACATCTATGACTTAATAATGGAAGATTGGAGACTTTAGACTTGATGTTTAGGACATTCGGAACTCAAGATATGACTTAGATTAAACTAATATAGGACACTAGTTTGTACCATGAACCCTTGGGACATTGAACAACGATTGCTAGGATAAGGACTTAACAATTTAAACATAAGACTAGTAGGTAGATTTGAACCTCAAATACGGATGATAAGACTCAGATTGAACTAGAACTATTATGCGGCGAAGTATATTATATTATAGAACTTATATAGATATAGGAAAGGATATTAATAATAACAAATGGACATTATTCCGACATTTGACATGGAATCAGAACACAAAGATTAAAGATCGACATATACCTATTAGTGTCTAGTGGATGACTAAAACATTGGATTAGACATATAGACCCGGAAAACTAAGACATCGACACCTCGGACATAGTTAGAACTAATTGTTTATCTGTACGGCCATAGTATATAAACACGACTATGACGAATACTAAATTACAATACCTTAAACTCGGGATTAAGAAGTGGACTTGATGTTAAGGACTTTAAATACAAGGACATAATGTATATGATGACTAGGCGCCATCCTTAGACTATAACCATGATCTAGTAAGTACGAATGTATAGACATGGAACTCTAACAAACAAAAACCATACGCTCGAGTTCGTTCCCACGTGTAACCATTAATCAAAAAAACCAAGAGTAACAATGTGTGTTGACATAGGGCCTAACTAGGAGAATACCAGGACGCGATACCAGGCACCCCGTTTACCATTTATTTCCGTAGTGCTATCCAGGTGAGTTTCGTGAACCATCCCCTCTTTTTACAGTTAACTATTTTGGGGTGAACACATGTTTCTAGTGTAGAACTAGTAGAACGTGTTAGTGATGAACCCGTATGATAAACCAGTATGATGTGACAAGGTGCTCCTGACACCATTCATACTCATTAACCCAAAGGAATTGGGCAACTTAATATATGGGTAGTACTATTTGGGGAAACCCCCACACACAGTGAACCTGAAAGCCTAGGAAACCCTCCCCTAAGGTCTGTGACATGTATTTTGCCATGAGAATCCACAATGGTAGTAGGTGGATTCATTGTAAAGTTTGAGGCATGGCTTGTACATCACCAGTGCTAGACCATGAATTGAACTGTATGAACTTATTAAACCCGTTTTGGAATATTAAACTTGTTTTGTGCTAAACCATGTAAACTTGCTTTTGACATGATAAAACTTATTTAAAACCAGTTAAGCGCACGCACTGACTCACCAACATTCTTGTTGACCTAAACCTATTTTAAGTATGTGTTCAGGTACCTATTTGAGTTAGAAGGAATGAACAGCTACGACTCGGAGTATCCCGACGGACGAATCAAAAGGCAAGCGAGAACCTTAGACATTACCTGGAGTATTTGTATTGGAGAATGTATATTGTATAGAAATGTGAACTATTATTTATAAAAGATTAATTATTTATATTGCTTCCGCTGTTTGCTTGCATTATGTGATGTTTGGTAACAATCTGGAATTCTGTCTAGGCCCACCTAGGTCGAGGTGTGATATAAAGTTTTGAGCTGGACTGACATATTAACCCAAACCGTAGGGACGGTTTTAGTAATTAACTCTAATAATTTTTTAACACCTATGCTATATATAAATACACCTAAACCCAATTATTATTTTATTATTTGGCTTTTTCTAATCACATGTGTCCGTTAATTTAAACAAACTGAATACATGGTTGTGTTAAAAAATATTTTCGACATTTCGGTACAAGTTGTTATTTTAACAGAGTTATCGTAGTTTTTTTTTCTTGCTATCGTAAGCTACACGAGCGTCTCGCGAACTGAATGTTTCTGACCGAACAACATCAACAGTCAATACCACTATCGTTAGTATGAAACCGTTATACTTTTTTATAATTTTTTATTGACGTAAAAAACAAGTCGGTATCATTTTGAGCATTTAAGACTATATTTTATTATACCGTAACAAACCGAATCGATCAAGTGGCTACCGGTCGCTTAGCGTGGGTCCCACAAGTGATCTTCTAAAGTTCTAAGACTATGGGGTATGGATCGGGATAGGGGTCGGGAGAGGATGATGTGGACCTTCCCCGAAGGGGAACACCCCCCCCCCCCCCCGCTCCAGCTAGGGGTGTACAAAAAGCTCGCGACTCGAGGCTCGCTCGAAACTCGCTCGAAAAAAGCTCGGCTCAAAGAGACTCGTTTTGTTTTCGAGCCGAGCCGAGCTGGCTCGTTTTGTAATCGAGCCGAGCTCGAGCCAGGGGTGTTCAGCTCGTGGCTTGGCTCGATGGCTCGACTCGTGGCTCGGCTCGATGGCTCGACATCTGGCTCGACTTAGGCTTGTGTAATTTAGAAAAATAAAAAAAATATACATGATTATGTGTAATTTTATTGTTTTTTATTTAATAAATATTTGTAAAAAAATAAAAAAAATAAAAATATATATATCGAGCTGGCTCGAGCCAGCTCGAGCTCGGCTCGAACATTTACGAGCCGAGCCGAGCTGGCTCGGTTTAGGTTCGAGCTCGAGCTGGGCCTGGCTCGGCTCGACTCGGCTCGTGTACAGCCCTAGCTCGACTCGGCTCGTGTACAGCCCTAGCTCAAGCTTCGGTGTGCTCGGGGAATTCTTCCCCTTCTCCCCGTCCCATTTCCTAATGTTTTTTTTGAACGTTAACATTAGAGAGAGAGAGGGGGGGGGGGGTTAGAGAGAGATAGGTGTTTAAGAGAGAGAAAAGCCGGAGAATGTCGCCGGAGAAGATGGAGGTCGCCGGAGAAGATGCAGAGGCGGTGATGGGTGGTGCAGAGAGAGTGAGAGAGAGAGTGGTAGGTGGGTGTCCGACCGCCGGAGGCGGTGATGGGTGGCGGAGGAAGAAGGTGGTGTGCAGAAGGTTTGTGTGTGTGTGAGCTTTGGAGGAGATGGGTATTGGGTTGTTTTGTTTTTTTTTTTTTGTTTTTTTTTTTTTTTTTTGTTATATACTTAAAATAATAAAAAAAGGAAGGGGGAAGAAGGAAGAACCATTTCCCCTAGAAAGGGGGGGGGGGGGGGGAAATGACGTGGCGCTGATGTGGAAAAGGGGAATGAAATGGGGAAGGGGACCATACCCCATAGTCTAATAGAATTAGGGATGACAAAAAAACCCGAGCCCGACGGGTATACCCGAAACCCGAAGCATTTGGGACGGGTATACACGATACCCGACGGGTATGGAACAGGTTTGGTATTGGAAAAAAAAAATATTTCGCGGGTATGGGACGGGTATGGTATTAGGTGATACCCGACCCGATTACCCGAAACTAAATACCCATCTACCCAAAATATATACCCGAATAATTTTAAGTTTTATATATATCTTTTATTAACTATTTTTTAGTAATGTTTTATTTTAATATATTCATTATTTAAATAATAAACTTTTCGTCTAAAATGTATATTCTAATAACATTATTATTTATATTTGTATGCTATGAAATATATAAATAGTTTCAAAATTCATACTATAATATATATTTACATATTAAATGTTTCAAAGATTATTATGATGATAATAATATATATGTTACTTATTACAATGTCATATACTCTACATTTCTTAAAACATAAAACTATAAATGAAAATAAAAAAAAATATATATATACATGTAAATACCAACGGGTAATACCCGACAAAAACCCGACGGGTAATGAGACGGGTATGGTATGAGATTTTATAACCGGGTATGGGTATGGTATTAGCCAAACCCGACCCATACCCAACCCGTTGGCAACCCTAAATAGAATATGGAATGCTGAATCAGCAACAACTACACACAATCGACAATCCACTAGTTTTCAAGTTTCAACATTTGTGGTCGCCATTCAAAACCTTTTTCTCTGTTCATCATCATCATCAATGGCGGCCGCTAGAGTAATGTTATCAACAACCATCATTGGAGCATCATCTTCTGCTGCACTCTTTAAAGCCACTGCATCTCCATTTATTAAGCCTCAATCTTTGAGCTTTTGCTTCAATAACACCCACAAATTACTTTCTAAAAAGAGGGCTTTTGCTTGTTCTGCTCTTTACAGACCTGATGTTCAGATCAAGGAGGAAGGCTTACCTGAAACCCTTGATTACAGAGTCTTTTTTCTTGATAATTCTGGCAAAAAGGTTGTTTTTTTCTTAATTTATTTATTTATTTTGTTGTTGTTGTTGTTTTGGTGATTATTGACTGTTGTTAGGTTTTAGTTGTTTTGTGGGATTGTTTTTTTGTTTAGTATACATATTATAAGTATAAAATGGAATGAATATGTAGAGTTGAAAAAAACCAAACTTTCGACGAACAGTTCATGAACCGTTCGGCGGAAAGTTCGTTTGTGTCGTTTGTTTAATAAATGAACAAACACGAACAAAGGTCGCGTTTGTTCATTTATGTTCGTGAACATTCGGTAACGTGTTTGTTTAATTTTGATAGTTCATTAGGTTCTTTAGCTTTTATATTTGATTTAAGTACTTCGAAATTCCTAGTAATCTTTTATTTAATAAATATTAGGCATGTATTACATATTACTATTACTTCACTTTTTATATGTCTATTTTCATGAACGTTCATTTATATTTGCTTACACTCACTTTTGTCTGGTACCTAAAATTAACAAACACAAACTAACACGAATCCATTCATTTCCTTAACAAACACAAACAGAAAATCTTGTTCGATTAGTGTTCATGAACATATTATTTTCTTAACAAACAAACATGAACAAGGCCTTGTTCGTGTTCTTTCGGTTCGTTTGCAGCCCTATAATATGAATTAACGTAGTATAAGTTTTAATAATATTTTGATTGAGATTGAAATCTGTTTCACCATTTGGGAATCATGATTAAAAAACATTATTTTTTTTAATTTTTTTTAGATGTTTGATTTTTGAAAAATGGGTATGATGGTTCTTGATTTAGGGTTTATATATAAGACTGAAATGAACTGATTCTAGTAGCAACATACTAATTGAATTTTGAAGTAGAAGGGTAGTAATGTAGTATGAACTTTAAGGTCAAATGGGCTAATTTGTGACTTAAGAGTTTGAGTTTAAGTTCTTGAAATTTTCAAGATTTAGGATAAGATAAGTGTTGCCATGTTGGTATTCTGATTGAAATCGAATGTGTTTTGCTATCTAGGAATATTGGGATGATTGCATTTTATATTGGATTGGTTTCTTGGTTGAAGAAAAATGTTTTCTTTGTTGAAAAGTTATGTTAATGGTGTGTTAGAATGATAGCACGAATTGGTTATTGCAGGTTTCACCTTGGCATGATATACCATTGCACACGGGTGATGGAGCGTTTAACTTTATTGTTGAAATTCCTAAAGAGACAAGCGCAAAAATGGAGGTTGCTACAGATGAAGTATACACTCCCATTAAGCAGGATACCAAAAAAGGGAAACTTAGATACTACCCGTACGCCATTCATCTTTCATATTTGTTATTATTTCATAATGCGCCATTTCTTGGCTTTTGTTGCTTATGATCGATCTTCTTTGTGTTTATTTATTTATTTAGTTTTTGCTATTTTCATTCACGTGGCTAGAATGCTAGAAGAACTTTTTTTTTTTTTATTTAATTTTCTTAAATTGATAAAAACCAAGTTACATCTAGATAATGGGTAAACGAGCAACAAGAACTTGAAAGGAAAGGATTTAGCGTTGTCACTTTATGTTCAATGCTAATTCAAAGAAACATTGCTTACATGTCCATTGTCATATTATTACATGATGATTGATTATACTAAATATAATTGCAATTATTTGTCGTTATTACAGGTTGATCTTATAAAGTTATTTGTCTGACTGATTGTCAAACACATGCTACTGAATTTTCCGCTCCTTGTATGTTACATTCAAGTAAATGCGATAATTAATAGCATCTTAGTGCCATCTTGATTATATAAACAGTTTTAAATTGTCAAAGTGTGTAAAATTGCTTATTGAAACATAGCCTTAATTTTTTTTTTTTTTTTTTTGGGGGGGGGGGGGGGGGGGGGGGGGGGGTCTCTAATGCACTTGCAACACTTAAAGGTGCATATATAGTAAATCCTGTAAATTTACCTTTTGTGTGCCTGGCTTCTAATTCCCAGTTACAATATTAACTGGAATTACGGATTGCTTCCACAAACATGGGAAGATCCATCGTTTGCAAACCCCGAGGTTGATGGTGCATTTGGAGACAATGATCCAGGTAAATGTGTATCTCACAGATTTGGATGTGTGTGTGTGTGTGTGTGTTTATATATATATATATATATATATATATATATATATATATATATATATCTGATATTTCAGCTTTATTTATTTGGTATTTTATGTGATATCTACAGTTGATGTCGTTGAAATTGGTGAAAAGCGGGGGAATGTGGGTCAACTCATGAAGGTCAAACCCTTAGGTTGTCTAGCTATGATTGATGAGGGAGAACTTGACTGGAAAATTATTGCAATTTCATTGGATGATCCAAAGGCTTCACTTGTCAATGATGTCGATGATGTTGAGAAGCATTTTCCGGTACGTTATTTTCCAACTTATCATGGACATAGTCATAAAGTTAGGGGTGGTGAAACTAGTGGGTCGGGGCATGTTGAGTAACCGTCTAAACAGTCATGTCGGACTGGTTTGACCCAAGACACTTCATTTCCAATCTATATTTTATTTAAAAAAAATGTAATATTAGACCATGTGTAGTGGGGCGTTATTGGGGTTTAAAATTGAAAAATAGCGCCCAAACACCGCTACGGTGGGGCTTTTATGGGGCGCTATATTGCTTTAAAATCGAAAAAAATGGGTGTCAGGCGTTATTTATATAACGCCACTTTTTTTTTTTTTTTGGGGGGGGGGGGGGGGGGGGGGGTGTGCCAGCTGGTTTCAACCAATAGAAAAAAGAGGGGGGGGGGGGGGGGGGGGGGCGCTATCCTTTTGTCCCACTACACCCGGACTTACAATAATAGTGTTTTTTTTTTTGTATATAGTGATTTAGCCGGTCGTATATTATAAACATACTTTGGGTGATTTGACTCATTAGATATAACATGATTTGACCCGTTGCGAGGTAAATGTGCTAATTTATCAACTTGGCGTGTAGGGTACGCTAACTGCAATCAGAGACTGGTTCAGGGACTACAAGATCCCTGACGGCAAACCTGCCAACAACTTTGGTCTCGGAAACAAAGCAGCTAATAAGGTATAATCATTTCACAACTTGGGTCACATAACTTTTAGAAGTTTTTCATATATCTAGTGTCATTTCGAAAAATTTTCGTCTAATACTCCTAAAACAAATAACAGGATTACGCTCTGAAGGTGATCACCGAGACAAACGAGTCGTGGGGTAAGCTTGTGAAAAGATCAACCCCATCCGGGGAACTTTCACTCGTGTAGATTCAAAATTTAAAGATCGCCTTTGTATTTTTCCAGTCAGAAATCTTTCTAGCAAGAGGTACATTTCGTGCATTGTTTACATCATTTGTGTCGCAAAGGCAAATTGAATAATATCTTTTTTAAAGTCTGGAGATTTATGAGAACTAATAACATGAATCGGTTCAATCAAATAAAAAACGACTTGATGAAGTTGCTATGTTCACGGCTCGGGTGAAGACGCAATTGTTTTGGCCTTCTTTTCCTCATTTGAAGGTGTCGTGTTTGACTGCTCAGCGGCAGCTGCTGCTGGATTCTCGTCATCGTCAATATGTCTATCGTCATTATATCTGTCGACGCTAGGAAGAAAGACACCTGCTCGAAAAAATAATAATCTTAATTTTTAAAAAACATAAATTTGCAGTTAGCAGGAAGTTGTATGAAATTGTCATTTCTAGATTCAGCTAAAAATATCAATGGCATCATACCTACAAACCATATTCCAGCTGCCAAAAACAATGCTGAAGTCAAGATCAAACTAGATTTTCTCCAGTTTTTTAGCTTGTCCTGTTACATGTAATATTGTAAGATCATAAGTTGAATTTATCTTTAAAATGATCCAAAACAAGCACAAAAATTGATTATCTAACTACAGCGAATTAATTTTCGACCGTAAAATCTTTGACCCAAATTAAAAAAAAAAAAAGGGGAAACAATTTGATGAATTTAGCTATGGAACTGAAGAAGAGACCTGCATGACACCAACAAGTGGAGATGAAGGAACATCACCAAAGACATGAATACACACAGTAGACATAGCCATAGCTAATGGTTTCAACGGCGGCTTAACAGAATGAATAGACACAAAATTTACCGGACCCTGCAGTTAAAAGTATGTAAAGCGGTAAACATTTGTCATGATAAGAGATGAAATATGCAGATCGAAAAAGTTACCTACCTGAGTGGCGAAAACCAGTATCTCCCCAATTAAAAAGAATACTATAAAAAGGTTCATGTCCTTGAAACAAAAGGCAGCAAAGCAAAATACTGCCCCAAAAAATGTTGCTGTGGAAAGAAGCTGTGGAGTATAAACAGATTTTATCAAAATACAAAACATTGGCTTATTGTTAAGAGCTGAATGAGGCTCTGAACAATTAAGTTTGACATTCAGACCGTTTGTTTCAAATAAAAAAAAAAGGTTCTGAATGAAATGGTTAAGAGCTGAATCATTCAGACTTTGTGCATAGCTGAACCATTCAGCACTTAATTATTCTGAGCCTCTTAACCATTCAGACCTCTTAATGATTCAGCACTTAATCAACCAAACAACCCCTAAATGGCTTCTTATTAATACATTAACAAAAGAATACACGAGTCATGAACTATTACTTAATGTCCAACACATAAAACTTTTGAAAGAAAATTGTGTACCTTAAAAGCATTAGGAATTGTTGAGCTCATCTGATCAAGAATAAAACCGCCTGCCAATGTCCCTACGATTCCACCCACGATTGTTATCCCTCCAAACAACAAGTCAGCGTTTTCCTGCGAAAGATGTGCTCTTCTCAGATGGAAACTTTTTTTTTTTTTTTTTTTTTTTTTAATTTTACTTAAAACTTATAGTTTGTTGAAGACTTTTCTCTTGTAACACATACATACCATTTGATATATGCTATAGCCAGCCTTGGGTCCCCAATATGAATAAGCCCCTATAACAAAATTGTAGGATATATAACCTACAAACATCATCCAAAAGTGGACAGTTAGCAAGTATGTCACATGATATTTCTTTCTTTGCAAAGTTATTGTGTGAAATGTAAGTACCTAAACAATTTACTACATATATTCTCTCATTCAGAAGAGTTTTTACATCTTCACAAAATCTATATAAATGACTAGACCTGCAACAAAATTATATAAGTGTTCTTAGAAATTTCGATATCATTTTACGGAACCCAACTTATATTATTGTTATTTGAGAACAAACCCTAAATATTTCTTTGGATCAGTGATCTTTTCATGTGATGTGGGAACTTTATCATGTGAATTACCTGAATAAATGCAAAGTATGAGCCAAAATAGAAGAGTTGTTAGCAGCATAATGCCAAAATTGTCAATGCATACCTTTGAGTTGCAATGGTTCCATAAAAAAACCCAAAATAACAAATGGCAACATAAAAATTGCCTCACCAAAAAATGCATAACGCCAACCGTAAGTATCTCCAACCTGAAAACAGATAGAGATGAGTGTCATAAAATGCAGACACTAATGAGTAGCGGTGCACAACTAAACCGGGTTGGGAACCAGAGCTGGTTTTCAGCCCGAACCAAACCATAAGGTTGAAATCAGCCCGAACCAAACCCAAACCTATCTGATTTGAGCCAAAACCTGATGTTGACTAGGTTTGACTGAACCCAAACTAGTTTGGGCCCAAAAACCAATTTGTGCACCTCTACTTATAAGAAATGTACAAAATAAATTCACTTACCAATCCACCATAAACATAGCCAATGGCAACTCCAGTAGGTATACACATGTAAAATATTCCCAGCCATGCTGATCTCTGTATGGAAAAATATATATAAAAGTTTAGATATTAAGGGATAGAGTTGATTTGAGAACTAAAAAAGACTTGAGCACACCCTTGGATCATGCAAAGACGCACGCCTTTATTCACTCAATCTTGACCCTATGTTTTTTAATCTAAAGGTCCAGATTGATTCCTCAGTTCTCAAGTTTTTTATGGTTATAAAACGAACCTGTCTGGATACTGAGATAAAACCACTAAATGCATCCATTCAATGCATACGTACCTGAGTTACAGGTGCGTTTTCATCAATGAATGGAGCTGCAAGACTTATGAATGAAGCTTCACCCACACCAACTAACCTGAAAACAACAATAGCAAAAGTTTGCATCATTGTGATGAGGTGGCATGGAAATCTAATGAAATAATCAAAGAGAATTAGTTAGTCTGCTCACATTCGACAAACTATAATCGTCCAAAAACCTATCGAAATCCCACAACCAATTGCAGATATTGTCCAAACCGACAACCCAACCGCAATAAGCCTAAATGGGTTGAAACTGCTCAATAAACAACCACCAAAAACATACTTAGTCATCACAAGAAAATAACCTAGGATTTTATAAAAAAAAAGGTGTATTTAATTTATACTATCTAATCATACTTTTGATTACCAAATGAAAGAGAAACTGATCATGAAAACTTACCTCTTAGCCATTGATGCAAATACTGGAGATGCCAAAAGAAGTCCAACCATAAAAGCAGAAGATAGAATACCAACCCTAAAGTTATTCAATCGGAACTCACCCCTGTAAAACAATCAAGTACTCAACACATTGTCTAAATCAAATCACTTACATTGATGTAAACGAGCCAAGCCAAGGTCATTTTGTGAGTAATTTTCTAGCTCTAACTCGGCTCATTTATCTTTTTTTATTTATAAGTATAATTATAAAATTATATATATATATATATATATATATATATTATTTAGTTATTTTATTTATAATTATTTTAATAGTTACAGTTTTTATTATAAAATTATATATATATATATATATATATATATATTATTTAGTTATTTTATCATATAATGTTATATATAATAATTATTACTTTTATAAATATACATCTCAGGGTTAGGATCCTGTGGAAAACCTTGTTATAGTGAAAACTATGGAAACTATGACTTCCCGAGCCTTTTTTTATATGAAAATTTTAGGGCATGTAATATACATGATTTTAATCATTTTGGACCAAAAAAATCAAAAAAAGCGTCGAACACTTTTTAAAAAAATAAATAAATAAGTTTTCGACTAACTGTAAAGCGAAATTAACATGTGTTAACAATGTGTTACCCGAAAACTTATTTATTTTTTTAAAAAGTGTCTGGTCGTTTTTTAATTTTTTTTGGCTTAAAATACTTAAAATCATGTATACTACATACCCTAAAATTCTCATAAAAAAAAGCTCGAAAAATTAGAGTTTCCAGAGTTTTCACTATAACAAGGGTTTCCAATATAACCTTATACCATACATCTTATCTTATATATTAAATAAAAGTATATAGATAGTAAGCTGGTGAGCCTACTCGAGCTCAATCAATGAAGCTTAGGCTTGTGCTCGTTCATTGAACAAGCTTACTATTAGGCTTGAGCTCAAGCTTGTTTAAGCTCATCTCAATTCAAACTTTTAGCGAGCCGATGTTAGATAGCTCACAGGCATCTTGTCTCATTTACACCCCTAAATTTCGTTATATTATTTCAGTTTTATCAAAAAAGCCAATGACACTTACTGAATTCCAGTACCACTTGAGCATTCTCCATTTGGTTTGCAAGTTTCCGGAACACCATTCACACCGGTACTCGCGATCACCCCTCGATCCAAATACGTTACCAAGTTTATCACACAGAATAACACAAGCAGCCTGTGATCATACCATCAAACTTAAATAAACACAAACAATTCCCACAACCCCAATCAAATTTAATATAAAAAAACACACGAACAGATCACAAATCTGCGATTTCCCATGTTTTTCGGGTTCTAAATTCTCAACAAATTGTTTAAAAAATGATCACACCTCCTAGGGTTATGAAACCATGAAGCTGAAGCCTCGAACGATTCATTCTCAACAGGAATATGAAACGGATTGTCATATTCTTCATTTCTTATTACCGGATTACCGGATCCTTCCTCTGGAACATCCATTTCATGTAATGCTTATGATTTGTTCTTGTTTCTGCACAAAAGATTTCAGTGGAGGTTTGTTCTTTGATGAAACTGCAAAAAAGAAAAAAAAATGTGTTGTCCATGAACAAAACCATTATATCCTTTTTGTTATAATGTCAACAAGTGTCATATTCTCATATTAATTTGCTTAATTTGTGTTTCTTTCATGTGTCATGGTGTTCTTAAGTGGTGTTCCGTGACTATCTCTATTTGTTTCCTTAAATTAATATTTGACATGCATTACAATATTTATCCTTGTTTTTATCATGTGACAATTCATACCTCAAATTAATATTTGTGTGCATTTTCACTACTAGAGAATAGGGCTTTTGCTACCGTATTTTCGGTCGCAAAACGGTCGCAATTACCCTTTTGCCACCATTTTGCTACCAAAAAACTTGGTAGCAAAATCACACATGGCAATTGCCCTATTGCAACCGTTTTGCTACCGTATTATTTTTTGCTACCAATTTGCTACCGATTATTTGCCACCGTTTTGCCACTGCTTTTTGTCACCACCTTGCCACCGCTTTTTGTCACCACCTTGCTACCGCTTTTTGTCACCATTTTGCTACCGCTTTTTGTCACCGCTTTGCTACCGTTTTTACCCTTTTTTGTCACCGTATTGCTACCGCTTTTTGTCACCACTTTGCTACCGGTTTTACCCCTTTTTTGTCATCGTTTTGCTAGGCTTTTTGTCACCGATTTGCTAGGCTTTTTGTCACCACTTTGCTATCATTTATGAAATTTCAAAATCGATATTATAAACCAAATCCAAATCATTCAAATAACCCAAATCCAAATCATTCAAATAATGAAAATCCAAACATTCAAATAACCTAAGTTGTAAACCTAGCCTCGATCTTCATCATCCTAACGAGCATTGCATCTTTCTCCACTTTGTCTTTTTCCATTTGAGCCCTCATCTCTCCTATGATTCCATTGAACCTTTATTTATCATCTTCCTTTTCACTTCGATGGCCTAGACATTTTGTTTAACATATTTAGTGTCATTAACTGGTAACCCAAATTTATAGATGATAAGAAAAGGAAATGCTAAAGGTAAAACTGTTTATTTATTTATTTATTTATTTATTTTTGAACGGCAAAACACTTTATGTATAGATATAAAGAGCCAGCAAGAAGCTGAGAATATTTAAGTAATTACCTTAAGAAGGTCTGAAGGTCGAAAGCCTCCAATCCACAAGAAAAGACGCTCAGTTGGTGTTTGCCAGACGCCTGATATAAGATGGCAGACATCAACCTTTGCTGCAGTTGCTTTAATGTTGAAGAGATTGGCATAGTGGTTCATGGTATCCTTGACAATTATATCTAGTTCTGGATCGGGTAAAGCAGAATGCAATGCTGACTTCAAAGCAGTAGTTTTTTTATTTTGTTCTTCGACCCACTGTTCGTATTCTATCTCAAACACTAATTCTAGTGACGCTATGAAAACGTTCATAGTCTGTGTTCTTTGGTGACTGCTGGGAACCATGGTTCACTCGTCCTGCAAAACCAATAGATA
Organism: Ambrosia trifida; assembly: GCA_028751855.1. Classification (NCBI taxonomy): domain Eukaryota; kingdom Viridiplantae; phylum Streptophyta; class Magnoliopsida; order Asterales; family Asteraceae; genus Ambrosia; species Ambrosia trifida. Next base: position 13,629,688 of record CM054128.1, on the reverse strand, counting down.
ATCCATCAGTACTGAAATCGGCCAGTTTCACCATGCGTGCATCATAAGTCAAAACACCCTCAAAAGCATACCTGAGAAGTCAAAACCAGCAGTGTTCATAGACTCATTGTTATTCCTCCAATCGCCAACAGGCAAATTCCGATTCTGGATCATGAATTGGTACCCGTCGATGTTTTGTTGCTGATCATTGCCGCCAACTACGTTTCTTGCGGAAGAATTCGGGCCCGATAGGAAACTCAGGTTTGTAACTGATGGCCCCACATTTGGTGATGGCAACTTGTTGGTAGAAGCATCCTTTTTATAACTGCAGCACTTTTTTTCTTACCATCAATGGCAAATGTGCCAACAAACACCTGAAGAACCAATCAAATAGTGAGCACAAAAGGCACCATCATCGAACCCGTACCCCCCCCCCCAATAATAAAATAATAAATAAAAATTAAATTAAATTGACCCGTTATCCAAATCTACTCCGACTCAAACTAAAAGAATCCAACCTGGACAGCGGCTGCAGCTATCAGAGGCCCTTGGATGCTGCCTCCTATGATTTGGCCATCGTTACTAGACAAACATACACTTAATCCACCCGTGCTACCACCAACATCATTATGCACATAAGATCCACATAGTGATAGGATGTTAAAGCGGCCCTGATACCACATAAACCATGAATCCATTAGTTTTATTCGCTCAATTGTCGCTTTTTTTACTAGAAATATGTGTACCTCATAACTAATATTGCCTCCAGATGAAAATGGCTGGCTTAGACATGCATTAGATACTGAACCAGATGCTGAGAGCACACACATCTCTCACATCTCATTTCCCGTATCTATTCCTATTTAATTAATTATCTTTTTTTCTTCCTTTCCTTCCATTTGCAACCGCTTACATAAGATATGGAGAGATTAAAACTATGTTTGTTTAGATTAAAAAAAATATATAGGGTGAAGTTCCATGTTTTTTTTATTATTTGTATTTTCGTGTCCTATAACTTTGTTTTCAATAATATCTTCATTTTCAAAAAAAGAAATGAATAACTAGTAAACCTCTATTTTTAGTAAATCACTGTAGCTTTACTAAAAGTGTTATTATAAATGACAACATATGTTCATATTTAACTTTCATACCTCTCTAGCAGCCACAGTAATAATATGAGGTGTAAAACCTTGTCCAGTGTTCCCTAAACAAAACAAATAAACAAATAAAACATACACTTTACATCAAACATATTCTGTTACAAACAAATGTTACAAAATCTAATAAAACAAACAATAAAAACACCAACAAAAGACTTCTTAAATGAAGTAGAGCCACTAACTCCCAAAGACAACTCTTTTTTACTAGCTGCAGATAACTGTGGCACATAAGTTGAAGCAGAAGACGTTGATGACAATCTTTTAGCAGCCGCAGCTTGCTCGGGAGTCGGGTGTACCATACTTTCTCGGCCTGCCTCTTTTCCTCCTAACAGTTGTCTCTAAATGCGAAGACACAGCCAAAGGATCCGAATTATGCGGGTAGAACAGTTGAGATGATCTTGGGTCATTAGTGGTGGTTTGTAGCATGCCATTGGTGATGGTTGAAGGTGGTGGTTGTTGTTGGTGGTGGTGTGGATGGTGTTGTGGTGGTTGTGAGTGGTGGTGGTGATAGTAAGAGGTTAGATTAAGGTCATCCTGTTTAGATTCACATTCACTATGAATGTAACAGTAACAAGACCATAGTTGTCAAAGGCGTAAAGCGCACTCAAGGCGCTTTGGTACTGCCTCTCGCCTAGGCGAGAAGCGCAAATAAAGCGTGGGCCCGAGAAAAAAAAATGCAAATTAAAAAAAAAAGGGTAAAAACACCAAAAACACTAAAAAATAACAACTTTAAGCAATAAAGATCAATATAATAAAGTAGCACCAAGATTAAAAACCACGGAAATATCAAAATAACAAGATGTTCATGCTTGAAAACCAAAAAAAAGTTCAAAATGTAAAAAATAATAAAACTTCTCTGCTGAATAATGATTCTCTGCCGTGTTTGTGACTTTGATTGTACATAGGGCATAGGGTTAGAGATTGTTTATATAGATTAGAATGCATAACCAAAAATAGAAGATATGATTAGGCGATAAAATGGTAAAGGATATTAATAGTTTTAAAAAAATCAGCTATAAAATGGTAAAGGATAAAAGTTTTTTTAAAAAAAATCATTGCTTAATTTAGCTAGGTGGGAAAAGCAACCCAGGGTCGCTTCTAGGAATTCTGTCGCCTAGGCGCCCTGGGCGACCGCTTTTAACAACTGTGAACAAGACATTCTACATCAGAAACCTTCTATAAACACTCCTGTTGATTGCTTTCATGAATCTAACTCCCAAAACTCCAAACATATTACATCAACCTAAAACTACAATTTGAGCAAGCACACATGAAATCTCAAACTAACAAAACCATAATCCGAATTTCAAACGCCAAAAGTCGCAGAACAATAACAGTGATTATATCATATCCTAATTCCAACAATTTCAAACGACAATTTGAGCACAAAATGCTTATTTAGTTCGATAGTAGTTTCCTAATTACAACAACTTTAAATTCAATTAATAAAAACTCCGATCTCCATAGCCTAAAACTACAATTTGAGCAGAAATAACTACTTGCTTGGAGTTTCCTAATTACAACAGTAACAAATTGTTTTAGAAACTCCAATCTCCATAGCCTAAAACTAAAGTTTGAGCAATAAACTAATTAACAAAACAAAATGAATAAAGAATACCTGAGGAGGAATGGCTCATATTCTAAAGTGTAAAAACTAAAAAGTTTAAAACTATTCAATTAAGTGTTTCATGTATACATCTGCTACCATGATCAATCAACCTAACTTTCAACCAAATTTTTATCAATCAACTAGAACTAAAGATATGTGAACACAAACAATGTAATTAATGGCATATTTTAAACAGCTACGATTAATAATAATAATAATAATAATAATAATAATAATAATAATAATAATAATAATAAGAAGAAGAAGAAGAAGAAGAAGAAGAAGAAGAAGAAGAATCACCTTCTGATTCTTATATTTTGGAATTTGTATCATCAATCGTTGGCATGGTAGTTGTTTGCCCTGGTCCACGGTTGCTTTGTCGATATCAGCGATGGAGATGGACCGATATCAGTGATGGAGGTTAGGGTTACGCTGATGGAGGTAATCGGTGATGATGGAGGTTATGGTGATGATGGAGGTTATGGTGTCGATTGGAGTGTCTCTGCCTTTTGTAGGGTTACGTGTGAAGAGGAATGATTGATCAAAATATCTTTAGTTATATATATTTTTAATTTTAATATATTATTTTTTTACCAATTTGCTACCGAAAATATGTGGTGACAAAATTTTTAACACTTGTTACCACTTAGCTACCTTATGTTATAAAATTTGCTACCGCACGTTTCGGTAGCAAATTTTGGTGGCAGTTGCTTAATTTTGTAGTAGTGTTTTTTATACCGTATTAGAATAATGGGCTACTGTTCAAAACATTTTAGGATGAGTTGAATCATGAATGTATTAAAGATATTGCTTAGTTATGTATTTGTTGTCATGTATGTATCCTGATCACATACATTGAGTGAACCACCTTATATTCATGTATTATACAATACATACATAAATCATTATTATCTACATGACTTTTAACTACTCTTGAGATATCATATTCGATATTCAAAAACCTTGCAAAGTTAACACTTAAAAGGTGGTATAGTTAGATGATGTTAGTACTTAATATTCATATGCGTGTTCTTTATATATCTAAACCGGACTCTTTTCCTACTTTCTTTCTAGTCTTTTATATATTATGATGATTAAAAACGGCTTAAAACTTCAAAACATAAAGATTTATTAATAAACACTAGCTTAAAACTTCAAAACACTAGATTTATTAACAGCTTAAAATAACATAGTTCACAAGAAAATAGAAAACCCAAAACATATAGATTTATATTCTTCAATTCTCAAACGTAGAGGGGCCTGTATGTGACCAAAGAGGAAATGAAGGGACTAATTATACATACATACTTATAAATTACTATTATCTTAATTCGTAGTCTTTTATATATTATGATGATTAAAAACGGCTTAAAACTTCAAAACATAAAGATTTATTAATAAACACTAGCTTAAAACTTCAAAACACTAGATTTATTAACAGCTTAAAATTACATAGTTCACAAGAAAATAGAAAAGCCAAAACATATAGATTTATATTCTTCAATTCTCAAACGTAGAGGGGCCTGTATGTGACCAAAGAGGAAATGAAGGGACTAATTATACATACATACTTATAAATTACTATTATCTTAATTCGTAGGTTGGCAGCATTTGGAAACCGTTAGGTTGCATAAAAAAGCACGCGAATTGTATTCCTGAAATAGAGGTGTTCGAGTAACCAAAAAAGGAAATGTACTGACAAAAGAATTGAAGAGTTGACCAAATGATATTAGCTTTTTAGGAACGTCGAATTTCATTAATTGTCTTTTGCTGGACTTAACCAAGACCTCTTAGGTGTTTCTAAAAATTTTACCTTTGCTAGGTGTTTCTAAAAGTTCTAACTTTGGACCGGCCACAATAAACTAAAAAGTTTATAGTTGGTGTAGGGGTGAAGAGGTGATTCAATCAGTCTTTGGTAAGAGTAATGCCTTCCTTTTTGTTATTTTTGGTTTTTGACAAGAGACAACCATAGAGAAGAATTTAAAGGAAATAAATCAGATTCATTTAAAGAATTACTACACTAATAATATACGATTTCCCTCTAACACGTTATGAATATCATACAACTGATATACGAATCAAGATTTGGTTAGTGTTTACTCCTAAACCATAACTATGCTACCAAATGACCAAATGAATATATTGCAAGACGAGGAGTTCTAATATCAATATCTAATATTTATTTACCTAACAAACTACCAAATACTAAATTCCTGCAAACTTTAATTAAAAGTGAACACAAAATACTTCAATCATGTTGCTACAACAAATATGAGTCCAACGTTAGTATCGGGTCTGAGGAAGGGTAAAAGGGTTGAAGGGTTTAGTTTGCCTAACACATGTCGTGGTGTCCCTCTACGTTGCTAAACGTAGAAGGAGGTTCAAGAGTTTTATGTTTTGATTGTTACAATTCTGATTTGAGCGATACTCAAAGTCAGAATGTCGTTTGTAACCTCAAGTGAAATGTTGTGTGATGGAGAGAATCTTTCACACGTAAAAATCAAAGAGAATAGAAGAATGTGGAAGTGAGTGTGTGGTGAATGATCAGATCACTGATAGAGTGATTTGATTTATAGGAAAGGTATCTCTCCATCACACACTCTCACTTTCACATTCTTCTATTCTCTTTGATCTTCACGTGTGAAAGATTCTCTCCATCACACAACATTTCACTTGAGGTTACAAACGACATTCTGACTTTGAGTATCACTCAAATCAGAATTGTAACAATCAAAACATAAAACTCTTGAACCTCCTTCTACGTTTAGCAACATAGAGGGACACCACGACCTGCGTTAGGCAAAACTAAACCCTTCAACCCTTTTACCCTTCCTCAGACTCTGTACTAACGTTGGACTCATATTTTTTGTAGCAACAAGATTGAAGTATTTTGTATTCACTTTTAATAAAAGTTTGCAGGAATTTAGTATTTGGTAGTTTGTTAGGTAAATAAATATTAGGTATTGATATTAGAACTCGTTGTCTTGCAATATATTCATTTGGTAGCATAGTTATGGTTTAGGAGTAAACACTAACCAAATCTTGATTCATACATCAGTTGTATGATATTCGTAACGTGTTAGAGGGAAATCGTATATTATTAGTGTAGTAGTTCTTTGAATGAATCTGATTTATTTCCTTTAAGTTCTTCTCTATGCTGGCCTCTTGTCAAAAACCAAAAATAAAAAAAGGAAGGCACTACTCTTACCAAAGACTGGTTGACTCACCCCAGCACCAACTATAAACTTTTTAGTTTATTGTGGCCGGTCTAGAGTACATGTAAATGGGGGGAGAGTTTATAAAAAAAATAATCTAAAAGGGCTCCAACCTTTTAGTTCGTTTAGGGCCTCCAAAAATGTTAGACCGACTCTATGTGGCGCATTGGCAAAGGTAAAGCTTTTAGAAACACCTACGAAGTCTTGGGTTAAGTCCAACAAATGACACGATTAATGAAATTCGACGTTCCAAAAAAGCTAATATCATTTGGTCAACTCTTCAACTCTTTTGTTAGCACATTTCCTCTTTTGCCTACTCCAACAACTCTATTTCAGGAATACAATTCGCGCACTTTTTTATGCAACCTAACGGTTTCCTAATGTTGTCAACCTACGGATTAAGATAATAGTAATTTATAAGTATGTATTGTATAACTAGTCCCTACATTTCCACTTTGGTCACATATAGGCCTAAACAATATCATCCCATAAGATAGCTACTAAGGCAAGTGTAGAGATGGAGACTAATACCATCCCATACCCTGCATCTTTAGTAGACCTAAACAATATGTCAAGTACTTATAAGTGAAGCCCACCAAAGGACGAGAGATGGGAAGATTTTAAACAAGTCAAAATAAATTTACCACTTATTGATGCAATTGAAAAAGTTCATGCTCTTATTGAATGTGTGAAAGAGTTGAGCAACCAAAACAAGTACAACAAGTTGTCAGAACACTTAGGGGGCACATGTTCGTGTTGTTTTGTCGGATGTTCTTTCCCCTAAACTTCAAGATTCGGGAGTCCCTTTAATTTCAATTCAGGTCGGAGAGTTTAAAATAAGGACACTTTAGATCTTGGAGCATGTGCGAGTATATTGCATGGGAGTCTATTTGACCAATATGATTTTGGTCCACTACATGAAATTAACACCACGGTAGTGTTAGCCGATCAGACTCCCACACATCCAAGGGGATGGTTAAAGATGTGTTGGTAAAGGTGGACGATTTCTACTACCCATTTGACTTTTTGGTGGTTGATTATGTAAGTAGTATTAAGGATACATAACCCACCGTTATACTGGGTAGGCCATTCCTAGCAACTGCGTATGCTATTATAAAGTGTGCTAATGGAATGGTAAGCATGAAGTTTGGTGACCGTGAGTTATGCTTAAATGTGTATCCAAATTTGTCTAACCCGGTTTTTGATGAAGAATGTCCCAAAAAGGTCATTTTTGATAGTGGTGACCCTCTTGTAAAAGAGGATCACCCAAAAGAGGATTTTTGTGTGGTTGACAGGTTTAGAGCAATCAAGAATAGCACGGTGAAAGGACGAAAGACAAAGTGGAAGAAACCGTCTGATTTGGATAATCACATTCCCGTGTGTATATTTAGATCTCTTCTACATATTGAGGACAATGTAAACTCTAAGTGTGGGGAGGAAAGAAAAATTTAAGTATTTTGAAATCCCTCCATTTAAACACTGAGGATAATGTTGGACTCTAAGTGTGGTGATGGGAGAGAAAATTTGAAAATTTTTCAAAAAAAAAAAAAGTCCTCATTTAAGCATTCTAAAAACACGATTAACTAAGTCAACATGGGATTGTATGAACCATTTTGGTCTTTTGTCATGGTCAGGTTCTGAAAAATTTGCATGATAACTCTCAACTAGTTTTGGTAAAAAGAATTACAGGTGGTTATTTGGGTGTAGTTTACTTGAAAGGTTGATTTGCTACACACATGTCACATACCTACCTAACTTTCCATGTGAGATATTGAGCCATCACAACATGTTACACTTTATAAAATTATATCTATTTTTGCATGTTATGTTCTTTTGAATTGAGTGTGCCATTATATTTGCATAAAGTAGAACTTGCACCTTTAATACATTTACCGCACTAGACCAATTGTGAACAAAAGAATGATTAAGGCATTAGGATAAACTTTTTATTTTAAAACCATTTTTATTTTCGGTACCCATTACAATATCCCTTAGTTAACCAATCTTGAGCCTTAACATTTTCATTTGACCACCCATTTGGCCCGTTTAGCCTTTTTAATTTTATACCCGAGTGATGAAAATTCGATTTTAGGATATTGCTTTGTATTGTAAAAAGTATGCAATGTTTATTCTAAAAAAACATTGAAAAAGAGCAATGATTATTATAGAAAAACAAAAACAAAAACATTCTCTAGTTAGTGGTTGAATGAAAGGCACAACATTGCGTTATAGTTTAGTAGTTGTTTGTTTGTTTTGATTAGTTGCTTGATGTAATAATAGTCGGATTTTCATCACCTTAGTCACTATTAAAATATCCCTTCCATGCCCTTCGCCCAGCGACATTACAACCCTTTAAAGACCTTTTGACTTGTGTTCACTTTTGTGTAATTTGGTGAAGTGCGATTAAGTTGCAAGTACATACATGCATTATAATTGGTTTTGAGTGTAGTTATTGATTGTAGAAAGCGTAGAAACCAGGTATGACATTAGACCTTAACTAATTTATGTTTGAGAATAGGTAACGCATTTTGTGTTTGGAATTGTGAAAGTGTAATAAGTTTGCTTGAGGACAAGCAAAAAGATAAGTGTGGGGATGTGATACGCGGTTGAAAGTCCAAGGTTTCTAGTGTTTAATATTGCATTTTTATGCGATTTTATAGTTTTGGACACGCTACATTGATGGGATTTGCATTTTTGCAGGCCTCAAAAGGTCTAAGGTGCATTTTGGAAGCTTAACGAGGATTTGGAATGGATTTAGCAAGAACGGGAGCGAGAACCTGAGCAAAACTGAGGAAATCAAGCAAAAATAGGCTGGGGCATCCTGGACACTGACTAACTGATACGCGGGTGAAAATTCAAGGTTTTTCGGGATCAAGATTGTATTTTTATGCAATTTTCGAATTATGAGCACACTACTTTGATTAGATTTGTGTTTTGCAGGTTAACAAAGTTAAAAGTGTGTTTTGGGAGCTTAACGGGACTTCAGATGGAAGCTAGAGTGATTCGGGTGGAAGAAGTGGAAGAAAATGGGCAAAAAGAGGCTTATAGCGTAGCCTACGGGCATTTTGGGCGTAGCCAACTCGTAAGAAAGGCGTAGATAGCCCGTAGACAACAGAAACTCAAGTTAGCACTTCATCTGCCTAGCCTACTTATGTTTTGGGCGTAGGCTACGCGCCCAACCCCGTAGTCTACGACCATTATGGGCGTAGCCTACGGGGTCTCTGATCAGACACATTAAATTTCGATTTTAAAGCAATTTTTATGGATTTTTATGTGGGATTTGACCATTGACTCGGGATTAGGCTATAAAGATCAATCTTTAGGGACCTTAATCATGATCTTTTACTCCCAAATCAAAATCAAATCACCCTATTTTCAAAATCATTCAAGAGCATCAATCATTCCTATTTTTTTTTTTTTTTTTTTGAAGATTTCAAGATTTCAAGACCTATTAATGAAGAATCAAGTTCTATGGCCATGAGTGGCTAATCCCTTTGTATTACACTTGGGTGTAGACAATTGAAGTTCTAGGGTTTTAACATTTGGGTATTTCTTAAAACTCCTAATTGTGTTGATTGCGTGTTTGAACAATTGTGTTAAATCGTGATTAATCATATGTTGAAGTCATTTTAGTTAATTGATCTTGTGCCAATTTCTAGTGTCATGAACATGATTTCTTGCTTTAACACAAACATAGGGTTGTATGTTCTAGTGTAATGAAGTATATTATTGTCCATCTTTGAAGTTGATGATTCTTGATACCTAAACCTATTGAACAATCAACCCGTTAATACCAATTTCATTATATTTGTTTGACCGATTTGTGAAAACCTTAGACTTCATTTGTTGAAACCCGGGGGTGATCTTTTTCATCAATTGTTTACAATCCAATTTGTTCTCCATTATTTTTAGGGGAAATGGAATCTAATAATCCCAACTTTGGGGGGTTGGAAGGGAGCAGTCCCAACTTGAAAGTTGTAATATAACGGTCCCAACTTGTCAATGTTTTTATTCTAATGGTCACAAACTAACTGAGGTTAAGTTTTTATGTTAAGTGCTGACGTGGACTGCCACGTGGCGTCTGACGTGGCCAATCTGTCCCACTTGGCAAAAAAATGGGCCTTCTTTATCCACTTGGCTTTTTTAATTAAAAAAACTTTTAATTATAAAAAAACTTTTAATAATAATAAAAAAGAATTATATATATATATATATATATATATATTATACACACACACACACACATATACACACTATCTTTCATCTCTCTCTTCTCTCTACCACCCACCACCACCACAACCATCACCACCAACCACCACAACCATCACCACCAACCACCTCCCATCACCACCACAACCGCTCCCCACCAACAACCACCTCCACCGCCGCCATCTGCAACCACCTTCACAAAACCCCACCTACAACCACCAACAACCACCTCCACAAAACCCCACCTACACGAAACCCTAATTGTTTTGGGGGAGAAACCCTAACAACGATTTGTAGCTTATAGAGGAGAGAGAAATGGAACCAGGAAGTAATAGAAAGAAGAGAAGGAGTTCCGGCGGCGGTGACACCCTCGTCGCCTGATCGTGAAACCACAAGTAAAACCCATCTCGTTCCCTTCTCTTGGTCGATAATCTGTAGTAGTCGGGTTATGGTTGTGGATTATGACGGTAATGGTGAAGACTCGGTGACGATTCATGAGTTCTGATGAGACCGGCGATGGAGAAGATGACCGGCGGTGGTGGAGAAGGTGGAGAAGACGACAGGCTACTCTGTGTGTGTGTGTGTGTGTGTGTGTGTGTGTTTACTTTATCAGAGTTAGGGGGTTGGTGGTGTTTGTAGTGGTGGTGGGTATCGTCGGAGATGGTGGTGGTGGACGATGGTGGCAGGTGGTTGTTGTTGTGGTGAAGATGATGATGTAGGGGTGTATATATATATACATTCTTTTTATTATTATTTAAAGATTTTTTTAAATAATTAATAGATTTTTTTAACAAGTGGGATCCACATTTTTTGCCAACTGGACATACTGTGCCACGTGGACTGCCACGTGTGATGCCACGTCAGCACTTAACAGAAAAACTTAACCTCAGTTAGTTTGGGACCATTAGAATAAAAACATTGACAAGTTGGGACCGTTATATTACAACTTTCAAGTTGGGACTGCTCCCTTTCAAACCCCCAAAGTTGGGATTATTAGATTCCATTTCCCCTTATTTTTATTACAATTCAATTTCAAGTTTTATTAAAATAATCAAAATCCTTTCAACCAAATTTCTTAAGTAAACAAAAACATGCAACTTCAAAATTAACTAAACTTCATAAGTGACAACTTTTTAATCAACTAAAACCTATTTCACCGACCACAAACTCTTCGTTGTTCGACACCCTTTGTTGCCACTACTACATTAATTGAGGTAATATAGGACATATAAATACTATCTTTTACCAGACCGCGACATCCGATCACCAGCGTCAGGCTGAGTGTCTCCAGAAGACGTTGGGCGTCCTAGACGTATGTCTGGGCATCCTAGGCGCAGCCTGCAACACAAAAAACGTGAAACTGACATCTTTGACGAGTTTTTAAGGGAGAATTCGAATTTTTTACTTCATATCTTGAATTCTAACCTCCTGGGGCTCATCTTGGACCTTTCTTGGTGTCTCCAATCATTAAGATCTCAAATCCAATCCATCCATCATTAGGGGTGTTCTTCGGGTTATTTTTTCGGGTTTCGGGTTTTTCGGGTCGGGTTTTTTGGGTTTTTTGTTGACAAAAATTGACCCGATAACCGAACCATTTAAAGTTCGGGTTGATCGGGTTGAGGTTATTCGGGTTCGGGTTAGTTCGGGTCGGGTTGTTCGGTTTTCGGGTTTATATGTAATATGAAAAATGTTTTTTTTTTCTTGCAAAAATATCATGAAAATTCACGTGATACTAAGAAAAATATTATCAAAACTTAAGCATTATTTAACGACATGATATAATAGTGTTTAAAATTCCTAAAACTTGATGTTTAAGATGCCAAATAATCTAAACTTAAACACATCTATAAAAACAAGACATTACATGTTCGGGTTTTTATTCGGGTTTGGATTTCGGGTTCTTCGGGTCGGGTTGTTCGGGTTTTTTGTTAGGGAAAATTGACCCGATAACCGATCCATTTAAAGTTCGGGTTGGTCGGGTTTTTGTTATTCGGGTTCGGGTTTTTCGGGTATTGTCTTATTCGGGTTCGGGTGACCTCGAATTCGGGTCGGGTTTCGGGTTTCGGATAAAAAAGAACACCCCTATCCATCATCATATTTCATTAATCAAGATCATCCTCATTCAACCCATCTTCATCACCAATCACTAAACCTTCATTCACCATTCATAAAACCCTACATCCCCAATATTCCTCATGGCTATTTCTCATACCTTTTCCATCACCATTGAAGCCTCTATCATCATGAGCGGCTAATTATCCTTGAAATTACCCGGTGTAGACTTGTAGTCTAGGGTTCTTGAACATTTTGGGTATTTTCTTATTTCTTTGTAATTGTGATTTGAACAAACTTGTTAATTGCGTTACTCTTGTTTTGAATTCTCTTTGATAATTGTTTCTTGCGCCAATTACTATGGAAATGAATTCAGTTAATTATGCTTTAACTTGTTATTAGGGTTTATATGTTCTAGAGTAATGAAGTGTAGTTTAGTCCATCTTTGATGTTGATGAAACTTGACACCTAAGCATATTGAAACAATTAACCCGTTAATCTTCATTGCAAGTATTTGATCCAACCCAATTTGTGATAGAACTCTAGGTTTCTTGTTGAACCCGGTGTGATATCCATCTTTATTATTATTGTTACAATCAATCATTTTCAACCAAGTCTTTTTATTCAAAGTTTTTATTAATAATCAAGTAATCATCCTTCACTTTAGAAAATTATAATCTTGAATCATTTTGTGGTTCACAACTTTCAAACCAAAATCTTAAATGATCAAAAGCACTAAACTTCATAATTAAACTATTTCTTCATAAGTGACGTTTTCTCAATCAACTACAAACATTTTCACCGACCACAGACTCTTCGTGGTTCGATACCCTTGTTACCACTAGCTACATAGTTTGAGGTAATTAGGACTTTATAAATACTATATTTGACCGGACAGTGACATCCGATCAGTAACCTAATAACACATAATAAATTTATAAGCCCAAAAATCTTAATTGTTACAAATTTAGAATTGGGGATTTTGTTGAATTAGCCCTAATTGAGCCCTAAAAGTCTTAATTGTTAATTCTTATAAATTGTTAATAGTTTAAACTTTAAATTATTTAATTTATTAAAGCCCTTGAGGGACATTTTTAACGGCTCAGATAGAGCACGTAAATCCTCAGAAATGTGTCTATCCAGAACGGACATAATATGATCAGTATGCTAGATATAGTCATTTAGATAACACATATTTGAGTCATTGAAACACTTGTTTAATACACACTTCCTGAATACATTTGATAGACTTGTACATTTCCTAGAAGGATAACACTACTGTCACACATCTAATAAGGATGGTGTCTATAGACACATTTTCCCTATGCAAAACAGATCCATCATTTACTTGGTCAAATGTCCTAAACCAGCAACAATTCTTGCACACATGGCTTATGGCATCGATAAACTCACCATACAAGATCAGATAATCTAATATCACCAACAAATTTAGACATAACATCAGTAATATGTGTTTACTTGATCTTTTTGAGTAATCCCCAATCCACCATGATTGAAACAGTTGTTTTTGTATGTTTTAACCAATCACTAAATCACCAATACACGCGTGCATCCAACCCATGATGCACTAAAGAGTGCTGAACCGAGCGGCTACACGAGTAAACAGCACACCATCTGTCTACACTTGCCTTTTTACTATTACTTTTTTATTTATTTTAAACAAGCACACACTTGATAGTTGATATATCATAACTTGTATTATAAATTAAAATTTTCTATTAAAAAAATAATAAACTATTAACATGTCATCACTTGTACTTGTTTACATAAACGTTTCGAGTAATCCCTAATCCACCATGATTGACACAATTGTTTTTACGATGTTTGAACATAACACTTAACCACCGATATATGCATACATCCAAATGATATTGGACCGTCTGGCTACATGAGTGAAAACTTTAAGTTACAAACAAGAGTGGCCGAAAATGCTGTACATTTTGAGTCATCAATCTAGCCCTGCCTATGGTGTAGCAGTTGCTGGCTTATTTTTAAGCAAAGGCATAACATCTGGCTGCTCAACAGCAGACCCCGCATGCTCACCACCTTCATCGTATCTGTCAGCACTGTCGAGAAAGATACCTGCATGATCAAAAAGTGTAGCAAACATACATGAGAAGACTCCTAGTCAAATGTCTAAAATGCGCATTTGATGATAACCCTTTTTGATGATAAAAACAATGTCATCTATAACTTGTAAAGATTAATGATGAAAAGGTTAGTGTAATTGAACACATTATTATATACCTATAAACCATATTCCAGCTGCCAAGAAAAATACTGAAGTTAGGATCAAAGCAGATATCCTCCAATTGTTAACTTTGTCCTGCGTTACAGATTTGCATCTTATTATTAAAAACGCTCATTTGCATATACGGCTCGAAAGGTAAGTGAAGTCATTTACATTATAAAAAAAGATATGGCTACAATAATATTCTAGCATAATCATCAATGTTCCATCTAAACATTTTGAAATTTAAATTGAATATAATCAAAACCTATTAAGCTACTGAAATAAAGCTTTTATTTTTTACAAAACCTATTTTTAGTTATATGGATCTTTTTAGTTTTGACTCTTTTCCATCAAGTGAAGAATCAAAATGTGATAATTGGATCCATAAAATGGAGGAAAATAAAGAATATGTGAAAGAAAGCAAACCTGAAGAAGACCAACAAGTGGAGATGATGGCACATCACCAAAGACATGAATCGAAACAGTTGACATAGCCATTGATAGCGGTCTCAAACTTGGTTTAACAGTATGAAGACATACAAAATTCACAGGCCCCTGTGCAGTGTACGCGATGTACTTTTTGTCAGAATCTAAACCTATAACTAATAATGGCAGGTCGGGCAGGTCAAATAACAGGTAAAAATTGGTAATCTGTATGGTTTGATCTTTTGGTCAAAAATTAGGCTTGTTCCTAACAAATGTGGGTCAAACATGATTACAATAGTATATCGTTTCTAAAAAAATGTCTTACACATTTCTGTGTAAGATTTCTTTTTATTTACCTGTTTGACCAGTAAGAAATAATTTTAACCCGAATTGACCTATTCAATAATAAATGGGCTAAAAATGCGATTTGTAGCCACAATAAATGTCTTAACTGTTATATCGTTAAAGAGAAGGTTACCTGAGTGGCGAAAACAAGTATCTCCCCAATTAGAAAGAGACCTATGTAAATGTATAAGTTACTGAAGCAGAAGGCGCTAAAGCAAAATATTGCTCCCAAAAATGTTGCAGTAGAAAGAAGCTGCAAAGAATAATGGTTATAATACATACAAAAAACAATGATATATAGCTCAACACTCGAGAAATATGATAAGCAGTTAAAAAACAGAGATTTTACCAAAAATATCTACCTTAAAAGCATTGGGGATTGTTGAATTCATGCGATCCAGAATAATACTCCCTCCTAATGTTCCCACAATTCCACCAATAATGGTGATCCCTCCAAATAATATATCAGCGTTCTCCTGTAAAAAATGAAAATTTCAGATCAAGCTTTCTTATTTAATTTGGTTTCGATTTCCAGATAAAGTGTATTGTTTGTAACAAAAAAAACCACAGTCAACACGAAGGTCAAACATGCTTACCATCTGATAAATGCTATAACCAGCCTTTGGCCCCCAGTATGAATATGCCCCAATGACAAAATTATATGCAATATAACCTAAGCAAAAACCATGCAAAATTAGACAAATAGCACTATATATCATTACAAAGACTACTAAGATTGAGAAAATTAACAAGTACCTAGAACATTTATGACATAAACCTTCTCAAGCAAAAGGGCTTTTATATCTTGCCAAAATCTGGATAACTGATTGGAAAAGGAACTATAGCTGCAACAAAAATATGCACGTAGAATATTTTATTAACGGGTTTATTCCTCAAATCCAGATATCACTGATTGAAAAGAAAGGGTGCTATATTATATAGATAGACAAACACCTGGAACGTTCTTTAGCGATATGCTCACCGCCCTCTTCATCTATGGACCCGTGGAAATTTTTATCATGCGACATACCTATATATAATACACGTAAACTCATTAAACCATGGTGAAATATAACAAGTTAATGTTGTAAATAAAACTACATAAATACAAAAGAAATACCTTTCATCTGTAACGGTTTCATTGCAAACCCCAATATAGCAAATGGCAGCATGAGAATTGCCTCACCAAAAAATGCATAGCGCCATCCAACACTACCTCCGACCTACAAATCAAAGAACAACATCCATTAGTTTGACCTTATCTGGTCAAATTCGATCATTTGGGTCACTGTCAATGTGTGAATGTGCACAAAAAGAAGAAAGATCAGATACATACCACTCCACCATAAACATAACCAACAGCAATTCCAGTTGGTATGCACATGTAGAAAATTCCCAGCCATGCTGTTCTCTATACAAACAAAATGGATAAAGTCAGATAAAAGGGAACCGACATAAATATTTTATTTGTTTTCATTCCATTTTTGCATACAAAATGGATCTACGTACAAACACGGAAATTTTTGTTTCAAAACGCGATTGTCAATAACTTTTTTCAAACTTCAAAAATATAAAATAAAGTTAATATATAAAACTGTTCTATCAGGTTTGAAATCTCAACCTCAATAATGTTGTTTTAACTTCTAGATTAAAATTGTTTAAAATGGATTACGCCTAAAGTAAAATGTTTGAATAGCTTTTCAGATTCGATCCAGTTAGGCCCATTTCATGCTATAAGCTGTTTTCTTATTTTACTACTTTGACCCACTAAAGATATAACATATCCTGAATTAACCCATTGAGTAATAAAAATGGATCAACCAGCTCTAGTGTATGGAAATTATCCAGTAAGGAAGAGAACCTGAGCAACCGGAGCATTGTCATCAATAAATGGAGCTGCAAGACTTATAAAAGAAGCTTCACCAACACCAACTAACCTAAACCCAATAATATTTAAGTTATACCATAAGTCAAAGTGCATCAATAGCTATAAAGAAAATAATACAATTTTAGGCATTTGAAGTAGTCAACTAACATTCGGCAAAGTGTGATGGACCAAAAGTCAACTGAAAGCCCACAACCAGCTGCAGCAAGAGTCCATACTGACAATCCGACTCCAATAAGTCTAAACGGATTGATGCTGCTCGTATACACAAAAATAAAAATATATATAATTAGGAAACATGAAAGCTTCATTTCTAATGGGATGATTACTTCTCAACGTGTAGTACCCTTATAGGTCAAATGGGTTGATGACTTCATAGTTCATATCACTAAACTTAAGTTTTATGACTTTATCTACATGTTACAGTAAGAATAATGCATTTTTGAGCCATTATCCAGATAATAAGTTTTTTTTTTTTTTTTTTTTTTTTTTTTTTTTTTTTTTTTTAATAATTTCTATTTTATTAAAACATCATCGCGAAAAATTACATTAAGATAGCGGGCAGGCGTAACATGATACAGACAGTAACATACATTATAAAAGGTAGCAGCAAACCATAGTAAGAAATCATATGATAAGGTATGAAAAGGTGTGACACAAAGGGTATGAAACAACACAAAATGTTATGGTACGATAATAAATTATACATAAAGATACAAAGGATTAGAAAAAGTTTCACGACGGTAAGAAATTATATAACACAAATAGGCCTGTAAACGAACCGAACGTTCATGAACTGTTCGTGAACTGTTCGGCGGGAAGCATGGTTTAAAAAAACTGCTGAGGCGTGCGCCTCAAGGCGAATCGGGAGGAAAACGAGTCTGAGGCTGCGCCTCAGGGTGCAATTTTGTAGATGCGCCTCACAGGGCTGAGGCAGTAATAAAAACTGCGCCTCAGGGGTTTTTTAAGTTTATTTTTGATGTTTTAGACTTTTTATTTCAATTTCAAGCATGTCATGCCCTTTTAACGTGTGTTTTTGATGTTTTTGATGAATTTGATGCTGAAATTAGTTAGTATTTCATTTTCTATAAGATATATAACATTTTTATATATATTTTCATTCTGCCTCGCGCTTACGCCTCGGTTCGCCTCGAGGCGTACGCCTCGTGAGGCGAAAGGAAAACGCCTCGAGGCACGTTTCCGTACTTTTAAACCTTGGCGGGAAGTTCGTTTATGTTCGTTTATTTAAATAAGTGAACGAACACGAACACAATGTTTTGTTCGTTTAATTAAATGAACGAACATGAACACACGTTTTGTTTGTTCATTTATGTTCATGAACGTTCGTTTATGTTCATTTATGTTCGTTCGTTTATTTTTGTTCATTTAACTAAACTTAACTTTATTTTTATTATTTATTTCATTTTGTTAAGTATCTTAATTCATATGTTCTAAAATCTTAATCCTAACCCTAACATTCTAACCATATCACAAACGTGGATGGATGTTTTTTTGGATGAATCATGGTGAGCTTTTTTTTTGGTAGCTACATGATGGATATTTTGAATGAATCATGTACATTCAAACTACTAATTTAGATTTGGTTTTGGTTGCATTGTGATGTATTAGACTTGGTTGAACTATTATGAATCATTATTAACTTGTTTTTTTTTTTTTTTTGTGTGTCTGTTCGTTTATGTTCATGAACTATTCGTTTAGGTATTAAATGAACGAACATAAACAAACACGAACACAACAAATTTCTTAATGAACGAACACGAACACAAAAATGTGTTCGATTATGTGTTCGTGTTCGGTTAAAGTTAAATGAACAAACACGAACACACATGTGTTCGTGTTCGTTCGGTTCGTTTACATGCCTAAACACAAATACAAAATGGTGTGCTACTAAATGAATATCCATCATCTATCTATAATCAACCACTTTCTATAAATATATAATAGTTTTCATGTTTACGATACATCAATCATCAACTATTGAAATAACTTGATATTTAATATCTTAGTAATCTACTGACGGGGTGTTTGTTAGCCTTTTAATAAACCTCTTAATCATTCAGCATTAAGAGTGTTTGTTTCAACTAAAAAAGCATCTGAATGGTTCCATTAAGCTCCTAACCATTCAGCTCTTGATCATTCAGCATTAAGAGTGTTTGTTTCAACTAAAAAAAACATCTAAATGGTTCCATTAAGCTCCTAACCATTCAGCTCTTAATCATTCAGCATTAAGATTGTTTGTTTCAACTAAAAAAAGCATCTGAATGATTTCATTAAGCTCTTGACCATTCAACTAATAAGAGGTGCTGAACCATACAGACCCTCTTAATGATTTAGCACTTAATCATACAGATCCTACCAAACAGCCCCTAATCTTTATTGCTTTCTTTCAATGATTGTGTGTGGATATATATACACTTGATTGTGCGGCATGCCCTCTTTCATAAAATAAATTAAAAAGGGCAAAGAAAAGAGGTGTTTGGATCCATAATGTCAATCAAACTCAATAGGCCATGCTACAATTTGACAAATCTACAACAATATTTCAGTAGTCATTATTATAGAATTTCAAGATAAATTTATCATACAATCATGCAGCCAAAACAAGTTTTCTTTTGACACGATGATTGCAAAGTGACAAACACCACCTCTCAATAAAAACTACTGTCCATCCTCTAAATATTACACCTATTTTTTTAAACAAGATATGCACATAAACCAGTTAGCCAGTTAAAATAAACCTAAGTTTTTATCATCAGCCAAATAGGGTGGCTAATGATTAGAAGTGCAATTTTACCTCTTGGCCAAGGATGCAAATATTGGTGACGCAACAAGAAGTCCAACCATGAAAGCAGAGGAAATGACACCATCTCTAAAATTATTCAAGTCAAAATCACCCCTGCAAAACAATAAAGGTACACACGACATCTCTCAGAAAAGATGTTACAAAGTAATGCTATTTCACCAAGCATACAAACTTACTGAATTCCACTACCATCTGAGCACACACCGCTCTCTGTACAGCTTCTGGGACTCCCATTTACACCATTACTTGCAATTGCTCCTCGATCAATATAATTCACCATGTTTATCACACAGAATACTACAAGTAACCTGTGCACGTAGTGGCATAGTAATAAGCCGCATGAGGTAAAACTATTATTAAAAATAAGTAAAACTGTCAAGAAAGGGATATCGCCTTTCTGAACCGGGTAGGAAAGATAAAACTGTTTAAAGTTAACCCCCATTAACCATTCAACATATTATGAGAGTAATAAAAGATGCTAGTGTTTTCCTTCTTCGCTGGAATTGCAAAATATGCTTAACATGTTCATTAATCCTCTTATAGTTTTATCTAAAGTTATCTTTTAACCCTTTAACTTGGTTTGGATTTTTAATAATCCTAGAGTTCATCGGCGGTTCTTCACTAGGGCCAGACCGGGCCTCGGCCAACACAGTTTTTTCGTTTCGTAGTGTAAATTTTACCGCAAATTTTTATATGTATTGAGTCCGGCCCAACCAGATTGAGCCCGGCCCTACCAGGTTTTTCGTTCAAGATCCGCCACTGCTAGAGTTAATGCACATAGTTGAATACTAATGATCTCCTAAATTGTTAAATACATGTTATGAATGAACTATTTATTATTAAATTAATTAGGCCCCGATCCGATTTTTGCCCCCATAGTAAAAACTTCTGTATCCGCCATTGCAACCAAATATTGCGAACGAAACCAAAGAAACTACATCACAAAACTAAAAACACTAATTATCCCAAACCTTCCAAAACCAAATTGCAATATTCAATTTCTCGTCTTAAAGAAGCTCGAAAAATACGCGAATTTCCGTATTACTTACCTTCATAGTTGATCGAAACCCTAACCTAGACCAAGAAGAAGGAAAGAAACACAAAGAGTGTACCTTTTGGGAGTAAACCAAGAAGGAGCAGGAGGCTCAGATAAATCACTTGAATCTATAGCCATGTCTTTACTCTCTGTCTCTCTGTATAAACTATGTGATTGAACTTATCTTGATCCTCAAGTCCCCTGATTAACCTACCTCTGAACATCAATGTGTGGTTATTTATTTGTGTATTTTCAAAGATAAGTTAACACACACCAAACCCCTTTTCCCTAATTATTATTATTATTAATATTATTATTATATCTTAAAAATTTATGGTTTTTGAGTTTATATTGATACTAATGGTTACATATAGGATGGTCAATGAAATCATAATGTCAGGTTTAGATCGATTTTCCAAAATAATACTATAAAATAAACCGTTTAATTATTTTATCGTTGAGGTGGATAACTGACCTAAAGGTTATGTATGGTATACATGGATTGATGTAATTGTAGGAAAGATATTAAGTTAGAAGCATAAAGTTAAGATTTTTGGGTATAAGAGAGTGAGTAGGATTGGATTGAGTAATAATAATAAAGCAGTGTGATTGGACTCACCGGATTAGAGTTACGACGGAGATAGACGGTGATCGACGACGGAGGAAGAGATGGAGGTGGGTGAGGAAGATATGTTTTCGTTGGGGTGAAGGACTGGTCAATGGGGGAAGAGAGTAGTAATAATTATCACTGGCTTTTATCCCGGAAGCGTCCGGGTTGAAAAATATAACTATTCTAATAATACTAATATTAATAGTAATAATTATTACTATTATAATTAAATAAATAAATAAAATAACCTTGCTATAAGGTGACACCATGTGTTGCAATGTTGCACGATTCTTTCTCTTAGCTTCTCTTGATGAAGTATACATATCCATCTTTAGAAGAGTAAAATTCCAATGATAGCATGACGATTAGGCTGAATTTCAACATCGTAGATAAGAACCTGGTTTAAAAGAAAAAACATGATTAATAAATAACCTGAACACTTTGTGTTTTTTTCCCTGTATGAACAAAACCCCACAAAAAATAGTCGTTTTTTTCTCCGTTTTTTTAAATAGCACTATGGTACTCGTTGGAAAGATATTAAAACGCTCGTTAATTTGGTGTAATTTTTCTCTTTAAAAAATCTCGTATATAAAAGATATTAACGTTTAAAAATTATGAAAGAAAACATAAGAAAGAAAATTTTAAATTTGTTTTTAAATTCTTTTTTCCTAAAATAACTCACTTTGGTAGATTAGGTTTTATATTATTATTTGCTTTTTTTTAATTGGTCTAGAGTTGCCACATCACATCCTATGTGGCACATCTCAAATGAGAGATTACATAATATTATGACATGTAGGATATCTAGCTTTGCAATATATATATATATATATATATATATATATATATATATATATATATATATATACTAGCTGATTACCCCGGGAAGGTCCCGGGGTTGAAAATTTTAATATGATTTCATAAAAAATGATAAAAGAAGAAAACCCAAATCACGAAAAGAGTAAATAACTTAAACATAATCAATCTTAGTTAAAAAAACATTTATTTAAAAAGTTAAAAAAATAAAAAGTATAAACCATATTAAACATAATACAGTATTAAAAGGATAACCTTCAACATATAATCATCTTCACGTAATTTAAAATATGTTACAATTTGACTTTGACTTATATAGATATAGAATTCATGATAAGTGTTGAAAAATATAACCATTCTAATAATACTAATACTAATAGTAATAATTATTACTCTTGTAATTAAATAAATAAAAAATAATAACCTTGCTATAAGGTGACACCATGTGTTGCAGTGTTGCGCGATTCTTTCTCCTAGTTTCTTTTGATGAAGTATACCTATCCATCTTTAGAAGAGTAAAATTCCAATGATAGCATGGCGATTGGCTGAATTTCAACATCGTAGATAAGAACCTGGTTTAAAAGAAAAAACACGTTTAATGAATAACCTGAACACTTTGTGTTTTTTTTCTGTATGACATAACCCCACAGAAAATAGTCGTTTTTTTCTCCGTTTTTTATATAGCACTATGGTACTCGTTGGAAAGATAATAAAACGCTCGTTAATTTGGTGTAATTTTTTTATTTAAAAAATCTCGAATATAAAAGATATTAACGTTTAAAAATTATAGGAAGAACATAATAGAGAAAAATTTTAATTTGTTTTTAAATTCTTTTTTCTTAAAATAACTCAATTTAATTTTAATAATTGAGAATTGAGAAATAGAGAGATAAATTTAGAGTTTTATGTTTATCTTTTTTTTTTAATTAAAAAAGGAAATAATTCAAAAACACTAAAATCTTTCAATTATGATGCCACGTGGCAGTTTTATGGAGAGGTTGAAGGCACCATTGCACGCCACGTCAGCAATGTTCAATTCTTTGATATATATATATATATATATATATAAATTTGTTTATGATAATGATAATAATACTAATCCAATCTGTATCTATATCTATACTATAAAAAAACTAGTGAGAAACCCGTGCGTTGCGGCGGGACAGTTAAACCGAACAAAAAATAAATGAAAAAATGTTAAATCACACACATGCATGGCGGCGAGTTAACTTGCCATATTAAAAAAATAAAAAGTTAAAAATCATCATAGAAAAAGCTACGTAAGTCGAAACAGTAACAAATTCACATAAAAAGGGAAATAAAAAACTAAAAAACACTTTAAAGACTTGTCCGCTTCTGTTTAGATGACTTGTATTGTTTTAAACGAAGCTTACATTGAAACATATATAAAAATAGAACCAATAAAGGAACTTCTCCTTTCACCTTCTTCTAACACAAAATAATATTATCAAAAAACAATAATTTCACCCATCCATATAAAAGGATTTAAGGAAAAATATAAAAGCACATTGTTCTATGAATAATAAAACTTTACGTTATTTAGTAGGGTAAGCTCGATTTTGCTCTCAATATGCCAAGTTATTCATGCAGTAGATATTTCCTAAACGACTCAAATATCTAAAATTTTAGTAACATTGTTATGAATAATAGTAGATTAAGTAACTTTTATAAAGTAACTAATTGTATATAAAAGATTATAATAAAACATATAGCATTATTGTATTTAATATGTTTTGTAGAATAAATGTCATGACCTATCATAAACACGACTCTTGATTTCATTTAGATTATTAAATATGATGCTTTAAAGACTAATTTACCCTTAAAATTTAGTTATTATGTGCATTGTGTGTTATATCATAAGCAAATTAACGTGTACTTCTTAAATTTTAAGAAGGCCTTGTCAAATGCTTTATAATATAGTATAGATATAGATATAGATATAGATATAGATATAGATATAGATAGTATAGATATAGATATAGATAATACTAATCCAATCTATATCTATTTTATTTTTAACCTATATCTATATATATATTAACTAGATTATACATCAGGAATGTCCCGAGGTTGAGAAATCTAATATGACATATCAATTTTACATATGAAATAGAATGATGCGCTTTACAGTTACATGCAAGAAAGCTTCGGTTAGCACCTAACCTAAAACAATTAACAATGTATCTCTAATGTTAACGTCTAATCTTAAACAATGTATAACTCTAATATTAATACATAACCTAACAGGGGCGGATATATATTCTATATAGGGGTAGCACCCGCTACCCCTCAACCTTACCGACGTAGTGCAATTTTGTTTTGCTTTTTTTTACGTTTTTTGTATTTCGCTACCCCTGAAAGTATATTAACGCTACCCTCAATTTTTTTAAGACCCACTCTTCAAGTTTTATTATTAATCCACCATAAAACAAAAAAAATAGAATCGCATAAGTCCATAACACATTGACAAATTTCATTTATTAATTATAAGATAGAAGAAGTCCATAAGACTTATGCCCAATTAGTTAGTTAACGGTTAACGGTACATGTGCACATGTCGGGTTTTTTTAATACCCGGTTCGGGGTATGGAATCCGGTTTGCGTATGAACGAGTACCAAAAAATCGGGTAAATCGAGTACGGTTCAGTACTATTATTGAGGGGAAAATCATACCTATGTACCGGAGTAGGATATGATATGATCGGGTTCAGGTATAACCAGATACTGACGTGGGTATGGGACAAGGTATTAACACCACTTTGAAAAATGAAGTTTTTATATTAGTTTACATAAAGTAAATTCATTTAAAATTATATTTGGTTTGTAATTTGTAGAAAAATAAAAATAAAGTAAAATAACAAAAATTTATCAAAGTACAAATTATTTGTTTTATAATATGCATTTAAAAAGATATAAAAGTTATAAAGTACACATAATTATACTTTAAAATTTTGGGTATTTATCTGGGTACTAAAAAAACTGGTTTAGAGTATAACCAAGCAGGTATAGCATATAACTGGTTTCAAGTTTTTCGGGTATAAATCGACTGCAACTAATTTCGGATATGGGTATTGAGACCAAAATGTATACATTAGGGTGCAAAATATATAATATGTTAACGGCTCCACAAATACTGAAAGAGATTATTGATTTTTTATACATTGTTTGAAAATACAGTAAAAAAAAATTTTTGAACGTTACCCCTAAGATTTCAATGTAGATCCGCCACTGTAACTTAAAACAATGTACAACTCCAATGCTAACACATGTTGAAAATATAATTCATATTTACTGATTTGAACATGATTAGTGACTTGCCTATACATGATCTAAGCAGTTAATGCGGAAAAATATCGGTTATCGGTCAAGGACCGATATTTGATATATCGGTTATCGCGGTGAGATATCGGTGTGTAATATATATATATATATAATAAAACTCTTAACGGCAGATTCTGGGGTTTATTGTGTGTATAATATAAATAATTATCAATCTAACATCATCCCACTTACTCCATGTATAGTAAAGTGTACACGTGGCTATACCCAAACACAACCAGCATCACACCACAGGTTTGCACAACTTTTTCTTCCACATATATATATATTCTCTCTTTACCACCTAGATCAATCATTATCTTCAACCTGCTCATCCCTCCATCTTTATTAACACAACCCCTGGACCCATCAATTCCTCGCTGTCATTTAAATCTCTATACATACCTTTCTTAAACCTTGCCTCGGTAACACAACTCTTGGGTTACTGAACCACCACCACTGTTGACCCTACCAGTAATCATACAACAGCGGATACCCACAAAAAAACACAAAACGATAGTATCGGTCAAACAACCGATATTTTGGAAGCATGTATCAGACGATATATCGGCTATCTCGACCGATATTATCAGGACCGAGATAAGCACCGAGATTTGATACCGAGACAAGTCCTTATGGCCGATAACCGATATAGCGGCCGAGATATCGGTTGTCTCGGCCGAGATTAACTACTCAGTACATGATTAATGAATTACATGAACACTTTGTTTTTTTTTTCCTGTATGGACAAAACCCCACAAAAAAATAGTCATTTTTTTCTCCGTTTTTTGTATAACACTATGATACTCGTTTGAAAGATAATAAAACGGTCGTTAATTTGGTGTAATTTTTTTCTTTAAAAAATCTCGTATATAAAAGATATTAACATTTAAAAATTATGGGAGGAAACATGAGAAAAAAAATTCAATTTTGTTTCTAATTTTTTTCCCTAAAATCAATTAATAACACATAGCTTGCCACATGACACACTTAATGGGGAATGCCCTCTTTAAGTGTCATGTAGGATTTATGCGTTTCAAATAATATAATAGATAGATAATAGATAGATAAACCAAAGCATGAAATCATACAGAACACTTAAAAAGGTCATCCTTTCCCTTTGAGTGTGTCACATGGCACTAGACATTAAAAAAAACAAACCCTCCGTCGGTATAAAACTTTTCTCCCCTATCAACGACACATCATCTTTTCAATTCCAAATCGCATCCCGAGGATGTACCAAAAAACTATTTGGTTATTGCACCAACGGACCTCCCATTTGCGGGTGTGGTTATATATTGTTTGGCACTCATCTTAAAAATGTAACGATGAGACATGTTTTTTTATCTATGTTTAAACCAAGCTGTTGTAACACCATTATTTGTATCCACATTTTGTTGTAAGTTTTGTTTAAATGACTTATAATAATTATAAAAATAATAAAAATAACTCGATCACACCAAATGTCTTATGTAAAAATATAGTATAGAAAGTTAAGTAATTGTAATATAAGAATAGTAAATAATCTAATAAAAGAAATGAAAACAAATAAAATATGCAAAGACATAAGTTTTTATAAAATATATATATATATATATATATATGTTAATTAATGATTTAAGAAAAGAAAACTATTGTGATTAACCGAGCGCGCGTTGCGCACATTGTGATGTGGTTGTTAGCAAAATGCTAAGAAGCTATTATCAACCAAACTAACCTATACATATTGAAATTGAATAACGTCACGTTTGTATCGGACCTAATAAGATGATGTGTAGATTTATGAAACTAAATATCCAATTATATTAAAATAGGTTGAACCAAATAATCAGATCCAAACTATTTGCCAGTCTCTTGGTCCAAAAATCGCGTGATGATCTTTCTAAAAAACTTGCAAAACCTTAATGATTTCTAAACACTTTATCCAGAAAGTTGGGCCAAATTATTTTTTTTTACCTTTAAAATCGGCCCACCAAATAATTAATGTTCATATTATATACTATTAATTACATACCAATAATCTTCTTTGTTATGTTTGTCACATACAACACAAATACTCCATTTACTCTCTCATCACATTGCTCTATCACTTGACCCACCGTTCTCTTTCTTTCTCTCTCTCTCTCTCTCTCTCTCTCTCTCTCTCTCTCTCTCTCTCTCTCTCTCTCTCTACACCTCTTCAAACCCAAAGCTCAAATCTCTCATCGATGTAAACCCTCTTTATCTGAAACCCCCACTTAAAATGGGCCAAATCTGGTGTCGTAGCCGCTCACCATCTGCTCCCTTATCGCGTATTGAAGCCATCACCACCTCACCCGTTTAACTTCGCCAGCGAGGTGTTGGTTCATCGTACTTGGTTAGGCATTTTAAGGGAGAGAGAAAATCAAAAGATGGAAAAATACTTGAAAAAGCAAGATATTTCAAGTTTGTCAGGTGGCTCATGGAGACGCTGAGACTTGGTGAGTTAGTCGAGATGAGTGTCTGTCACACCCTCAAATTCCACTTGCGGAATTTTACCGCGAGGCGCGTGATACATCAGGATCCAAGTCAACGGTCACAATAAACAAACACTAAATGTAATATATGAAAACCAAAACATTAAGTTTTGAACCATAAACCAACAGCGGAAACATATCTTGTTTACAACCAAAAGACATAACGTAGTCTGAAAACATTATTTAACATGCACTAGAACCCCTAGACGCCGTGCAAGACCTCGTGCGCCTAATCCATTAACTGCTACCTTAGCGACCTGAGAAAACATGCCAAAAATGTCAACATATAATGCTGGTGAGTTCACAGGTTTTACAAAAGAGTTTCCATAAGTTTGAAAAGATCATTTCTGTTAATACTATGTTATAAGAACGTTAGCTAGACGTTAAGTATCTTTACTACTACGAGTTGGAAACCATTACTGACATGTAACCCCAGTATATGCCCAGAATGTATGAATCACCGTCATCGTCGGTGATCCCGAAAGTTAGAGACAATATGCACCATCCCGGCTCCAAGCCGTCGAGTGGGGTTAGTCAAGCCCAATAGATCTATCCACATTTCCTCGTTATGTATACCAACATACTTATGGTTTCCTCTGGGACTTCCTGATGAAACGCCGGTATAGTAAACAACAATAACCATAGTATAACATGAACTTTAAGAAATGTAAGTATGTAGCATGTTTCTCCCCGAAAGCAAAACAGTAAAAGCGAGGCTATGACACTCACCTTAGGTTGCGTTACTTGAAAAACAGTTAAATCAACAAGCTATGATAGCCCCAAATAGCGGCGATCTATCATGAGACGTATATAAGTACCCAGACTAATAACCCGTAGGTTAACTAGTCCATGAATGTCTAGACCAAAACCATGTACGTTTGAAAACACCTTTAACCGTTAAACTGACCACACAAGAAAAGACCCGACATCCCATTGGTGACCTGACATCCCACGTGTTAACCAAGAACGAGAAATTAAGCAATCACATGCAACTATGCACTTAACACGCATCCATGTTCACTACATCTATCATACAAGTCATATATAGCATAAACGAGTCCAAACATGTGTTACCAGTTTATTAGACATGCCACGGGGTTCCTAACATGCTCCTAGGTGTCAAACCATTTTTCGGGATGTCAAAATACACTTACAACAGCAAAACACACGATTAGGAATCAAACAGGCAATTAGGAAAGTCAACAGGCAATTAGGAAAGTCAACAACCAATTAGGATTTGTAATCACCTGTTCTGCACGTGAATAGGGGCCTAATCGCCTATAAAGGCATGCGATTAGGGGCTAATCGCCCAAACACCAGGCGATTGGAACTCCTAATCGCCCCCTGCAGTTCCAATGCCCCTTTTTGCACGTTTAACCCTCCAAATCAGATCCGAAACATGTAAAAACAACCAACATCAAACCCAAATCATTAAACAACCCATTATAAACAAAAACCCCCAATTTATCACTACACCCTATTTGCAATTATTTCCAAAATGGCAAAGTACTAGGTAACATTGAATATGCATATCTTTCCCTAAATGGTAAATAACCAGATCTCATCACCTACAACCTTGCAAATCATCATTCCTCTGCTATTATACCATTCTAGTGTAAACCCTAACATCAAACAATCATCAAATCATACCATAACACCCTAAATCTTCAAGAATCACTCAAACGGGTCAAAATACATATTATCATCAAAACACCATAATAATTGCTCAAAACCTTAGGAAATCATCTTAACAACTCATACACATTAGTAAAACATTAAATACATGGAAACATTCACGTTTTAACCATTAAAAATCGTTTCTTGCATGAATACTCCACATAGAGACAGTATAAAGGTTTAGACTTGTTTTAGAAACTCATTTCAAAGGTTTTCAAAGACACAAACTTGATAAAACTAGGTCTGGACCTTTGGGAACAAAGATATCAACATTACAAAGGCTTAGGGTAGATAACACACCTTGGATCTTGCTAAAGGAGAAGTGTAAGCTTAGGAATGATGGGTTTTAGAGTAAAAAACGAGTTCCAGAGGTGTATTATGGTGTGAGAGAGGCTTGGGAGGAGCTAGGGTTGCACAAATGGTGTTTTACAAGTCAAGGGTTGTATTTATAGGCGTTTATACTCGTCCAAGATGCAACAGGTGATTAGGAGCAGTTACAGGCGATTAGGACACGTGATTACACGTAATCGCCTATAAGCCTTCTAATCGCCTATAAGCTCCCGTACTCGCCCTCAGCATCATTTTTTGGGTTTTTGGCGCGTTAAACACTATTTTAACACATATAAGCACGTATTCACATACCGAAAAGTCATATAATGATTATAAACATATAATGCACCATAACTAACACGTTTACATTCGTTCACCAATTCCCGGGACTCGAGACTTGCGTGTGTGCATAAAACCCGACGATTCTACAAATCACCAATCCTTTTACACATGGTTATGGATCGACTCCCAATGATCCCGTGGATCATTGTAACGACTCCCGATGATTCCCCGAACCATCATAACGACTCAACTGACCCAGTTAAGTATGTAATATGCATGACTCGCTATGGTAGACTTACTAGTTTGACCAATGTTACTAACCTGAGTTTGCCGGGTGTCACAGGGCCTAGGTTTGAAAGCTGAATGTGGTTTTAAAGTGAAACGTAACGCGTCCGTTGAGAGCATGTCAAGTCTCCAAATGTTCACGGACAGAGGTGGGGATGTCGTAAGATAGACCTGGTCGGTGGCCGGCGGCACACGATAGACAGAAACGGGGATGGCGTAGGTTAGACTTGGTCGGTGGCAGGCGGCGCACAATAGACAGAAGGGGCTGTTGCTACGTAGGATAGACCTGGTCGGTGGCAGGCGGCGTAGTTCTTTTTGGTCAACTGGTGGGTAGGAAATATGGGTGAACCATGTGTAAATCTGGCGGAAGAGTTGCGTTCGTTGTGGTGTTCGATGGTGGCAGTTGTGCTGTGGTGATGGCGAGTGTGTGCGTGTTTCAGAGAAAGGGTATGGCGCAACTGGTGGAGTGTCTTCAGAGGTGGTAGGGTAGGGATGAGGATTTGGTTTAGAGAGAGGAATCTGGAAAAAGAGATGGTTTGAGAGAGAGAGAGAGGGAGAGAGACAAAGGTGGTTTAAGAGAAGCAACCAAACAAAAGACCAAAATACCCTTAAAAGGCTGGAAATCACAAATTTACATTAACACTATTCATGGAAGTTTCTTTTTCACTATATAGGATAATTTTATAGTAATCCATAAAATAATAGTGATAAAAATAATAAATTAAAAGAAAAAAAAAGAAAAAAGTTAAAAAAAATAATTGAATAAATTTCAAATTACGTCTTTTATAAATAAATTTCAGATTATATCATTTGGGCAAAATAGTCAGTTTGTCTTAGAGTTAACTGAAAAGTTAAATTCCAAAAAATAAATAAATAAATAAATAAACTGAAAAGTTAACATAAGTTAGCTTAAAGGATAAAGAGTGAACAAAATTTAGTAAGGGTGGATAGGGTGGTTAGTGATACCATAGTTATCAAAAGCCATCGCCTTGACCGCCTAGGCGACCAATTTCCTAGAAGCCAACAGATCTCGCTTTTCCCTCCTAGATAAAAAAAGCCATGGTCTGATTTTTAAAACCTAATCCCTTGACTAATATAATCGACCAATACTTACTAATTTATTGTGATATTTATAAATCTCAATCAAATCTTTTTTTTTTTAAATATATTTGATTTTCAAAACACTTATAGATATTGAATTATTCTTCAATATATAAACATACCAACTCATTGATTTACCATCAACTGATTTTGTCTACTACATAGTTATCAAAGGCGTGTTAATCGTTTTACCAGGTATGGCTAAATCAGTCAGTTTATCTATATTATTTTATAAAATGATTGTTATTTGCAATGATTTGGTGATTTTTTATTTGCGCTTTTTCTTTCTCAGGGCTGCGCTTTTTTTTGCGCTTCTCGCCTAGGCCACAGGCGGAGTCTAAGCGCCTTGAGTGCGTCTCACGCCTTTGATAACTATGAGTGATACCATCACACTATCAAACCCAATAATATTATGCCACCTC
This sequence comes from Ambrosia trifida, assembly GCA_028751855.1. Classification (NCBI taxonomy): domain Eukaryota; kingdom Viridiplantae; phylum Streptophyta; class Magnoliopsida; order Asterales; family Asteraceae; genus Ambrosia; species Ambrosia trifida. The sequence goes on along the minus strand of CM054128.1, from coordinate 13,597,334 downwards.
ATTTTATCACATTCAATTACTAAACCCATGTGGCGGTGTTCACATTCTATCACATTTCATCACTAAACTTAAAAAAAATAAACTAAAAACATTACATTTTAAAGACATAAAAACATTAAATTAAATAAATTAAAAAAATAACACACTACTAAAAATAAAATAAAAACTACTAAAAAAATAACACACTACTACAAATAAAATAAAAACTACTAAAAAATACAAACTTTAATAAAAACCTAATAAAATTTTGGGCGTAACATTTGCCATGCCGAAACATGTTGAAAATCAACCCTTACCTCAGTCGCAGAGTTGATTTGAGCAAAGCCAACTTGCACATCTTCTTCGTTAGGGTTATTATTCACCACTTTCTTAAAAAAATTCGAAGCTTTGAAACTTCGATTGGAGGTCCGCGTGTTTGTGTGAGATTGAATCAAACGAACGTTGTGTTCTCCCGACACGTTGACCAAACTCGGTTAAAACTCTTTTCCAGTTCAAAACGTTACTCCGGTCACGAACACGACCACGACCCAACCGCTGCTAGTTGATGCATCATAGGTGGGTAATTTTTTTTTTTTAATTTTGGTCAAATTGACCGTTGCCAGCCAACGGTCCGCGATGTATGTCACGAAACTAATGAATCACTGTCGTGATTGAATGGGGGTGGGGGCGGTGTTTCGCGGTATCACATCATTTACGTGGTGGTCATCACAGACCACCTCGTCCTCCCTAATACAAGACACTTTGCATGCTTTTTAAATACAAAGGACAAAACGTGCAATTTTATGTATAAATAAAAACACAGTTTGTGTAATTTTTTCTTAAATTAATAGACAGTAGATGAGGATGGACAAAAGACATCTCAAAAAACAATATATTGCAATTAAAAGAATGGCGGTACCATCATATGAACCTTAAAGAATCTTTATGATCAAAACAAAAAGGAACAAAAAACAAAGTATGATTCAATGTCGTTTTTTTTCAGGAACGTAGCATGTCATTAGATTTTGCTTTGCCTTGCCATGCCAATCACGTAGTAGCTACATAATCAAACCTTAACATAATTTTCTACACATCTAATTATAAGCACACACATCCTCTATATATAGACCAAGAGTCCTAGCTTAGAGAGCACCTCAACATCTAACAATTTATCAAGACTCTTAAATCATTATCAACATGGGTTTGTTAAACAACACATCAATCATCCTAGCAGTACTTCTTGTTTTTGGGATGTGGGCATGCGATGTCACATCTCGAACACTAAGCGAAGAGAATATGGTACAAAGGCACGAACAATGGATGGCTCGTTATGGAAAGGTATATAAAGATGATCTGGAGAAAGAAACACGTTTCAAGATATTCAAGAACAATGTGGCATACATAGAAGCATTTAACAATGCTGGCAATCGCGCTTACAAGCTCAGTGTCAACGAATTCGCAGACCAAACAAATCAAGAGTTTAAGGCTACGCGTAATGGATTCAAGTTCCCATCCACACCAAGATCGGGGCAAACCACACCATTCAGATATGAAAATGTGACCGCGGTTCCATCTAGCATTGATTGGAGGAAGAAAGGAGTTGTTACCCCGATCAAGAATCAAGGCCAATGCGGTAAGCCCATCACAAAAATTCAAACTAGAAACACTTCTTTTTGTTACCGTTCGCCTTTTTTTTAAATATTTTTTTAAAACAATAGGAAGCTGTTGGGCATTTTCAACAATAGCTGCAACTGAAGGGATTACAGGAATCGCCACGGGAAAACTGATTTCACTATCGGAGCAAGAACTAATGGACTGTGACAGGAGTGGTGAGGACCAAGGGTGTGAAGGCGGATACATGGATGATGGCTTTGATTTTATCGTCAAAAACAAAGGGATCAACACGGAGGCTGCATATCCTTACAAAGCAGTAGATGCAACTTGCAATACAAAGAAAGAAGGTGTTGCTGCAGCCAAGATCACAGGACACGAGGATGTGCCTGCCAACAGTGAGGCGGCACTGTTGAAGGCTGTGGCTATGCAGCCTGTTTCTGTAGCCATTGACGCCGGGGAGGCCGACTTCCAGTTTTACTCAAGTGGTGTTTTTAATGGAACTTGTGGTACTGAATTGGACCATGGGGTTACAGCTGTCGGGTATGGAACCAGTGACGATGGCGTCAAGTACTGGCTGGTGAAGAACTCGTGGGGCACGTCTTGGGGCGAAGAAGGATACATTAGGATGCAGAGAGATGTTGAAGCTAAGGAAGGGCTATGTGGTATTGCTATGATGGCTTCTTATCCAACTGCTTGATACACAGTTGTATATACACCCAAAACTAGCACACTGATGTTAAATATGTGAGAGTGTTCACTTTCATCATGTCCATATGCTTCCATTTGTGTCATTAAAAGTTGGGGACTAAAATTTGGTGTAAATGTATGTAAATCACTGGTATTCTATTAAGTTTTCTTTTATACACCTAAATGTATGACAAACACCATACAGTACACTATATTGTATCAATCACTGTGTAGATGCGTGTATCAAATACCATACCATCACATAGCATTGTATATAGCCAATAATAACATATAATGGTAGAGAAAATCATTAACATTTCTTTGTGTGTTTTATACTTTCTATAGTAATATCAGAGATTAAACGTCTAGCTATACCTAGCAATACGGGCGGGGAGGGTATGTTAGAATATATCTTCTATAATATATAAATAAAACTATCTTTGGGACACGTGTCACATTCTCATGCCGCCCATTTGTTGTTTTCCCGCCCATAATTCCGAATTTCTTTCCCTATTTCGGTTCAACCCACCCATTACTTAACACATAGTAGCGCTCCTTCGGAATATACGGACCAGTTTGTTAACCCTCTAGATTATATCTTTTTCCCTGCTGCCCATTTCTTCCAAAACCCTAAATCCACTACAAAATATTGTCGCCGCCTCTTATCCAATTTTTCATGATTTCCAGTTTTTTGCTTACACGTTCTACATGATCTTGGTAGGTAATTTTTTCTTAGGTGTTTTCTTACCTTATTTCATCTGAAAATGAGAAAAAAAATAATGTTTTATCTTCATTCCGAATGTATAATTTTAAGGTTTTCATATTGATTTCTATTCTAAATCTGCAACTCTGTGGTAATTTTCAGTTCTTCATCTTCTGTTCAATGGTGATAGTTTGATGGACAGCCTTGGTCGCGTTGTGATTTGGTTCGAAGAACCTGGATCACAGTTTTGGATCCGGATGGGAGTGTACCAGTGCCATTAAATGGCGTTGTTCAAAAGCTTCTTTTACCTGAAGCCGCTGGATCGCCTCCTTGAGATTTCCGAGAGTTTTTATGGTATGTATTTAAGTACCTCATGTTATTTAGGATGTATGATTTAATTAGGCTATCAACGATGTTTCTTAAACGGATCTAATGGTTTATTTGAACCGATTAGTGATTTGTAAACCGAAGAAGTAGAACTGTGGTTTTCTTGGTTTCTTGGCAATTGTTGTCCCAATTGTGATTTTCTTGGTTTCCTGTTCTTTTTGATGCGCTATTATTAGGTGTTTCAACTTCGACTTAATTTTGAAAAGGATGAGAAGAAGAAGGCGCAGGCAATGTGGGAAAGACAACATGACTATGCAATGAACAAAGTTTATTCTATGTGCTCTTACATGGAGAATTCTTTGTCGAGGTTGGGATTTTTGTAGTTGTTTCTAATTAACCGAGTAACCGACCCACTTGCAATTTTCATTAGGACAACAATTGAAATCTATTAAGAAACTCGATGTTCACTACTGATTTTGGACCGATGGTTGAAAAGGAAGGCAATAATTCAAGAAAAAAATGCTCAAATGCAAAAGATAAAAGGACGTCTGCGCAATAATCTTTTGGCATTTCGAGGCTTCTTATTACAGTTTCCTGGACAAGTTCAGTGGCATTTGTAGGTCAGTTAAGACTTATGTTTTAATCACGATGATCTCAATTCCAATATGGTGAAAAACCAATAGTTTTATTTCATATGGTGCAGTCAAGGTTCAAGAGACCGACGAAAACAAAGGGATCAAAGAGGGATATGTTCAACAATATTCAGGTAGGTGATTGGAATATGTTTTATATGTTTCTTCTGTTTCAATCACAATGAACAAAGCAAAATAGTTGGCCATTCTATAGTTGATGTAAAGTATTTTTTTTTGTTGACAGTAGGATTTCAAAAGAATGGAAAGAGTGTTTTTATTTTTTTGTTTGATTAGATTTAGATTGCAAATGTATTTATATAAATACAAGTATTTTCTGACTATTCTTTTTTTTGTGTCATTACAAAAGGACTTGCTGGAATGATAGCTACATAATCCAATTGCTTTATTTGTAGGATTGTTACTTCAACGACGCCCTTTCTTTTATTATGGAGTGACGTAGATCTGTCTCTTTGGAGCTCTATCTAAATGGGTCAATTTGGTTATACTTTGCTCCTAACTTTTCAAATGGTATAAGCTCTAACATTTGTCAAGGTCGGGTCAAATGGACTACAAGTCAAAGCACATTTATATTTGATTTTTAAAATTTTAATAACATTACAAGCCTATTTGTTTCTTTTATTTTCCATTGTTGCTATTGTATCTGTTAGTTAAGTTTTGGTTTTGTTGTTATAACTCATTATTTTGATTTTGATTATTCAGTAATATAGCTTAATATTCACATATTCGAGTATTTTTTTCAAGACATCGTTAACAGTTTATATGGAAACATTACCTATTTCGTGTCAAGTATTATATGTAAAAAGGTCTGTATTTAGAGGCCCATAAATTATATTGTTTTGTTAATTTTTGTTTGTAATGAATACACACAAATATGTATGAATATTTTTAATTGTACTGACTTCTTTCATCCAGGTCAAATACCTAAGGAGTGAGGATGTTTCAAATGCAAAACAACTTATAGTATATGTGGTTGGAGCATTCTCTGCAGTGATGAATGTGTTAAACTGAAATGGGTAATTTTCAAATGTAGGATTCTTTATTTTTACGTTACCTATGTAATGGGTGCATTTTGGTATACAATATAATGATTCCCAAAATAGCACGCTTTATTATTTTCAATTTAATTGTTTTAGGATGGAGCACTTCACACATACATAAAGAAAGACCACCCATTTTAAGGCATTTGTCTTGCTCTATAAGTACTCTTTAAGTCAAAGTGAAGAAAACGGTCCATTTAGTCTTGCTCTATATGTACTTTTTAAGCTGCTTTTTCTTGAGTTTTTTTTTATTTATAGTTATGGATATTTAGTTGTGTATGTTTGTTTACGTTACTAAATGTTTGATTCATTCAAAAATTTCAGGTTCTTTTGGGTTTATTGAGTGTATTGGATGTCTCTTTTCTCATTGATAGGTGGATGTGGGTCGGGCAACAACCAATTGGTCCAAACGGGTTATTTTGGATACGGGTCGAAACGGGTCACATTCAATGTTTTATGATAAAATGTGATCTCTTGACAAGTTTAAGTAGTATATTCAATATATTGACGAACGGGCCAAACATATTGTAAACGACCTAAATTTCTTTATGCCACCCCGGGTTCTAACCTAGTAAATATTATATAAGCTACATTGTTTATTTATCTATACTTACTATATAATGCATTCTAGACGGGCAAAAAAGTAATTTAACTTTATTTAAGAATGACACTATTGTAATTTATCTTAATGTTTAGACTACTCGGAGTGGTGGGGGGAAAGAGGGGGGGTGAAGCGCCATGAGGCACTTGTGGGACCCCTGTGAGGAGGAAAAAAATTGTAGGGTGTGGAAGAGGGGGAAAAGGAGGGAAGAAAATAATATTATATTGCGTTAAAGTTAAAAAAAAATCTGGCCAATCAAATGGTGCACATCACCATCACCCCAAGCCCCACGCCAAGGACTCTGCCCCCGCCCCCTCCTTCCTGCCCTTTCCACGCCACCCTGGCGGTGGTGTTCCCCCCCTTCCCGCCCCCCACTCCGAGCAGCCTTAAGGCATATTAATACATTATTTAATAAACTTATATTAAATACATTATTTATTAAACTTTCTCAACAACAAATATTAAACTCATATAAATACAAAAATAATATATATACATATACCATAATAACATATTCTCATAAATAAAATTCATATCAACATAACTAAAGGCCTAATAATTAAAAACAACTAATTTTTCATCAATAAAATATCTAGGTATGTCAATTTAATCTCTCATTCAAAATTCGATTTATTATTATTGATTGTTGGTAAATGAAAAGTCGGGTTTAGTGTTATTATATCGTCCTCGCAACACGTCATCGACATACAACCATTGTCTTCTTTTCCGACCTCCGTCACACTTCGTTGGTGTTACCGATAAACCACGACCACCACACTGAAAGCTTCAAAATCATCGGCCTCACCAACGAGCCGCAGCTAACACTAGATCCTTTCTCTGATTTTTGGTGTCGCAGTGTAAGTTGTTGTCGTCGTCACCGACTGCCATCCTGACCACTCATAAAATCATTGAATAACATCGTCATCTAGGTTTTATCAGTTGTAACTTTTATATGTGACCGGTGTTTGTCTTAAGAAGGTACTTTTTCATCTTCGATTAACTGTTGATTTAATTATAAAGGTAATTGATTACTGCACTTGGTAGGATTAGGTTTCTGAATACCTGTTGGATAACTAGGAGAAACCAAATTTGAAAGTATAGTGTTAGATCAATTTTAAGTATTATATGGCTCGAGCCCACTATTTTTTTTTCTTCTTGCCCCATTCAATATGATAAAGACATGTATCTCATTTGTTTGAATAAATGTGTGTTACATAAACTCATCAAGAAGATTAAATATGATTAAAATATTCATTTTGATTCTTTTAGTTTAAATGAATGTTTTGTAAATAAACCCATCTAGAAGATTAAATATGGCTAAACTATATGTTTTTATTCAAGAAAGTTAGTATGATTAAATTAATTACTTTCACAAATTGCAAACTTATGATTAATTTACAACACCACTGCCTCCTTTATAAACAACTGCGATGCAGATTGGGATCTGGCCCTTAGCCTACTTCATGATGAAGAGATTCGGATTTTGGCACAAAAGGGTACCTCTTCCTCGGTCCTCGTCGCCACCACACCTAATACCCAACCTGCCACACTGAACCACTCGACTGATCAACCATCAGACCCTCAACCTGCAAACACTCGAACCAACTACAGGGGCAGGGGGCGTGGCCGCGGCCACAGGAACAATAGGGGACGCGGATCTGTATCTTTTGGTGGGTCTTCTGGTCGATTTTTCTATCTGGGTAAAAACCCTAGTTATGAGCCGCAACAGCAGCATTCCTATACTAACTGGGCCTGGTGGACCCCTCCTCCGTGTCCCTATCCCACTCAGCCCAACTGGAGGCCCACGGATTAAACTACTCAGCCCAACAGCCCGACAGCACAGGCCCACTATGCTGGATTTTATGCTCCATCAGGCTTCGGTCATCATGGATCTCCTCATTACATGTATGATGCTCTTTGTCCTGCCGATTTAAGAGCAGCTTTTGCAAACATGCAGGTAAACCAGCAGAATGCCTCATGGCAACAAGATATCATGGACATTGGAGCCGAAGCACATGTCTCACTAGACCAAGGTAAAATCATTATTCCCGACTCATATCCTTTAAATAAGTCAATTCTTGTCGGTAATGGTCACTGTGTCCCAATTAAAGGACCTGGCACGGGCTTTCACACCCTACCCAACCGAACCTACATATTACCAAACATCTTATACAGCCCACATGTGATTAAAAATCTCATTTCCGTATGACGATTTACTCGTGATAACCATGTACCTGTAGAATTTGACCCCCTTTGGTTTTTCTTTGAAGGATCTCGTCACTAAGAATTCCCTTTCACGCCATAATAGCACCGGGGATCTTTACCCGTTCACACCACCACAGCTTCCACCTCAAGCCTGCTTCATAACTTCTACCTCATTACCTTGGCACGATCGTCTTCGTCACCCAGGGGCTCAAGTTCTAGATATTTTACGTCGTACTTTTCATTTTTCATGTAATAAAGACAATGTATCTACCCTTTCCAACTCATGTCAACTCACTAATAGTAAAAGATTGCCTTTCTATGATTCTAATTCTTATAATTTTGCACCATTTGACATTATACATTGTGATCTTTGGACGTCACCTATAACTAGTAAGTCCGGGTATAAATACTACATAGTTTTAATTGATAACTTCTCACATTTTGTTTGGGTATACCCACTTAAATTTAAATCCGAAACCTTTCCCACCTTCTCAAAATTTCACCAATTAATCCAAACCCAATTCCACAGAAAAATCAAAACCTTTCAATGTGACCTTGGGGGTGAATTCGACAACCATGACTTTAAAAGCTTCCCCTCTCATATTCCGTTTTTCTTTACCCCAAACATCCCCACAAAATGGTCGGGCCGAACGCATGATTCGTCAGCTCAACGATGTCATACGAGCACTCTTAATTCATGCCAACCTTCCACCTTCCTTTTGGGTAGAAGCGTTACACACGGACGCCTACTTACATAATATTCTTTCTACCAAACGATTAAACTTCTACACACCTACCTTTGCCCTTTACCTACGCCACCCGGACTACACTCATCTACGCGTGTTCGGGTGTGCCTGTTACCCAAACACCTCCGCCACCTCCCCTCAGAAACTTCACCCCCGGACCATCCGGTGCATTTTCCTTGGTTATCCCCCGGATTTCCGAGGATACCGGTGCTTCAATCCTACCACTGGTAAGGTTCACGTTTCCCGACATGTCATGTCTTTCCTTATACCATTCCTCAACCCTCCACCTCTTACAAATTTCTTGAAGACACACCTCATATCAATTTTTCATTTCACTTCCCCTTACCCATACCTCATCCACTACCCCTTACCCAATCACTTATTCCCGCAGGCCACGACCAGCTCGTCCTGTTCAGCCACTACCCACTCACCCGCCCACGCCCGCACCACTCTCAGCCCAACCTGTTAACCAACCTACGGCCAAATAACCCTCTCCGCACACTTCCCAACCCGTTACCCAGCCTATACCTCTCCCTGTACCCCAGCCCGTTACACAATCCTTGACCACCCTCTCCCAAAAACTAACCAATACCCCATAACCACCCGGTCTAAGTCCCGAACACAACTAACACCTTCGGCCACTTTCCCCACCACCACTATCTCACCTGTGCCCAATACCTATGCTAAGGCCTTAGCCGGTCCTAATTGGCCACGTGCTATGCAGGCAGAATTTTCTGCTTTAATGGAGAATGAGACATGGGAACTCGTTCCACGACCTTTGGACCACCCCGTTATTCGATGCATGTGGTTATTTCGCCACAAGTTTCATGCAGATGGGTGGTTGGAACGTTATAAAGCACGTTTGGTGGTTAATGGTAATTCACAGACCGTTGGTATCGATTGTGATGAGACATTCAGTCCGGTTGTCAAACCGGCTACCATTCGCACAGTTTTATCTCTTGCTGTTTCTAGAGGCTGGCCTATTCACCAGATGGATGTTAAAAATGCTTTTTTGCATGGGGAGTTGAAGGAAACCGTCTTTATGCACCAAACCCCAGGCTTTGTTGATAGGCTCTTCCCATATTTGGTATGTCGCCTAAAGAAGTCATTGTATGGGCTAAAACAAGTGCCCAGGGCCTGGTATACTCAGTTCGCTAATTACATCATGTCTCATGGTTCAAAGGCAGTGCCTGTGATCACTCCCTATTTATTTACAGACGTGACTCAGCGAACATTGCTTATTTATTACTCTATGTTGTTGATATAGTGTTGACAGCTTCTAATGATACGTTATTACGAGACATTATTGGTACTCTCTCGCGAGAGTTTGCTATGACTGATCTTGGGCGCTTACATCATTTTCTGGGCATTCAGGTTGATCACCTGAAAGATGGCATTTTTCTTTCACAGAAACAATATGCCAAAGACATAATTTCACGTGCAGGTATGACCACGTGCAAACCTTGCACGACTCCAGTTGATGTCTCATCAAAGCTGAGCGCCACTAATGGTCCACAGTTTTCTGATCCTACGTTATATCGTAGTTTGGCTGGTGCATTACAATATTTGACTTTCACTCGACCGGACATCATATATGCCGTACAGCAGGTTTGTTTGTTCATGCATGACCCACGGGACACGCATTTCGCTTTCATGAAATGAATTATAAGGTATATTCAAGGAACTGCTGATTATGGTCTACGGATGATTAAGTCGAACACCAAATCCTTAGTGGCTTATTCAGACGCTGATTATGGTCTACGGATGATTAAGTCGAACACCAAATCCTTAGTGGCTTATTCAGACGCTGACTGGGGTGGATGTCCTGACTCGAGACGATCCACTAGTGGGTATTGTTTATTTCTGGGTGACAATCTTTTGTCTTGGTCCTCTAAACGTCAACCCACTGTATCTCGATCGAGTGCTGAAGCTGAATACAGGGGCGTGGCAAATGTTGTAGCTGAAGTTTCTTGGTTACGGAATTTACTACTTGAGTTGCACACTCCCCTTCAACAGGCGTCCGTAGTGTTCTGTGATAACGTTTCCACGGTGTATTATCTGATAATCCTGTACAACACCAGCGTACCAAGCACATTGAAATTGATATTCACTTCGTCAGAGAAAAGGTTCGTGTGGGCGACATTCGAGTTCTTCATGTGCCATCAGCTTTACAATATGCAGACATTTTCACCAATGGGCTCTCTAAACAGCTGTTCCAGTCATTTCGATCCAGTTTGAGCGTTTGTCCTACACCCGTTCAAACTGCCGGGGAGTATTAGCCGATGATTATGCCACACATTTATTGTATTTAGCTATTGTATAATTATTTAGATTGGTATCCCCTTGTATAGGTGGGATTTAGTTTCCTTTTTATTCTCATGTATTTCCCCTATATAATGGGGACTCATTATTCAGTATAATCACACAAGAAATTATACCATACATGCTCTCCTTTAACAACACCCCCCCCCCCCCCTCTTGGTTTAGCCCACCCCTCATTGTCGTGTCCTTTTATGGTCATGGACACTCCTGGTTCTGCGAGAGCTCTAGGATTTGCGCATCCCCGCAAAACAATTCGAAGCCACCCTTCTTCTCTCTAACATAGGTGATTCCCATGAATCATTAAAAGCATTAGTTATATTGATTTATCTAAATCATTAACTTCGATATGCTTAACCTCAACACCAATGTCACTCATTGAAATAGACTAGGAAGTATAAACTCCCTTTGGTATCCCCCCCCCCCCCCCCCCGCACAGTGACTCCCTTTGGTCATATGATTAACTTTTCCTATTGAACCTAGATCAGTCAACTAGGTTAGGTTTCCCTTATACTCCCTTTTTGTGTGGACTTAAAACGATCTATTTATTTTACAGTATATATATTTTGTCAATTTATATTAAATTTGTATATCTCGGAAAGCACCCGGACAGGGCCAACTCAACAGTGTTACTAACCCAAGATAGGGCTTGAGGCCTCCATAAAAATAGGGCCTCGTTTAGGAAGAAAAAAAATATGTAGTGGATAATTTTTTTCTTAAAAAAATAGTTTATGCATCAATTTAAGCATGAAAAATAAATTTTATATACGCACGAGATACAACTTTTAAATTTTTTTATAACTTAGTCCACTATAAAGTTTTTAGTTTATTATTAGCAGTTTCAAGTTTAGGAAAGGTAGAGGGTTTATATCAAAGAGTTTGTTTCTTTCTGAAAAGGGTCCCGACATTTTCGTTCGCTTTGGGCTTCCGAAAACATTAAGCCGACCCTGAACCAGGGGGATAATCTAGTTTTGTAATAAAGGACGCTTTGCGTGCTTTTTAAAAGACAAAAGACAGAGTGCAACTTTATATATGGACAAAAGATATCTCAAAAAACAATATATTCAATAGAAAAACTTTATGATCAAAACAAAAAGGAACAAAAAACAAACTATGATTCAATGTGTTTTTTTTTTTTCAGGAACGTAGCATGTCATTAGATCTTGCCTTGCCATGTCAATCACGTAGTAGCTACTTAATCAAACCTTAACATAATTTTCTACACATCTAATAAGCACACACATCCTCTATATATAGACCAGAGTCCTAGCTTTGAGAGCACCTCAACATCTAACAACTTATCAAGACTCTTAATCATTATTAACATGGGTTTGTCAAATAACACATCAATCATCCTAGCAGTACTTCTTGTTTTTGGGATGTGGGCATGCGATGTCACATCTCGAACACTAAGCGAAGAGAATATGGTACAAAGGCACGAACAATGGATGGCTCGTTATGGAAAGGTATATAAAGATGATCTGGAGAAAGAAACACGTTTCAAGATATTCAAGAACAATGTGGCATACATAGAAGCATTTAACAATGCTGGCAATCGCGCTTACAAGCTAAGTGTCAACGAATTCGCAGACCAAACAAATCAAGAGTTTAAGGCTACACGTAATGGATTCAAGTTCCCATCCACACCAAGATCAGGACAAACCACACCATTCAGATATGAAAATGTGACCGCGGTTCCATCTAGCATTGACTGGAGGAAGAAAGGAGCCGTTACCCCAATCAAGAATCAAGGCCAATGCGGTAAGCCCATCACAATTTCCAAATCAGAAACACTTCTTTCTTTAATACACTAATTTATATCTTTTTTTAAATATTGGTTGTTTAAAAATCAACAGGAAGCTGTTGGGCTTTTTCGACAATTGCTGCAACTGAAGGGATTACAGGAATCACCACGGGAAAACTGATTTCACTATCGGAGCAAGAACTAATGGACTGTGACAGGAGTGGTGAGGACCAAGGGTGTGAAGGCGGATACATGGATGATGGGTTCGATTTTATCGTTAAAAACAAAGGGATCAACACGGAGGCTGCATATCCTTACAAAGCAGTGGATGCAACTTGCAATACAAAGAAAGAGGGTGTTGCTGCAGCCAAGATCACAGGACATGAGGATGTTCCTGCCAACAGTGAGGCGGCACTGTTGAAGGCTGTGGCTATGCAGCCTGTTTCTGTTGCCATTGACGCCGGGGAGGCTGACTTCCAGTTTTACTCGAGTGGTGTTTTTAATGGAACTTGTGGAACTGAATTGGACCATGGGGTTACAGCTGTCGGGTATGGAACCAGTGACGATGGCGTCAAGTACTGGCTGGTGAAGAACTCGTGGGGCGCGTCTTGGGGCGAAGAAGGATACATTAGGATGCAGAGAGATGTTGAAGCTAAGGAAGGGCTATGTGGCATTGCTATGATGGCTTCTTATCCAACTGCGTGATACACAGTTGTATATATACCCAAAACTAGCACACTGATGTTAAATATATGTGGACCGTTCACTTTCATCATGTCCATATGCTTCCATTTGTGTCATTGAAAGCTGGAGACTGTTTGTAAAACTTGGTGTAAATGTATGTAAATCACTGGTATTCTAGTCTTATTTCTAAAACTTGGAGCTATTTTCCATTAAAGTTCTATTGAAACTATCGATAAAAACTATAAGTTTTCTTTTATACACCTAAATGTATGATAAAACCATACAGTACACTATTGTATATTTGTATCAATCACTGGTACAGTGGTACATGCATAACATAACATATCATTGTATATAGTCAATAATAACATATATAAGGTAGAGATAATCGTAAACATTTTTTTGTGTGTATTATACTTTCTATAGTAATATCAGAGATTAAATATGTCTAGCTATACCTAGCAATACAGGCGGGGAGGGGCAGGCGAGGATGCCGGTCAAAACGTATTCGGGTCACGGACCGATTTAATAAATGGTTATTTTTTTTATTCGGGTCAGAATGCGTCGATTTAAAAAACTTGCTAGATTAACCGGTTTCTAACAGAAATTACACAAAACAACAGGTTACAAAAGATCTAAGCGGCACCAAAATAACAACAGGAAACAAATGAAGAATTTCAATAAGCAAATTATCTGTTTTTTTCCATCCCGGCTATTTTCATCAGTCCACGCGAGTCTGGAATTACAATCTTGCCACACACAATTCCCTTATAAACGATCACTTTTGAAGAGTGAAAAAGACGGCATTTGATTATGCAAGTATACATGTTGTTACCTGATCGAACAATATTATTAGGCGTTAAGGTTGTGGTAGAGTAATTGCCCTTTGTTGCTGCAGTACTCTAATGCTTGTGCCATATATAATACACAGTAGAACCGCTGATTCTGAAAAACGATGACACAAATCGAACGTTTAGTACCTCAATGGGATGAAAATATCATCTCTACTCAATAAGAAATCTATATTCCAATAAAACTATATGGATCATACCCGCCGTTCGTCACAGGACAAATCAAAGAATCTGGGTTGATGTTTAAAGTTTAAAAATCAGATTTTGATGCACAGTATTCATGGTCTGGGCATCAACAGTATTCTTCTTTAGGTAGAGTAAGTTTGAGCTTGAGGATTGCTTGATAATTGTGTTCAATATTCACGAGTCCTACAACTCCTTGTTAATTAAAAAAATTATATTAACATCCTACCCCCTACATAAATTAAGTAGTTTCACAAATAATTAAAACAGAATAAAAAATAAATTAAATAAAATCAGATTAAAAAATATCAAACCTGGGGTATAGGAAGGATAACAAAGAGATCAAAAAAGAAGCTTTTCTTGGCGCCGGGTACAATTCGAGCCACTACGCTACGTGCAACACCACCGTCATTGTGGTGACGGCGTGATCGCCACCACCAGCTCATCTTAAACTGCAGCCACGTATTCCACAAGTGCAAAGAGTCAGTAACACACTGGAGAACCGTGATGGTGACCGCGAACCACCCGTCTACAAAGACACACATGCATGAGTCACTTACAGATAGTGTGTAGAAGAAAAAACGGATCGAACAAGCCAGTGGCACAGACCAGAAGAAACACACAGTTCTACTTCTACCAATGTACTTACCAGCTGCCATCCATGCCTTTCGTATCACATCCTTGTTCTTTCGGCCAAATCCTGTAAGGACTCCAATCACCACCAATGGTCTCTTCTTAGGAGCTGCAGCCAACTCCATCTCAAGAGCTGTTAGTTTCTTCTGTTGTTCCCTAACAAAGCTTCTTCATTCCCTAGTCATCCCTCAGCTTCAACCGCGGATGACAAAGTGCTTCATCCAAGGCAACCGAGTGACATCAGCGACCAACTTGTACTAGATCAGGAGGGTGATCAAATCCCATCCTTGGTAGTTGGCTTTTTCCTCGATGACGATATGCATCACTGCATCATCATCGTTAACCGACTGGTAGGAGCCCTCAATGAAATTCTTCACGTCTTCGTATGATGCTGGGTGGTACAAGATCAATCGGTTGTAATACTTGCGATCTTTCTTTCCTGCACCCCGGATGCGGTCGTCAGTATGCATGTCCTTTGGCCACACATGAGAAAGCACTTTAACGTTGAAGTCTTTTAGAGCCTTCAAATGTTTTATTGTGCCCCTCTGCTTCGTAGAGTTATCCCCTATTTAAATGCTAACTTCTTCTGAAACAAGGGACAACTCTACGAAGCAGAGGGGCACAATAGAACATTAAGGCTCTAAAATCCTTCAATGTTAAAGTGCTTTCTCATGTGTGGCCAAAGAACATACATACTGACGACCGCATCCGGGGTGCAGGAAAGAAAGATCGCAAGTATTACAACCGATTGATCTTGTACCACCCAACATCATACGAAGATGTGAAGAATTTCATTGAGGGCTCCTACCAGTTGGTTAACGATGATGATGCAGCGATGCATATCGTCGTCGAGGAAAAAGCCAACTACCAAGGATGGGATTTGATCACCCTCCTGATCAAGTACAAGTTGGTCACTGATGTCAATCGGTTGCCTTGGATGAAGCACTTTGTCATCCGGTTGAGGCTGAGGGATGACTAGGAAATGAAGAAGCTTTGTTCGATCTGTTGACCTATTCCAACTAAACAGATCCAGGTTAACAAGCTAGTAAAAAACTGAATCTCCATAGATAGATAGACAACACAGGATCATGCAAATGATTTTACGCAAGTGTAATTTCAACAGAAACAACTAGTAAAACCTATTCCGACTAAACAGATCCATATGACCGAGCAAGTAAACCATTAAATCTCCAACAATGATACATCCCATAATACAGAATCATATAAATGAATACACCCGACCGTAATTTCGACAGAAATAGCTAGTAAACCTATTCCAACTAAACAAATCCACATGAACAAGCAAGTAAATCATCATATCTCAACAATAACACAAAATCATAAAAAAACAATCCACACAACTGTAATTTCACGACAAAAAAAACGCCTAAAAAATTCACAAAACTCAACATCCAAACAGCTGAAATCATAGATCAAATGTTCTGAAACGTAATTCATACCTGTTTTCTTCGCAAAAAAAATACGGATATAATAAATTACAATAGCTTAAGTGAATCGATGGAGGTTACAGATCCATGGAGATTAGATTTAGGGTTACAGAGTTGGTGATCGGTGGAGGTGGTTTAGGGCAAAAGTTTATATGAGCGTTTAATAAAATACGGCTGAGTTTACTTGAGAAAAAAAAAAGTAAAAGGAAAAGTGAAATATTTTAGTTTAGTTTTTTTTTTTTCTGATTTTTTTTAAGAAGACGATTTTTATTAACACGTAACCGTGAAAAATTACATCAAAATAGCGGGCGGGCAGACAGGCAACAATCTGCGCCGCCACCCACTTTCTGAATGGCAAACCCTAACCTACTAAAAACGAATCCTTGCCCTCGCAGCACCGAGTCACTGCTATGAATAACTCGTTGGACTCTGGTTAGGAAACGGATGGCTTCCGGTGCCAATGAGCCAAAGGTATCAAATGCCAGGGGTATGAAAACGTGTTGGTTCTCCTCACAAGCTTTAGCATGTTTCTCAACTTTCTTCTCATCTGCTTTCCGCACTACTTGCCCTACTACAAAACACTATCCCTCAAACCAACCAGGGGAGATACACCTGTTAGGTCGACACAAGCGTGTTTCTCCTGGCCCACCCAAAGACAAGTAGATCTGCTGGACGTAGGGTGGATCTCCCTTCTGCGGGGTCCGAGAGGAAATTTACAAGAGCCTCCTTTTTGGCTGAGATCCCGGCCCTTCTTAAAATGTCCCAAAGGACGTCCCGAACCCAGTCATGCCTATATTTGAAACCAGGCAACTCCTTACAGTGAACCGCGTGTTCCCCGTAATTGTCCAAGCATGCCTTACGGCAAATCGGACAGACTTCATCTTCATGGTACATGGGGATCACCAAATGATATTTGAGAATTGCTTTATATTCAACCATAGACATGGTTTGGCCCAAACCTTCGATCGGGATAACATTCAGGAAATCTTAGGCATGGGGGTTTTGCAAGCATTCAATAACTGCCTTTTGACGGGGAGTTAGATCAAAAGCTTCACCCATGCTCTGCGCGATTTTGCCAAAAAGGGCATTCGCCAAAGTTTTTTGAGGCTTTGGGGGGGGGGGCGGTGTCCTTGTTAGAAAAACCGCCAATATCAAAACCTGGGAGATAGTCATTTATCCTTTCGAGGGCCTGCACGTAGTCCAAGTCCACGTCAACAACCCCGCATTTCCTTAAGATGTGGTCTTGGAGATTCCAAGACTGAGCTCGGGATGCCACAAAAGCATACACCCCAACATCCTTTGCTGAGATCAGCCCTAATCCTCCCAAACGCATCGGCAAGGAAGCCAGGCGCCACTGTAGGTCACCAAAGAACGGACCCCCACATACCACTATGTCTTTAATGGCTTCCCGCAGACCCTTGTCAAAACATGATGCTGCTTCCTCCATCATAGCGGGTTGGCAGGTCTGCAAACCAAAAAGTAACTTAGCGACTCCCATACAAGATCTGAGCAAGAGGAGTTCACTCTGGGGATCCCGAAGGCAGGGCAAAAGTTACATAAGATCAACCGCGCACGAGGCTCTTCGCCCTGCCAAATCCCGTATAAAGTAAGAATCCCTACTAACAACCCCTCCAAGGAGCTTCACCCCCTTTTCAGGCCTACCAATCCCACTGGGGAAAAGCCCATCACTAAGTTTCACCCCATTACAAGATGGCCAATAAACCTCAGTTTTCTTAATATTCAATTGAAGCCCCAGGGATGGCCCCTCCTTCTGGATGATGTTTAAGGCATTCGCCACATCGGTGGCCTCCCCAATAATCGTCCCATCATCAAGGTACCACGCATGAAATGGGAGGTTATAATTTTCTTGCACCCGGAGAACCATCGGGTGTAGTGCCAGGGCGAAAAGGAGGGGACCTAAAGGGTCCCCCTGCTGAACCCCGTAGTGGCCCCTATACAATCATTACCAACATACAACCTAGCTGGCTGGGCATATAAGAACTGGACCCACAAATAGATAGACAGGCAATGTTGTAGAACCTCTCGAAGAAGGGTAGTGCGGTCGATCATGTTGAACGCGTTTGAAAAATCCACAGTGAGCATAGCCAAAGAACCGTCTTCATGGAAGGAGTTAAGAAACCTGTTTGCACTGTGGAGCACCGCGTCTACCCCATTAGGAGTCCCAACCCCGAATTGGAAGTCCCCCAGATACTCAGCCATTTCCTTACCAACCTTCCTCATAGCCACTTTAGATACCAGTCTGCGCCAAATGGCCCCTACTGCAATGGGTCGGATCCTGTTATCAGGTTTCAGAAGAGGTGTAAGGGGTGCCGAAGCAATAAATTCAGCAAGTAACCTGGGACACAAACCCCCTAGCCATAAGTTGACGACTTCAGTAATAGCTGAGAGCAACCCCGTGGAAGTCACGGACCCCTCTCCGCTAAGGGCGTCCAACAGATGCTGAGCCCTCAACCCATCCCTCCCGCGGGAAGTCCCTTTAGGAAAAGATCGGAGGCATCGAAGCACACAGTCCTCATCCACAACAAGTGCGGGCATGATGTCGGATTTAGAGGGCAAGGACGGAGGAGGCAACACCGGATGTTTATGAATGAGGGCTTCTGATTTGAAAGTAAATGTGAGGAAATGATATGAATCATTTATTTTTTTTTCCTTCTATTCTTTCCTTTATTCTCCCTCCTCAGGTAAACTTAGGAACATAGCGTTAGAGTGTATTATTATTAAATTGATTTGTTGACTGGGGGTTGGTTTAAACCGAATTTAAAAACCTGTTAAACTTGCACTATTCATAACTACAAGAACTAGCTCGACAACAAAAGTTAATCAAAAGAGAATGGTTTATAGATCTAGGGGATATTCGCATATGTCTAGAACATCAAAACCAACAAACAAGTAATCAAATCACAAAGCGTCAGTACACAAATATTCAAAATCAAACATAAAAATTAAATCACGTAACTCAACACATACAAAACGAAAAACATACGTCGTTAATTAAAAACTAAAATTAAGTTTATTATCCCAAATCACCGACAAAAGGTTTAGCTCATCATCTATACTCAGTGGTAGACACAGGATTTGTTGCCACTGGGGTCCCTATTTTTCGGTGTTCAGATTTTTTACAATGAAATTGTAACATCCCATTTTTTGTTATATAAATAAAATGTCTTGGTTTACGTTTATTAGTGAATGAAACGGGCCATTGATCGATAATATGGATCAATAACATGTGAGTTCGATACTCGGGTAGTTAAAATTAGTTAACGAGTAAGTGGGCGAATAGCATTATTATATGAAATAAGAGGTCTAGGTAAGTAACTAGTATTATATGAGACCGCTTAGTAATAATGTAATATATGGTATTATATTTGACCATGATCCGTTTTTAATGAAACTTGGGTTAAAATGTTGAGAAAAATAAGTTCGTCTTAACGATATATTCATAAGTTTATAAAACGCTATATCTTAAAAAGTTATAAGAGAAAACGAGCTTTGAGTTAAATTAATAATGATAATAATTATATGTAGTCTACGTAAATAAGTAACATATTACTAATAAAATAAATACACATATATTATACTTAAGGATTTATGTCATACATATCTATATGTACATATGTACGCTTCACTGTTAAGACACACATATATTTAGTTACGTGAAGCGTTGAGGTTTTATCTGGACATGCAAAAGAAAATACAAAATCTTCATCCCTAAGAAACCGACTCAAGTTGGACAAAGTTTAATAAGTTGGACAAAGTTTAATAATTATAATAATAATAATTTATAGCAATAATAGGACTACAATTTGAAGTTCACGTGTGTAGTATAATACATATTGATGAAAGACATCTGAAATACAACGCACTTAAGTTTCCAAAATATTAGTGTAAATAAATATACTTGAGGCCGACATATGAAAGCTAGTAGATTCTGGTGTTCAAAGGTGTGTATAAATAGGATGAAAGGATTCGATTATACGATTGTATTTCAAGAACGCTCTGTTTAAAGAGACTCTCGAGCTACTAATACCTTTTTGGGTACTATTAATACTTGTTTTAGACCGGTGGGTATGGGGGCCGGCATGGGGCCGGCGTTGCCAAGCCGGGCCGGGCTACACCGCCCCCCTGGCGCGGCAACGGCATAGCCGGCACCCCATTGCCGTTGATGCCGGGGCTTGTGGCTTGTGATTGGTGGGTGGCGGCCCATCTTCTTTGCCGGAGCGGCACCACACCCGGTGGTCTTAGAGAGGGAGCAGGGAAATTCTATATTAACCTGCCAAAGTACGTTTGTGTAAGGTATGTTTCATTCAAGTCTATGCTTAGTCAATTATTAATATTAGTAGGATTAGTATTATTATTTTTTGGCATTAAAGGTGGGTATTGGGTAGTCTAGTCTTAGTTAGGTATGGACTGATCATTCATGCTTAAATAAGGTAGCACTAGCCAATATCGAGCTGTAATAATAATTAGTTAGGTGTACTGTTACCTAATCTAGTGGTGATATAATTGTATCAGGACCCTAAGATAGTACCTGGTTGTATTGCGTTAAAGAACTAAGAATGAGGTGAGTTACTTAAACTATTTTCAAAACGTGATACTTGCTCATAAAATTGTTTTGGTGGTGATTGATCATGTATATGCATCGAACCATAGGTTTGGCATCCAGGGTGTTATATATATATATATAGGGTAGGGATCCTAAGAGAACCAACCCCTATTTGAGAACTGAGAGAACCATTCTGAGCCACACATTTCATATAAAGGCAAAAAAAAAAAAAAAATTTTTTAATCGCACATTTTTATGCAAGGAAAAAAAAAATTTTATTTTTTTTTTGAATTTTTTTTTCATTTATACATATGTGTATATAGCATTTTTCAGCTATACATATGTGTATATTTCAGTTATACATATGTGTATATAGCATTATACATATGTGTATAATGCAATTATACACATGTGTATACTGAAAAAAAAAATACAAAAAAAAAAAAAAAAAAAATTTCCTTACATATAAAGCATCGATTTTTGCAAAAAAAAAAAAAAAAAAAAAAAAAAAAAAATGCCTTAGAGAAATGTGTGGCCCAGAATGGTTCTCTAGTTCTCAATTTGGAAAAAGGTTCTCATTTGAACCAAATCCTATATATATATATATATATATATATATATATATATATATATATATATATATATTATAATGATCATTATATTTTCCCGGGGTGTGGACATACACTTACAGCCTCATGGGGTGTATCTAGGCTGTATGTGTGAATATATAACGCTTAGTCCGGATTATGATTATGGTGACATGCAGGGAGCTCATACTTGATCAATAAAAATAGTTATGTGGTTGTTTTACTGATGAGTCGGTTTATGTGACTCACCAGCTGTATGCTGACGTATTTTTATTACTCGAGCATGTATCATAGGTTGATGGTGTAAGAAATGGGAGTTGCTAGCTGAGAGTTGGAATACTTTAAACGGTTCAACTTATTATAGTTAAGCTTTTTTTTAGCTTGAGGGTACTTGGATCGTACTGGCTTGTAAGAAATACTCAAGTTATGTAATGAGATTACGTTTCCGCTTTAAGTTTGCGCCGACTGGTCACTGTAAGTGCCCCGGCCTGGGCGGGGTGTGACAGAAATGTTGGAGTTTCGGCCCAGTTTCAATTCGAGGAGGGGCAACAACTAGTAAACATGCCTCGCGCGGTGAGGCGGTATAACACAAATAAAAATATAAGCTGTGTTCGTGTTGAACAACATATAAGTCCTTTTTTGTAAACCTTACTAATATATATGTGTACACTATGCTTAATTGTTTGTACCATTTCTAGTGGCTAAGTAGATTGACGTGGACCAATTAAAGTTAACAAAGAAGAAATAGTAAAAATGTGAGTTGATTTTTTTAACCAAAAGAGTGGTGTGAAAATATGAATTAGACATATGTTTTTATTTAAAAAATTATAATATAACAATAGATTAAGTTTAAATCCTCTAGGTTTTTTTTTTAATAAATACATTAGTATTATTATTATTTATGCATATTAGTAATAATATAATATTGTGAAAAAATATATGAAAAAATTATCTTTACTCATTAATATCTATCTATACTATATTAATATGGAGATAGGAGGGACAAAATTGGTCATTTGCCACTTACTTAAATGGTACAATGCATTTATGCATGATGTACAACACAAAAATGTTACAAGCTTAATGATTTTTAGTGGTGCAAATATTGATGCTTACTTTACAACTCTTTGAAGACAAGGCCAAAAACCAGATATCACATTAGGTTTTTAGGTGGATAAATTTTCAATTCAAAGTTTTGAATTCCCGCTCCCCAATTCCCCCACACACATTAATCTCTCTCTCTCTCTCTCTCTCTCTCTCTCTCTCCCTATGGATTTGCAATGAACACCAAAAGGAAAAGAAAAAGAGACGTATTGCCGATCTACAATTTAAGAGTGAAATCAAAATCAGAATCGTGGTATGGGAACTGGTTTGTTCTCTCAATTTTTTCTTCAGCTTCAATTTCTGCCTTGATGCAGATTCGTAGGTATGGGATCTGGGTTTGTTCTTTGCCTACCATTTCATAGATGTCTATATATGTCGTGAGCTGTTGTCTTGTAGATTTGGATCATTCTTGTTCTAGAAAACCGTCTCACTGTCGGGGGATCTCGAAATCTCACTAACGTTTTTGTCTCGACACGGTCCTTAAACCCTAACAGCAAAAAGCCCACTTTCTTCTACGTTAATCTTGCCAAGGTAAATCTCAGGTTTGTTTTATGTTTTGTTGTGTTTTTTGACCTCAATAGTGTGTTATTGGAGATTATATTTGCTTAATTGCAGAGATAGATGCAACCAGCATGTCGAAGTGGAGCTTTTACCCTGCGGATGGGTAATACTCTGCGTTTCTTGATTACTTCATGTACTGTTGTTACCTTCTTTAATGAGAATGAGAAAGTCGTTGTTTAAACTTTTACCCAAAAGCATACTTATGTTTCCATTGTATGTACTCATTTTATGTATGTTGTAGTATACGCCTACACATCTTACATATGCAAGTTTCCTTATTAGCTATTCTTTTATTCTCAGTGTTCCAGGAAGTTACTAACTGCTAAAGGGCATTCTACGTGCATTAGCTCCTATAGTTGAGCCATAGGCCAAAGCCTTCTGGACAGCAGTCTATTAGATCTCTAACTGAGGTGATGGATGACATGCCTATTGTCGATGATAATGTAACTCTTTTTATATTTCTTAACCACCCTTTAATGGGTGTTTTGATGTGACTTTGAAACAAATTATCTGCCACTGAAGTCTCATGTGATTGACTATGGATCTCAAGAAGGTATATATATATATATATATATATATATATATATATATATATATATATAATATATGGGATGATTCAATAGAAAACTTATTTTATTAAGAGAACTCAAGAACTTTATATTACATATGTGCAATATATCATATATTGCATATGTGTAGTATATATTGCACATGTGTAATATATTATATGTTACACATGTGTAATATATATTACACATTTGCACATGTGTAACATATGATATATTACGTATGTGCAATATATGATATATTTAGTGTATTACATATGTGTACTATATATTGCACATGTGTAACATATGATATATTGCACATGTGCAACATATGCAATAATAATATATTACACAAGTGTAATATACAACATATGATATATTACATATGTGTAATATAGAGTTCTCTCTCTAACTATGAGTTCTCAATTGAACTTTCCCCTATATATATATATATATATATATATATATATATATATATATATATATATATATAGTCAAATGATCAAGGTTTAAAAGTACGGAATCGTGCCTCGAGGCGTTTTGCCTTCGCCTCACGAGGCGTACTCCTCAAGGCGAACCGAAGCGGAATTAAAAAAATAAATATAAATATTACATGTCTTATAAAAAATGAAATACTAACTAATTTCATCCTCATATTCATCAAAAACATCAAAAATACACACTAAAAGGATATGAAATGCTTGAAATTGACACCAAAAGTCCCAAAACATCAAAAATAAACATAAAAAACCCCCGAGGCGTCTCTAAGGCGCAATTTTTGTTACCGCCTCAGCTTTATGAGGCGCATGTACAAAATAACACCCTGAGGCGCCGCCTCAGATTCGTTTTCTCACAGAATCGCCTTAAGGCGCGCCTCGAGACTTCCGC